>CM040406.1:116645279-117215279 GCA_022702515.1 Ilyophis sp. 1 JC-2022 | reverse complement strand
GGAGGAGGAGAGGCCTTTTCATCTCATGACACCAGGAGGAGTCTATCATGGGACTCGTTTGCTGACGGGCTCAGTGGATGGGAGGAGGAAAAATCCAAATCTGAGATCGACTGGGACAACTCACTCGATTCCCTCTCAGACTGTGAAAGCACTCAGGTTGGCGGGGTTTTTCACTTTCCGTTCCGTTGTTCCTCAGCAGTATACAGATCTTTCTGAGGTTTTTAGCAAGCAACGCGCCACCTCTCTGCCTCCTCATAGGCCGTATGACTGCGTTATCGACCTATATATAGGACTGACAGTTTGAATCGACCACCTTACCTCAATTTGTTTGAAGTAGCACGGGACTTGTTTCGGGTGTCTTTAGAGTTTAGCTGGGAAACCCCTGCTCTGTTTACTCTCTGCTTTTCTTACTCTTCTTTTCTACCTTTTAGTTTTTTCCAGCTCTCATTCGTGTGAGCGAGAGGACTGTCTTTCTCTTTTTATTTTACTAAGCTCTAACTTCAGAGCCTTTCGCCCGATCCGGGTCGCTTTCAGTTTCAGTTTTTCTCTCGTTGTTAGAGAGTTTACTTTTCTCTGTGTTACAAGTCGCCCGCTTTAGAGTGGGTTTTTGTTTTTCAGTCTCCTTCTCCTCGCTGTGAGAGGAGGAGGTCCTGTTTTCTCATTGTTTTATTATCCCCTTTTTGTGGGTCTCTCCACCCCACTCTAGTGGTGTTCCTTCGGGAGCACTTTCAGAATCCTACTGTCGCGCTTGGTTTTTCGATTCATACGCTACCCTGACAACTATGATACCTGATCAAGACCTTCTGGTCGAAACGTTGTGCCTGTGTTTCTATTAACAATCTCTTTGGGTCATCTTTTTTTCTTATACTTCTGGGTTCATACCCTGTTTGGTTGACCAGTCTACCTGTAACTCTGAGATTTCATTTTTCTGATGTTCTACTATATTTCTGTGGATTTTAAAGTTTAATAAATCCCTGGATCTGTTGCTGTGGGAACCAAACAAAGAAGCACATATTTCAGCAGGAGAATCTGTCCCTTGGTATAGACATGTCAAATTCAAACCACCCTCAATTTCCAAACTGCATAACACTTAAAAAAGATGAATGATTTGATCAAATGTGAATCTGTGTTGACTTTAACATTTCATAGTTTAATGGAAGACCCTTGTACTTCTGAAGTTTACCAAAATAAAATATGAAGCAAAACAAAGCACTTGATTCCTGCGAGACCTCTCCACGTTTAAATATTTCAAATGTTTTGCTCCAAGACGGAAAAAAAAAAAAATTCTAGTCTGTCTCCACATCTTAGACGACCTGCTATGTGCCTAAGGAAGATGGATGAATATGATATGACTGCTGTCTCATCCTTGATCCTGCCTTGGCTGGTAATTGGAGAGCTGGCACATCACACAACCAGTGACCTAGAAAAAAAAATGTGTTGATAACAATTCTGGCTCCTCATTCTTGGTTGCATGCACTGACGTCTCGAGCATGATCATCACAAGGCATTTGTGAGTTGGGGGGAGGGGGCATTCAAGTTCAGCCTTCAATGGGAATAATTTTGGGAAACTAGGGGGACATTTTGAGAAAGTGTACCTTTGTTCTTTGCAGAGATGGTGGGGCGTATTCATGTCAGGTGCTCCTGGCCTTAGGATCTATTGGTGTTCCCTCTACCTGCCCCATTATTGTTTTGTGGACATCATTATTTGGACAGTCACCTCACCGAGTATGGCAGGTGCAAAGAAAATGTCAATTGAATAGGGACTTTACCACCTCCAACAGGACATAGACAAAGATTAGTCAGTCCAGGTTGTTGATTCGCTATGGCAGATAATAGGATAGCTTGCTAATAGGTTATTGATTTTAAAAAATTATACTACACCTATAACTACAGTTTTCACTCTGCAATTTTTGGTAGGGACAATTCTTGTTTTCTTGATATTGGTAGGGACATGTCCCTAGTGTCCCTACTAAAACTACGCCTATGGACATAGTTACTCGTCCTTAATCTGCAGTCTTTTGCTTGCTCCACTGAAAGGCACCAGCTCTGAAGGAACCAGGACTGAAATCCACAGGTGATTCAGGCTGACTTTAGTTGCAAAAGCATTATGTTCAACTACCCATTCTATAGGCTGTCTTAAGTGTATTTCAGTGGAACAAAACCCAAGGAAAATGTTTTCCATTTGCATTTAAAGGTACAGATAGGTTTGCCCTGAGCAGAAATCTGTATCTCCATTTATAATTATAGGCTTTCACTGTGTGGTGGTACAAAGCGTATATCTGTTCTCCTCTTTGTAAAATCAGCCTTCTCAAACCCAAAAGGCACATATCATGTTGAAGTAAAATGATTACACTCCAGCTGCTATTTATGGCACAGGCTACAAAGTGACAGGGCACAGGTTATACATTTATAATGGGTTTACCATAGAGAGACAGTAGTTTATTTTATTTTAATTTAAACCGTATTGATTGATTAAGGTAAACTAATTCAACAAATTATGCTAAAAAAGTAGACTTTGAAATGATTATGAAATGAACATAAATGCAAATTTCTCATGAGGAAAAAGTAAGTACCCCTATCTTTACTATCAACTATATTGATTAAAATTGATGTCTGGTGCACAAAACCGGTGTAAATGATTGTCCATATCTTATTTTCAGGTACTCTAACAAGCGATACTATAACCTCTCTGCATTTTAATGGATCTCTATGGGAATTGGGGGGTGGGACTAGATTAAGTTGTAAATTACACGGAAATAGTATGGAACCCATGGTTGGCTAAATGGCAAAATAAGTCATTAAGGGTCTGAGGTCTGAGCCTCAAACCATTACTCTGCTGCCAGATATGCAGTAGATATGGATAGATCACTTGGAGGGTTGTTTTCCCCTGAAATTTTTCCATAGAGTTCAATAGGAAATGAGTCAGGCGAAACAACCCTTAAAGTGATCCATCCATATATAATGATTTATTATATAATGATGAGTAATGATTTGAGGCTCGTTTGATACCTCAGACCCTTGATGACTTACTGTCATTTAGCCAACCATGGGTTCCATACTATTCCCGTGTAATTTACAGCTTAATCTAGTCCCACCCCCACCCCCCAGATCCATTCAAATGCAGATAAGTTATAGTATCGCTTGTTAGAGTACCTGAAAATAAGATATGGACAATCATTTACACCGGTTTTGTGCACCAGACATCAATTTTAATCAATATATTTGATAGTAAAGGTAGGGGTGTACTTACTTTTTCCTCATGAAAATTTTTCATTTATGTTCATTTCAATTGCAAAAGTGATTCCAAAGTCTACTTTTTTAGCATCATTTGTTGAATTAGTTTATCTTAATCAATCAATATAGTTGAAATTTTAATAAAATTGTGTCCAGGTGTGTCAAAAAAACTGACTATCGTTTGAGGGTGTAGGCCTACTTACTTTTTCACATGACTGTACATAAAGTAGGAACCTATGTGAAATCAAAGGTAAGAAAAAAAACAACATTGCTATTGTGAAAAAAAAACTGCATTCAATGAGATCATAGTTCTGCTCTTTCCAGCTAGGAGAAATGAGGTATTAAAAAAAAAAGTAGCCCGAGGTCAAATCTGACAAGATCTGCATCGATCATAAATGATATTACACCGTAAGCCTTTTTAAGAGGGTGTACTTTTGAGTGGTTCGACACAAGAAAATGTATTGTGTCTGTATCTCCCATCTGAAATGCATCGGTCGCACTGAACCCCTCTGGGATCGACCTGTCAGTGGCCAACGGAAGAGTCGCGGTATCGCGGGGGGCTGCGTGGCTCTCCCCTAGCCCGAGACGCCCGTTTCCCCCAAATTATTATGCCGCGGAGAAGCGAGGCATCAGATACCTGGATGAAAGCGGCCCCCTTCCTTTGACCTTCCTCATCTCTGGGTTTTTAATGAGGCGAGCCAGGCGGGAGAGATGGGAGAGTGGCATGCGCCCTCCATTAGCGGCGGGCGAGAGCGCCGCTGCGTTTCCCCCCGTCAATTAGCGCTGCCAAACTCAGGGCGCGCTGATTGCTGGAGGAGGCGCGGAAAAGGAGAGGCGCGAGCTCGGCGCTCAACACTCCGCCGCATATTAATTAGCCGTCCTCCCCTGGATATTCTTCACACCGGCAGGAGAATCCGGATCACCGCATTTGTTTATACCAGCAACCAGCAGCAACGCTTTCTTTTTGAAAGGTGCTCAAAACAGAAACGTGTAGCTGTCATTCAATAGGCTATGTAGAATGAGGCTAGCTGTTCATATTTAGTGAAAGCTTTAGCTTTTTCTGGCTGCACCTTGATCATGAGCTGTTCAGGTATGGTAAGAAAAAGAAATACTTGAACATTATCTAAATGGTAAATGGACTGCACTTATATAGCCTTTATCCAAAGCGCTTTACAATGGCCTCTCACTCACCCGTTCACACACCCGTTCACACACCAATGGCGGCAGCTGCCATGCAAGGTGCTAGCCTGCTCATTGGGAGCAATTTGGGGTTCAGTGTCTTGCCCAAGGACACTTTGACATGTGGACAGGAAGAGCCGGGGATCGAACTGCCAACCCTGCGATCAGCGGACGCCCCGCTCTACCTCCTGAGCCACAGCCGCCCCATAGATCTAGATTTGGCGAATGTATGTGTACACATGTGCGTCGATGTGTGCGTGTGTATGTATGCTGTGTGAAGTTACCGTACTTTTGTCACCCCTGGTGACCTGTAACGAGGTGGAATAGATGTGATGAAAGGCTACTTGCTTGACTCACTTAAGTAACACTTCTCCAAAAGACACCACTTCCCTGAGCCAGCTTGGGACAGACAGTGTGCCCCGGCGTTCATCCATGTGCATCACAGACCCTCCACATTAATCACCCGTCTGTCGCTTTTACCATCCCTGTCTCAATTTATTCACACTGCTCTCCTTCCTTTTCCCTGAATCATGGCTAATTAGGTACCCCCCTGAATCTGATTTTCATTAAATCTCGGCAGTGGGGGTGGGGCAACATGCTTGGCTTTTGTTATGGAAATGATTTTCACATATTTAAAAATATATATCATTCAGAGAATCTATTGTCATTTACTTTAAGGGCATCCATATTATTACTTCACCCTAAAATAATATAAATAAGTGCAAATATTGCAAACCCAGATTTACGTTTTCATTAAAAAGGCCCCTTGGCTTTTTTCTTTATATAATTCATTTCCTTATTGATATCATTAACATTTCCTTTTATATGGAACATTACTATATATCACATTTTACTGTTAGTCATAAACGAAACTGAACACAAGATTCCTTACTCTGGAAAAATACCCTGTTTTAAAATATACATTAATGTAGAATTCCATAATGTAGCGCAATATAAGAGCTGACTTTTATAATGATATCCGTATCTGTAGGTTATTTTATCTTTCTTTTTTTTTAAATTAATTTTTTTTACATTATTTGGATGGTATGTAATTGTAATATATTTCTAGCAGAATACAATACATAAAACATACTCGTACACGACAAATAAATGCGACATTCAAGTTACTATACATGGTCTAAAAATATCCTCCATTTATTTTATTCATGCTGAACACATCCTCCATACAGTTTTATGGCCGTTTTGTTTGTGTCTTGTGCACATCATTGCAAAGTGGTGGAATAGCTCCTCTGTGACAGTGGGAGGCCCAGTGCATTTCTTGCCTGATGGGCCCTATCACTCCCTGTCCCTGAGCTGGGAGGCCCAAGGGCTCTGGCTAACACTTCCAGCACAGAGCCGACCGCAGCCTTGCCAGAGCTGTGCGCTTCTGCAGTCACGCTACTCGGCTAGAGGTCAAAACAAATGATGCTCATGCCTTTTCTGTTGCTGAGCGGTGAGTCTAACTTGAAAACGGAATTCGGTGCATGCTAAAATGGTATTTCACCCATTGCTAGCACATACAATGGAAAACGTTTAGGATTGCTGTGCCTTAAATTAATTAGAGAAAACTTCAAAAGGTTTCAAGTAGAATTCATGGAAAAAATCACATCTCTGCTTCTCCTTCTAAGCTGTACTGCCATTACTATTTATTGAAGGTTTTACCTCAGTTGATGGTTACTTTTTAAACGTCAAATTATTATTATGATTATTATTATTAATAATAATAATAATAATCAGCAGCCACTTCCAACAACAAGCTATCTGATCCCATTGCTGTGTCTGAAGATTTAATTCCTTTCAACTCTGCTATCGTTGTGGTACTTCAGCTTACATCAGAGACCCGGGTTGGAATACCAGAGGGAAGTCTTGAGGCACATTTGGCGAGGGTGTGATTAGAGATGTGCCAACACTGGGACCACTTTGTTGAAGGGGCTCCACTGATCCCCACAGTGCTCCAGATGGCAGGTCTTCTCCTTGGGAAAACACCGCATGGGGACCCATGCCTTACCCTTCCTGAGGGGAGATCAGCATGCAGCGCAAAGTAGTATTACATTCCAAAGTTCACCGTTGCGACTTCGTCTGTTTCTCCAGAGGATACAGGTATCACGGCGGGAAATTACTTGCACAAATTAGAAAACACCCAAAATGATCTCGGGATAATGTTTTGACATGGAAAGTGGAGGTAAGGGCTGGAACAGATGGTTGTGGAGAAGATGGCCACAGTTTATTGAAGATAGATATTTCTCAGGGAAAGACGGTCATTGCTCTTGCGTCCATTCAGCAGCGGAAGAGAATGGTCACTGACGTCTCACTAATCTGTGACCTGGATGACAGTTTGATGGTCAAATGCATTCAGTAAAAAAAAAAACAGGTTTTGTGTGCAGATTTTGAAAGCAACCAGCTTTGTCAGTTAAGATCTTTGGCCTGTGTACAAGTACCTCTAGCTGTTAGCCCTGCAGAGGAGCGTATCTATGTTCCCCAGTTCAATATTCTGTTAACACACATTAACCCTCCTATTGTGCTTGGGTCAAATTTGACCCGTTTCAAGTTCAAATATTTCAGAAATATTATCCATTTTATAACCCTAACCCTAACCCACAATAGCCCATGTCATATTAAGCAAATACAGAGCTGGGGAACATATTTTTCAGGTTCCCATTATGTGCTACATAGAGCTGGGGAACATAGAACCCTGGGAACATAGGAATGACCCCCCCTGTATAGGATGAAAAGGCAGATTATTTAATTATTTCACAGGGTTGATGAATGGAGCCTCACTGGACAATCACTATCATCTTTTTTTGGTAGCTTACACTTAAACATATTAAGAAGCTTCACATATTTAATCTTATATGTATTAGTACAAGCTAGCACATGTATTTACACAGTAGTGCTAATATATTGTGGTATACTGCATTATGCTGTTTATTCTGTTTGAGTGCACCATGGTTGTTGTTTCCAGGACATGTTATACTTGCACTTGAGTCTCTGATATTCCGGAATTTTCTTTTCACTGCGTTTTTATGCTGTCCACTCAGCAGTAACCATTTTTAACAGGAAAACAATGGCTCACCTGAGGCGTCGTCAGCGTATGCCCCCAGATTATTGAAAGTATTGAAAAAATACAAACCTTTTTTCATCTGAGAATGAGGGGAAATATTTGAACCTCCATACAAAGCACAACAAACACCCAGCAAATGTATTAACAGGTCAAATCTATTGGAGGCAGGACATGGACCTTCCCATTTCAGCTAATCTGACCATGGTTTTGCTCCAAAGGTGCACCTTAACGTTAATATATTACACAAGCACAAAATGCCAAATACCGTATCAGCAACATCGTCTACTCATTTTACGTACATTTGTCCAACCTGGGTTATATCTCTGAACAACTTTGCAGCTGTTTCCAAGTGTAAACAATCCCTTCTTATTGTCCAGTGTTAAAAATGCACGTGCAAATGTATAGTATTTGTCCTCTTGAGGCAATATCAGAAAACGTCTTTGGCGGAAAGATGCATTGTGTCCTTATGTAGTGGTCACTGCACCACTTTAGTTCACACTCTAAAGATTACAGCAATAACCTGGCACGCCCTGTCACTCCTGGCAACAGTAGACCTTGAGTCGCATTATAGACCAATGTTCATTAGCACCACAGGCTCAACCCAAGAACCCACAATAACAACATTATGCACTCAGCACAAACCACTGCATTTGCATTCCATTGGCTGACTGCTCCAGAGGTTAACCAAAGGCTTCTCTGCCACAGTGATATGCATACTCAAATATGAAACACGGTACAGTATACAGTGTACTCCAAAAGTATTGGCACCCTTGACAAAGGTGAGTAAAAAGGCTGTGTAAAATAAACGTTACAGGTGACGGTCTATATTGAATGCATTTATACTAATAAAATTGCTTAGGGAAAAAAAATACGAACTTTAATTGGCGCCCCCTGTGTTCAGGACTTTGCGCACCCTCTATTTGCAAGAATAAAACTTCTGAGTCATCTTTTATAGTGCTTTATGAGATTGGTGAACATATTGGGGGACCTTTCCCCCCTATATAGTCTTTCAAGATCTTTCATATTTTTTTGGTTTGTGCTTGTGGACTACCCTCTTCAAATCAAACCACAAATTTCACAATTTCACAATTAAATTTCAAGTCTGGAGAATGAGATGGCCATTGCGGGAAGAGAGCTTTCAGGTTTTTGGCAAAAAAGATTTCTGAGATGGAGTTCATGATTCCATTGACCTTAACATACAGCTAACTGTCGCTCGATGTTACCTAAGTTGGAGTTACTCAGTAATAACCTCTTGTTACCAAATTAGTTACAATTTAACCACACAGGTATAGGTGCAACTCCATGTCAATTCTTACCAAACTTTACATAATGTTACATAACACGTTTTATTTAAGTACAAGATACACACATTACTTACATCCTGATGCGTCAGTGCAAGAATATCGAAGTAGCATATCACTAAAATGGTAAACAATACATTTACAGGCGCCAAAAGTCCCATTTAAATCACAATTACATATTAGTACTGACTAAGTTACCTATTTTAAGCATAAAATTGGTCATCTATAAAGCCAAAGAACACCCAGCAGAAGAATAAGGATATGTGTGGATACCATGTGAATGTGGATCAGATTCAGTGCAATGTGAGAGAGCCACATATACAACGGTGTCAATAGCAACCTGATCTAAATTAGCCACATGGCACAAATATATTCGCAAAGGAATAGAGTGTAAAGAGACTGCAAAAAAATTGTCGGTTGTTTTTTTTCCATTACATTCCATTCCGTATTTGTGGTTCATTCCTGATTGTGTCAGACTTGTTTTGACCGAAGCAGGTTGGGCCTTCGTGAGCGATGCGGAACAATCCGGCAGGCCCCGACGGTGCATATTCCGCGCATCTCTCACGGGCTCTCTCCGCTGCTCTTTTTTTCCCCTCCTTGCCTGCTTTCCTTTTCCCCCTTCAGTCACTCTAATAAATAATTTACACGTAGTATAGATCTACAAGCACTCAATACACCACAGTCACTCAGCCATAGTGCCCCAGGGAGAGGAATATGGCCGAGCATTTTACAAAAGAGCAAGCAAGCGAGGCGAAAATGCGACGTTCTCCAAAAGGTCATCGTCACCCGCAGGGGCTCCTGTGATATTTTCATTATTGGGGTGGGGGGGAAAAAAAAGCATTTCCATGTAATGTGTGCCACCTTTAAATCGGCGGCCATAATCCACATTCAGTGTTGAGAAAGAGAGGGGGGAGAGAGAGAGAGAGAGAAAGAGAGAGATCCATTCAGTTCCGTTTGCATTACAGAAAGTCTCCCCTGCTAAACCTTAAAATCAGATAGGCTTTGATTGTTTTTGTTAGATACAGTTTAATCTCAGTTATCTCCCGAACCGGTCTGTAATTGAATTCTTCTGGGATGATCTGAAAGGCTTCCTATTAAGGGCAGATCTCTTTGTTTCAAAGGTCTGAGCCAGCAGCAGGCCGCCTGTTTGGTGAAGGTTTTATGATTATAATTCTCAGGTCGGGTAGATTCCTTTACATCCTTGTATTTATAGCAATCCTGGAGCCCAAAAGGTCTGTTTTTCACATTGCACCGGTCTTAACCACGTCTGATAAAGTACAGTTTCCCTGAGCAACTTTTCATTCAGTCATTTAATAGAAAAAACAGGCCATCATTGGTTCACATTGTAAATCTTTTAGCAATGTTTTCTTTTCAGTGAACTTCCGTCTAATTATTTTTCAGGGAAGACAACTAAATTTGCCTCAGATAGTGAGTCTTGGTAATGAAATCAGCTTGGCAGTGTAATTAAAAATAGAATGACATATAGAATTATGATTGGACACAGTCATCAGCAGTGAACACATATTAAAGGCAATAACATTGAGAATACTGAATACTATGAAATGGATGATCTTGAAATTAATGATGAAATATACCGTATATACAAAGGCATATTTTTTATTGATTTTGGCTCCGTACACCACAATTTTAGATTTGATTTTGATTCACATGTGCAGATTAAAGTGCAGATTCTCAGTTTTAATTAAAGGGTATTTTTACGCATCTTGGTTTCACCATGTAGAAATTACAGCACTCTTTATGCATAGCCCCCCCCCCCCCATTTCAGGGCACTATAATGTTTGGGACATATCAACATCAACAATGCTGTGAAAAATGAAAGTAGTCATGTTTAATACTTTGTCGCATATCCTTTGCATGCAATAACTACTAGAAGTCTGTGACCCATGGACATCACCAGGTTCTGAGTACTCTCTCTGGTGAGGCTCTGCCAGGCCTGTACTGCAGCCATCATCAGTTCCTGCTTGTTTCGGGGGCTAGTTGCCTGAAGAAAAACTTTTTTTTTTTAGATCATTGTCTTGCTGTACGATTAGGTTTTGAGGCATTTGCTTGAACTTGAGAAGATAAAATGTTTCTGTGCACTTCAGAATTCTGCTGCTGTCAGAAGTTACATCATCAACAAAGACAACTGGGCCAGTACCTGTGGAAGCCATACATACCCAAACCATAACACTGCAACCACCATGTTTCACAAATTAGGTGGTATGCTTTAGATCTTGGGCAGTTCCTTTTGGCCTCCACACTTTTCCCTTGCCATCGCTCTGATAAGTGAATCTTGGTCACATCATTATTATAATTTGGCGCCAAACACGGGGCTGTCTATATCCAATTCCCACCCCAATGTAAAATGTCCAATTATCTCCCCAAACTGTGTTCATGAAACAACCCCGCTGCATACACTTCTGAATTAATTCTGCTCCTGATAACCAGCAGTGACATCATCAATGAAGAGCCAGTACCTGTGGCAGCCATACATGTCCAAACGATAACACCCCCACCACAATGTTGGTGGTATGCTTTGAATCTTGGGCAGTTCCCTTTGGCCTCCACACTTTGCTCTTGCCATCACAAGTGAATCTTGGTCTCATCTGTCCACAAGACAGTTTCCAGAACTCTGCAGGCTCTATTAGGTACTTAGCAAACGGTAACCTGGCCTTCCTGTTATTGTTCTAATTAGTGGTTTGCACCTTGCAGTGTAGCCTCTGTCGTAGTGTTTGTGAAGTCTTTTGTGGACGGTAGTCACTGACACATCCACGCCTGCCTCCTGAAAGGTGTTTGATCTGGACAGGTGTTTGGATTTTTAAAATTTTATTATGGTGAGATTTTTTCGGTCATCAACTGTAGAGGTCTCTAAGGGCGGCAGTGTAGTATAATGGTTAAGGAACTGGACTTGCAGGTTAGATTCCCAGGTAGGACACTGCCGTTGTACCCTTGAGCAAGGTACTTAACCTGATTTGCTTCAGTATACAGATGTATAGGAATGGATAAATGTAAGAAGTTGTGTAAGTCGCTCTGGATAAGAGCGTCTGCTAAATGCCTGTAATGTAATGTCTTCCTTGGCCTACCAGGCCCTTTGTTATTACTGAGCTCATGAGTGCAATCTTTCTTTTTAATGATAGTCCAAACAGTTTATTTTTGGTAAGCCTAAGGTTTGGCCTATGTCTCTGACTGTTCTTATTTCTCAGCCTCTTAATGGCTTCCTCCCTTATGGAAAAATAATATACTGCAGTATATTGTAAATATATCAAAATTATCATCACAGTATATTTAAAATATACTGCAGTATATTACAATTCCAGAAGGGCTTGAATTGAATTGACACAACTCGGGTCCTCGTGTTGACAAACACCAATAACAGACTCCAAAAGGCAATCTAAAGACTACAATCAAGACTAGATACTGAAAGATCTTTTATACCTGCACTAAGAAAGAAAGTGAACACACCTGACTAATCACAAACATCTGTGAAGCCATTTTTTCCAAACATTGTGGTGGTGGGAAGGTGTGTGTGTGTGTGTGTGTGTGGGGGGGGGTATGTATAAAAAGCGCTGTAATTTCTACATGGTGAAATAAAAAACATAAAAAAATAACTTATAAAAGCTGAGAATCTGCACTTTAACCGCATATGAATTGTTTGATTACAAATTGAAAATCCAAATCAAGAAATATCTTTGTCCCAAACATTATGGAAGGGCACTGTACTTCATAAAAGTCTAAAACAAATCCTTACTGTGTGAACACACAAAATGTACCTAATGTTTAAAAATGTAACCAGTGCTTTATATACTCAAAGAATCTTTCATCCAGGTAATCATATGAATCTCAGTAAGTAAACCATACGCATGCACGCAAGCACACACACACACCTACTGCTGCCTCTTTCTAATAGGAAATAAAGCATTAAATCCTGGCTGTATAAAGATGCAAAACTATTTAAAGGATTGTCGTGTCTTGAATTTTTATTTTCTTTTCTCTGTGCTCAGAGGAAGGTAAGTGGACGGTGGGGGACGGATGCCACATTTCAATCCTAACAAATGACACTTATGTTGTGGTTTCAGTAGCTATTGATGTTAACAGCCAGAAGACCTCCTACCAGCCTGCTCGGCAGGCCCAAAGCCTTGAAAAGCCAGCATTGGGACTGGCCGCTTTCTGAAACAGCATGAAAAAGGGAAACGCATTGAAGCGTCTTTCTCGTCCGGCCGCGTGACCATGCCGATCGCCTGGCTCGTTACCAGCACCAGCACCTGTGAGGAGCCCAAGTCCCACAATGTCCCGTACCGTCTTCAGCTTTTCCGATCAACCCCCCCGTCCTCACCCCCCCAGCCCAATTTGGCAGCCACCACAGTGCGCGTTTGTTTGACTCACACAGCCAAAGACACTAATGGAGCCAAGAAGTGCTCTTTCATTAGAGAAAGAACTCTGTCTTTTGAGCATCCTACTGGCTCCTCGAAAAGAGACAAAGCGGTCTTTTTGTGCACTTGAGGACCAGATGTACTAGAATCTGCACCACAAGGCAAAAACTTTTACCCCCAAATTCTGTTGTTTGTGGACCTTTAAGAGAAGGAAAAGCAAGTCATGACCCCCATCAGTGAGCTGAAGCTCGTCATGAGCGGAGGATAGAAGGTCACGCCAGCCATCTTTGCTTTCAGACACAACCCCGGAAGGCACATCAAATTAAACAGATTGTCAGTGAAAAAGTGAAACAATGTGATGAAACAGAATGTTGGTGAAACGGAATACCACTGTTCAAAAAGGCTGGCGTTGAAACAGATTTTCGGCCGAAATGAAAGGCAGTGAAATAGAATGTCGGAAATGATGGAAACAGCGTGTCAGTAAAAGACTGTTGATGAAACAGTTTGTCAATGAATGCAGTGAATGTCAGTAACAGAATTCCAGTATGAAAAATCAGGAAAAGAGAATGCTGTCTAGCAGAATGTCAGTGACATAGAATGTCCATGAACTACTTTTCATGAAAAAAAACATCAGGGAAACACAATGTCAAGGAAACGCAGTCGTCTTCTTCATTGTTTCTGTCCAGGGCAGAACTTGGTTTTGTTCATAATTCAAATGCACCCTCAACAGAGTGTCTCAACCTTCAATAGGCTTCGAAACAAATATTTTACGTGTACCTTCTAGATGGTAACGGATAACTGCTGAACTAAAAAAAAAAACGCATATTAAAAAAAATCTGAGGTGAAAAATAACTGAAGTTTATTATTTAAAAAAAAATCATTATTATTTAAATGTCTCTTTGGCATTCAAGACATTATGAATGTTTAATCCGGCACGGCATTGGAGCTTGACTTCTGCCACGAGCGCACATAGTATGCCTTCCACTTCCGAGATTTACACAATAGAAAACAATGGAGCCGGAATTGAAGTCGCGCTGGGGTCGCTGCCTCCCTCGTGAGCAGCATATGAATGCTGCCACAGTCCAAAAGGGAGAATAAAAAACAGGCCTTTTTTTTTTTAAACAGCCCATACGATGGGCTCTATAACCACACCAATGAAAGTAGGCTTAAGGGGTAAGTCGTTATTAATTTGATTATAAACATGTGCTGTTTATATTGCGCGAAGCTCAGAAGCGCTGCCAGGGATGTGTACAGGCCATTTGTTGACCATTCAAATTCGGGAACAAGTACTTTGATCGATACATTTTTTGCACAGCACTTAACATCTTTCGCGTGGGCTACAAGTCACTGCGCTCGGACCCCAGATGTAAGGAGACCAATAAACACAGCCAGTTTCACAGTGCGTGCATGTTAACGGCACAGCACCTTTAATAGACGCTTTAAACTGAAAGTGACGAATAGATGAAAACCGCAGAATCTTTAAATCGCATTTGAACATGAATCACGAGCAAGCCATGCTCCTCAAAAAATAATAATATGTTTATTGTGAATTACTGTGTGTGGAAATGCTGCTATCAATACTGCTTTGAGGGTATTGGTATACCACATGTATAATGGCAGGGAAACCTCTCTCAAGAAATTGATGCCGTTGTTTTATTACAGTAGTGCCTCTTTTCTAAGAAGACACACCTTCACGTCCTACACAAATGAGCATTTCTTTCTGTATATATGCAAACTTAATATTTTATATTAATATGGATGTTTGTAGCATATCTTAAGAAAGTATAGAAGCTAGAATAATGTATTCCCAGCCAAAATGTACCCATTAATGGTCAAATTGGCAATGCGGGTATAACTCAATGTTTATTTATTCGAGGAATTAAATGTCATATCTTAAATATTCATAGAAATTACACAATTCCAGTTGTGCAGAAGTGAGAGATCGCATATGGATAGCAGAGTGCACATAATCTTCAGTGCAAGCAATGTTTGAATACAACGCAACCATTCCAAATATGTTTCAAAGCCACATAGGATGCACTGCCCATTGGATTACTTAGCAATTCTCTATAAATGAGTCTACGCATTTACATGTGGCAATATCTTTTTTGATGGGGTGGGACAGAGAAAACACAAAAATGAGAACTGAGTTCAAAATAACTGGTAGTGGTTGGAAATTCTGCTTTTAATACTTTTTCTGAAAAAGTAATGAGATTCAGAGCTTCAAAGCACAGCATAATACAGCATTCAGCAGCAGGAAGAATTGATTGATTGATTGATTGATTGATTGATTTTATTATGGGAGTAAAAAATATATATATACATGTTGAAAAGCAGCACAGCGAAAATGCTGGTGTAAATCTAACACTGCTGGTGTACATTTAACACCATAGGGTGTTATATTTTTTGTTATATTTTATGTACATTTGATCCCAGAGGATGACGCATGAAAGTGTTACAAGCACACTTATTTCCAAAGTGGTCCTCAGGAGAAGGCATCTCGTACTCTGTTGTGTTGAACAGTTATGGAATCCTTCTCTGGGTTTCACTGCTGAAGTTCGGTCATGAGCTCCTTCTCTGGGTTTCACTGCTGAAGTTCGGTCATGAGCTCCTTCTCTGGGTTTCACTGCTGAAGTTCGGTCATGAGCTCCTTCTCTGGGTTTCACTGCTGAAGTTCGGTCATAAGCTCCTTCTCTGGGTTTCACTGCTGAAGTTCGGTCATGAGCTCCTTCTCTGGGTTTCACTACTAAAGTTTGGTCATGAGCCACTGTCATCATTAATCACTTCCTGTGTGAACTAAGGGATGTTCTAAAGCCAACAATATTGTTCCTACAACAGATATCTCCCCTTATTGTTACGAAAAAGAGGAGAAAGAAAAGCAGGTTGAAAAGTGCAGTTCAGGCTGATTATTGTCAAGGAGATGTGATTTCAATAATTTTTCCAAATAAAAGAACGAAACAATGAAGGGTAAACGGATAAATACAGTGCACTTTTCTTACCATCCCAACTCCAACTCCCTTCCATAGATAAGACACTATTCTCATAAATATTGTGACATGCTTCATATGTACTACTTATCGTACACAGAGTGCACAAACAGAATACACACAGACACACACGCGCGTGCTCATGCGCACACACACACATTTGAAGGGAAAACATGTTTCCCTTCACCTCAGAACCCTTTAACCTCCGAATAAGTTAATTTATTTTTATTGATTGCTAAATATTAATATATTATTCATACAAATCTCAGTTAACATACAACACACTTAGTTACTAAAATATTGTTTTGAAATTGACATCAACATAACTCACCGCTGACATTCAATGTTTTTTTTTTTTTATGTTTTCCAATTTGTAATTGTAATTTATATTCAAATAGCATTTCAGAATGGGAAGTTTGCCTTTAATTTAGGTAAATTTATTCAGTCCCAGGGTACTCTCATGCAAAATGCATTCCACAGTATTTTGCCTATTGCTGAACATTCTCACAACTTCTTTGAGATGAACGGTTTATCAAAGTGTTATCGAAAGAACAGGACAAGATGGAAACAGCCAATTGTACAAATAGACATAATAGTCAAATGTAGGTAGTAGATTTAATTCTACAGTCAAGTACCTAGAAAACACATGCTGAACCCAACTGGCCAAGGACACCTTCATTTACAAATGTTCCATAGCTGTGAAGGTCGAATGACAAGGGAAATTAGAATCTCTCATCATCTGTGCGCCTTCTCTCTCTGCCTGCTCTTTGAGCTGTGTGGTCTTTGTATCACATCGAAGGCAATTGCATTAGGCAATCTCACTTATGAGCCTACATCAAACAATACGAAGAGCCCCTTTTTATTCTTCAAAATATGAAAATAATAATAACGACGAACCTCAAGGCTTTTCACGGCACGACGATATCGACGAGCGTTTTTGACCGAAGAGAAAGGCACGAGAGGAGACGATATCGACGAGCGTTTCTGACCGAAGAGAAAGGCACGAGGGGAGACGATACCGACGAGCGTTTCTGACCGAAGAGAAAGGCACGAGGGGAGACGATACCGACGAGCGTTTCTGACCGAAGAGAAAGGCACGAGGGGAGACGATACCGACGAGCGTTTCTGACCGAAGAGAAAGGCGCGAGGAGAAAGAATTCTCACTCATTTTCTTTTGCTTTCTCTTTTTTGCCTTTCGACAACAAGCTCATTAAACAGTGAGTAAACTGACATTTCGCCCTTACTTTTCCTCCCTTTCTCTAGCTTCAGATCATTAAGTAGCAGCGTGAGGCACAAAGGTAGCTCGCCGAGTCTTTGAGAGAATGTCTCGCATGGCAAGCAGGCGTTTTGATGAGCTTGTCACTCTCTCACCCCAAACATGTCTCATTAATAGTTCAGTCAAACTGCCCCCCCCCCCACCCCCACAACCGTTCCTTTCCCCCTCTTTTTGGTGCTAATTAGCTCGCTTTTTCCCCTCTTCTCCGCTTCCCCGGTTACATCTCAAAGGGAGACGGATATGATTTTTCTTTAACCCAAAGGCCAACTTAATCAGCTGAATTAATGACTTTATTACCCGTTAGGCTCCGGGCCATGCAACACATTTTTCCAATACCCAGAGCTCCCTCACTCCTCTACCCCTGCAGAATCCACCACCTCTAAATCAAGAAACAGGAGGGAGGGGGGACGGAGACTGTTCCAGATATGGAGTTATGGAAATCATAATGCACACCATTAAACTGTTTGAAGGCAAATGGAATATACACTACAAACAAAGCATTTCCAAGTTCTTTGTCGTTTCTGGTTATTCGCCTCGAAAACTCTAGAAATGCGTTGGCAAGAGAAGGCTGGTTGTTCAGTAAAATAAAGGTACTGCGATTTTTGTTGTTGTTTTCCACATTACACAGCAGAAGCACCCTAAATCAGTTGTTAAAATAATCACACCTTTAATCTCTGTGGTGTTTGCAGTGGCAGTCAGGTTCGGACCCACACGCAATCTGAGAATCAGCACTGAAGACTTAATTTAATTCCTGTTTAATTCCAGCCTGCCGGAAAATGCCAAATGGACTGAGATGAATGTTGGCTCTTTTGCTTTCATTCGGGATCTCCTGGTTTGAAAATAGAAAATGCCTTTGACAACCAATCTCTGCCAGCGCATTTACAAAATATTTAATAGACAACAGATTATCTATGTGCAAAGGTATGTAATGAACACACTCATTAGAAAGATGTACATAATAGTTTCTGAATGCAATCATGGCAAATTAAAAACAGACCATCTGGGACTTGAACATACAGTTAAGGAGTAGAATCAGACCCAGTGAATAGGCTGGATCACTCGCTCTTTATTTATTTCCATTGCTTTAGAATGGATGTTATATAAACTAAATATAATTCAATCAAATTGGTGACTATTATCACCCAGACAGTCCCTGTAAAGGTAATATAAAAATAGTTGCAATTATAACTCATAATTGCAGCAAAATATTATTTTATTTATTTCACAAAAATATTTTTACAATACAAAAATTTGGGCAGATTTTCAAAACATTTTGATAAAAAAAATACTTGTAAACAATATTCCACATCAGAAATACTTGGCTGCTGATAATATGAAATACATACTAAATTTTGTATTTGAACCAGGATATCTAAAGTAAAAAATAAATAATATGTGAACTTAAAAATAGTAACATTACTATTAGTCAAATCTGTGCTTATCCCATATTCAAAAAAACCTATTTACACCACTTTTTTCACATGCTATTGTAATGAGCATATTGCATGAATATCTGAATCTGATACACCAATTATCACTTGGATTTTCTTATTTTTCACATACAAACAAATGTCACTTTTAAGCCACACAAAGCGCTCAGATTTATTTATTTTTAGAAAGATCTCCATATATGCACACACATGATTTGTGTGGCATACAAAAAAGTTAATACACTAGCATAATTAAATATAGTCCTAGTAATAATTTGCCTTACAAAAGGATAAATAAAATGTTCTGCAACGTAATAATGAGTAGACGATTATCTGCGTGACATTAAAATGATTGACATCCCCCAAATTTCAGAAAACAAACTGTATATCTAAATACACAAAGGAATGCAGTCTGTGTTATGTTTTTGCGCAATTCTACCTGCTTACCCGCGTTAACTTATATAGTGTTAGGAACTCGAGCACATCCACGTCGATCATCTCGTTAAATGCATACATTTAGGCTATATAAAGTAGGCTATTACAAGGCGATTAAAACGTTTCGTTTCTTCGAAAGTCTAGTAAAACTTTTGACTGTATAGCCTAATGGGTGTTTTATCACTACTGTAGGCTATATATGCTATCATAAGAACTATTAAATGCTAATATTTTGTAAACAAGGTTTAAACAATGCTGCATTTAGGCGCCCATTTATTTTTGTATTTTTCTCATGGATTGTGACCAACCATTGAAAACTTAACAAAGTTCAAACCTATTTTCCACATCATTTTACGTAAAATTTCTCCAAACAAAAAACAAACTGAGTCAGCGTATTGAAGTTACAGTCCAATAGTTTTTGTTACTTTATTCTTGCGATCCACTTTTCCCATTATTGTCGGCGCTTGTCCCGCAGGACCTATTAGACAATTACACCTGAGTGACGCTGTTTAATATGGGGTGAAAAATACCTGCGTTCCTCACATCAAACACTTCCTCTCTTAACATTTCCTTTCCTCCGGTGCTGTAATGATGTGCGGAGTCGCGCGCGGTGGAGGAGGGGAGAATTATTCATTAGTTCTGCCGTCCTCCTGAACCGCGTGTTCAACAACTTTGGAATGAACACGGAATTGTAAATTAGCTCACAGCGAAACTGAATTAATTGGATGTCCTCGCCCGCTCGTCAAATTCGGGTTGATGTCATCGCCCCCGCTGCACGAAAATATTAAGAATAGCCCTGGAAACTATTGTGAAGCCAAACAGTGCACCGCGATATCGAGCTTCGCGCCCTTGCTATTTATTATGCATCTACTCTCCAAAGACGAAAAGGTATTTAATTGGGACTTTCATCCAACTCAGAAAGGTTCTATTCAAAGTGCAAAAACATAACAGGTTTAAGGAAGTCTCATTTTTTTCATTTCTTGCATATAATTTGATTTCAGTTTTTTCCCCCCAGAAAAAGATATTTCACAACATATCAAAATTAAAGGTATTTTTAGTTTGAGGTTACGAAGACCACCTCTTGAACGCAAAAAGCATTGCATATTGAATTTCTAGTGAGGCGATTAATTAAGGACTCCACAGGCTCTGTGACATCTCCCCCAAAGACCTATTGTATTATTTCCTTCCGAGTGAATCCTGATAGCTCACGATAAAAATATCTGTCAAGAACAGTCTCAGTAAAATGTGTGAAACTTCTCATCTTCTTCGCAATAATATAAATGAGTTGTGGAAACATTAAAAGTTTACCAGAGCACCCCGTCTCCTAATTGTAAAATGAACATGTCCAGGTCCTGTAAGCAAATTATTTACCATGCAATTAGCATTATGTCAAGTACTGAGTTGTTCAAAGAATGAAAAAGTGCTGTAAAAGAGTTGCACAACTCCTAGCCATGCCTCTACAGCCATACCCCCAAACTGTCAGTTGTACAGCTGTCGGTGGTAGTTTATAGTCACTCTCTTATTGATTATTATTATTACCTCTTATTGGGTAATGTGAATCTAATAGGGCACTATTATTCTGAAATAAAACTCAAGAACATTCTCAATTTTCTTTTACAATTTCTAGGAGATGTATTGATGGTGCCCACATAATTTTAACCTATCGATTTGAACAATTACAATTTCCAAGTGAAATAAATGCATATAAGTTTGACGACACAAATGGAATTGGAAGGTATTAACCTTTTCACCTTTACCTTAGAATAGAATAGAATAAAATAATTAAAATTTTTCCGTTAGGGAACTTCAGTTGTAGCCCCAGCAACAACAAAAAAGACATAGACAGACAAAGAAACATATAAAATAAAGACATTCAATAGAATCATTGCATTAATCAAACTAATTAAGTGAATTAAAGTGGAATAGAACCATGGTTAAAAATAGCCCCCGCTGTCCAGAGATGTCCAGTGTCATTAAGCAGTCCAACACACAAACTCCGCCTCCACGATGGAGCTACATTTAGAACTTGGAAGGTTCTGGAGCCAACAGTCTACCTAATGCACGTACCATGACAGAGACTGCTGTAAGGTAGTCACAGCCACAAGAAAGAAGATGTAACAAAGTCCATCCAGTGTTAATTTTCAAGCCTTACCAGTAGAGCCCAAAGAATGGTTCATTAAGATAGAACAGAGATAATTCCAACCAAAATGATTAGGTACTTAATTAAAGAGGCTTAGCGTGCCATCGATGATTACCAACTCACAGGGCATGTTGTGCAATAACCCAACATTGGAGAGAGCTACAGTTCTCAAACGCCATTTTAAAAACAAATTAAATCACTATCAATTTGTTCTGTCATCATATTTGACATAGAAGGTACCCATAAGCTAACATTGCAACACAGTACAAATAAACGTGCACTTTTTCCACAATTCTGATTGACAGACACAGAAATCTGCCTGCCACTGAAGTATTGGTGTATGATTCTGGAAATGAGGTTTTGCTGATGATTCTTATAATAGTACTAATAGTATAATACTCTGATAATGGTAAGTTTAAAAAAAGCTTACATGGTGGGGGAGGAGTGGGGATACTTCCAGGCACAAAATCAACCCCCCCAAAAACCCCACCCCCCTCCCCAATGCCACCGCTGCACAGATGGACTCTATTCTTTATACTCATTTGCCATCTAGTGTAAGGAAAAGAAACTGCATTTATTAATATCACTTTGGCCCCAGTTAAAGTATTTTGGCTAAATAATAACTAAACAGTTCTTACTGTAGTAAACATTTTTATATTTAAAATGTTTATACAAATACAAACTTACAGAATTAGCAGTTACATCAAAAATCTTTTAAATTGAATCCATGTATACTGTAGTTATGTTGAATCTTATATCTGTTCTTAAAACATATTTTTAACTATGGATTTTTCATAATCTGCCAGGTACCACTTCATGTTGTCCAGGTTGTCATTTGTCTTTAAAAAATGTTTACTGTTCATTTTAGCATTCCTGAAAGATGCACTGGTTTGGGAACTCTGCTTTTTTTATTCTGTGCAATATTTTTTGTTGTTTTACTCCAGCTATATAAAGCATTTAATCAGTTAGCAGCCAACTAAAACTACTACAAATTATAAAAAATACATTACAAACACAATTAAATTACAATTTACTTTTGATTTAGAACTCAAGCCAATAACCCAGCTACTATGCTGTAATTTAGTGGTCAGGTTAAGATACAGGGCTTGTAGTTCAGCCAAAAAAATCATTATTTAATATATTGGTCCTCACCTTAAATTTCTCCATCTCATTTCTAATATTTCCCATAATATGAAAAGAAAATATGAACACATTACCTCTGTACTTAGATCACTGCACTGGCTACCAGCGAAAGCTAGACTTGACATGAAAGGTGCATTATGCAAGATTTTTACCTTGAATATATTATAAAATAACCATGTAGTCATATTCATGAAGCACTGGCAATCTACGTCTTTGCGCACATTTGCCGAATCCGTGCTCCTCTGCCTGTATTTATTATGCCAAGACGTGTTTAGGACGTTTCTGGGCGTGGTGCTCTTTTCTGTGTGGGGAGGGGTGGGTGTGGCTACAGAGCCTGTGGAGTGGGATCAGGTTTCAGCAGAGCGTTAGCCAGCTACTGCAATGGCGGAGGCGAAGAAATGCCAGTACAGAGAAGCCAAACAAGCCCACAGGGTGTGTTCAAGTACAGAGTCAACCCAGGACTTGCAGTTCCTCGATGGTGACAGCTGAAGGTTAGCAAGAGGATAAAAAGCAGCGCAGTTGGCATGTTTTCTGTTAGAAAGTGAGGAACGTTACCTCAGGTTACTTGCATGGGTGGGGTTGAGGACGGAGGAGACTTCTTTGATTGTAAACACAGGACCAGAGCAAGGCTAAAAATCCTACATAATGCACCTTGAAGATCTTTCTGCTTGTCTTTAAAGCCCTAGACAGTCTGGTGCCAAGCTACAGTTCTGACATGTTGACAATTTATGAGCCATATTGGTGTCTCAGGTGATCTAGCAGCGGTCTATTAGTGATACCAAGAGTAAGAACAAGAGCTGGTGAAGCTGCCTTTAGTCGCTATGCTCCCAGTCTCTGGAATACCCTGCCAGATGAGCTGAAATTCCCCAACATTCGCCAACTTTAAAATAAGTCTTAAAACTTTTCTTTTCTCAAAAGTTTTTAACTAGATCTTATTGATTGGTTCTCTGGCTTTCTTTTAATTGTCGTTTCTGTAGTGTTCGTTTTTAATACTTTCTTCTTTATTGCGCTTCTGTGAAGCACATTGAGATGTATTCTGCTCTATAAATAAACATTTTAATTGATTGATAATACTTTAGTCCAGGAGAAAATGTGCGCCCTAAACAATTTTGCATGGACAAAAAGTGTATCCCCACAGTGAGGCTGCAATTCAGTCTCAATGAAACAACTTTCAGTTATATCTTAAATATTGAATGTTCTCAAATTTAAAAAAACAAAACACTTGATGATAAATACAGAAGTTAAATCCCAAGGATGTCATCACTCCAAATTATGTTTTGGAGATACACAAGACTTGGTTTTGACACAAGAAACATAGTTAGTACCAATTATTCTGAATGTAAAGCAAAAATTATGATGTTTGAGTAGTTTTACTTTGACTTGAATTGCTGAATAGTTTGACAGTATGCTGTGCAAGTTTCTCTGGACAAGGCTATCTACAAAGAAAATAAAAGTGCAATGGCTAACTGGGTGTTAAGTTTTGAGTGGAGGTCTGAAGTCCTTTTGATGACGGAACATTCAGTGGCAGGGAGTACGTTCAGTACGCAGTAAAGTTATTTTACTGTTACTATGGAGAATCCCTGTCTTATGACTATCACAGCAGATGTCGCATGGTAAAATGCACAGCGGCTCCAATGCTTCCAAGTGCCAAGACACCTCTGGATTTAACACTTCTGGGACACACTGCCATGTGAAAATCCCGCTCGCAGCACAGAACATGTCCAGCAGATGTTCCGACCGTTTCCTTTCCCACCCTCCTTGCGAAGCTCAGGTGTAACTGTGAATTGAGACTACGGACTGGTTAATAATGGATTGGACTGTTTATGTAGCACCTTTATCACTGAATCCCAAAGTGCGTTACACTTATAGCAGGAGAAACTCCCTCCCTCAGACTCAAACTCTTTGTGCGTTTCATACAAGACACACGTCAGCCTTGGTGTAAAATAAAACACTCAATCATTATTTATTTACAAATATAGTGTTGTATAAATACAATATAAAAGGGTAAAAGCAGTCTCAGGAAAAAAAAAAAACCTACATTCTGTACAAAGATGTAAACACAATAGAATGGGAATAAAGGTGGAGGGAAATATTGGCTCCCCCTTCCAGCAGACAGTGAGCCATATTTTCGGGTCACAGCACCAACCGGTACTTGCAGGCGAACATGATCCAGACGGCGCAGGCGGACTCTGGGTACTCAAACACCCGGACCCGGACCGCCAGCCTAACATGGTCTCCGCGGCAACACACAATTTCGTCACAGAATGGAGACCTGATGAAAGAACCCAGAGACTTGGCTCACGCACTGTGGCAACGCAGTGTTCCTACTTTGTATTTTGCTCGTCTTTTCATTGATGTCTGAAGAATAAATGTATGGTTTTAGAACATTTTAAAGTTTAAAAACAGAGATGCATAGACCTAAGGAATTCAGTTCAGAAAAGATCCACAAAAATCTAAGGAACTACATTCAGAAAAGATCCACGCTCAAAGTTTTTAATTAAGATGAGGCTAAAAGATGAACATTTCAGCACATTGCCTTCATTGATGTTGGATGCTAATGTCTCATATACCCAACTCCACAGTGTTACCACAGGTGTACAAGCTAATAAGAAAAGAACTACCTATCAGAGCCTCTATTTTCAGGTAGTTGATTAACAAGTACTTACCCATCCAATTTGTTAGCATTGTATATTAGATTTGCATAGCAAGTGACAAAAAGCTAGTGCGTTAGCAAGCAAGACTGACGCGTCTACAGGGCAGCAACAATTATATAGCATGGCGTGTCTGCTTTTGCTTGTCTTAGGTTAAAGATTTGTGTTTTAACCATGAACAAAATATGAATTAGGGACGAGGAATTAGTGGAGGATTTACAATCAGAGAATCAGGCGATTTACACCAGATTTGCACCTCAACATGAAGAGAACGGACCGTCTAATCAAATAATGACCTAAGTTATACGGTGACAATCCAAGGCCATGTTTTTAAAAAGCCACAGGAAGCGCAGTCTTCAAGGCCTGGGAACTGCTAATTCCTGATCTACGCATTAACTCGTTCATTATTCTTTAATATCATTAAAGACCAGCAGCTCTGTCTGGGGTCTGCCGAAATGGTTCCAGCTCGCCTTTTAATAGTTCCATTTCAGTTAATACTGAGCAGGAAGTCCCTTTACCTGGTGTGCTGGCTGTAAATGTCTGGCTAATTGACAGACAACGCTAAAACCTGCAAAGTTGCAACCTGCCAGGCTTATTCTGAAGTAAGTGCTGACTAATGTAGGGTAACGTGGGTATGGCTTGCTGTCTGCTAAAAAGGAAACAGACATTCTCATATCCTCCTAATCCTTAGGCCTCTCGCTCCAAACTAGAGGTCCCCAAACCTAGTCTTTGAGAGCTGCAGGGTCTGCTGGCTTACATTTTCACCTTAAAAATCAGCAACCGATGGTGAGGACACTTTAATCCACTACTTCAACGTAACGACTTTAACCAGCAGACCTTGAAGCTCTCCCAGACTGGTGTTGGGTCCCCCTGGTTTAGAGAGGCGATAACGGCGGGCGGTCCTCCTGCCGTACCTCAGGCTTGTGGCGAAAGCCCTCCTGGTGTTCCTGTGGGTGAAGTGTATGGGGAAGCCCTTGAAGGTGTGCCCGTCGGGCACCGCCCTCCTCACGGCGTCCTGGAACTCCTCGTTGCCGCAGGACAGCCCAGTGCAGCGCTCCAGCTCGTATGCCGCCAACGCCGCCGACAGCAGGTAGGACAGGTGGTCGTCCCAAACTGTGGCCAAGCCCAGATCCTGACGCGCGCAGCGGAACGGGAGAGTTTAACGAGGGACGTGCAGAGCTGATGTCGCATTTCGCAAATCAGGGCCCGCGAAGCAGGTCTATCATACAATAAAGCTCATGGCACGGAACAGAGAACTTAATAAGGCTTTGTTTTTTTCTTCATTTTTTAAAGGACAGCTGACAGTCCGGCCTCCTTGAGTATATTTTAGCTTTTTCAGACTGGTAGAATGCAGAGGGTAACAGATAGAGAAGGGATCACGGCTCAGAAGGTCCCATGGCGGGGAATCGAACCCCCACACATGCGGGGGGAGGGGGGCTTGTATATGGCTAGAGAGTTGGCCGCCCTACACACTGCGCCACACATCTCGCCAATAAGTTATTTGAAAATAATGCCTTATGAAGTTCTCAATAAAGAAAAGGCAACTGAATGGCAAAAGAGCGCATGCGTGACAGGATTCAAGAACTTCAACACAGAAGAGAGGATTCACAAACACAAAGGCGAGAGCTCTGCACACTGTACACAATTCATTAATAAATGCACTACAGCAGAGCTATTACACAGAGGTACGATCTCGACTGGAGCCACCGCCCTCCACTGACAAACGCAGGGGCAGCGATGGGTTAGAAACGGGATGACACCCGATTTACAACCTGGACGTTTTATGGAGCCTTTAACCTGCTCCACCCTGATTGATCGTGTCTGTAAAACCGGTGAGCACGTCAATGGCGACGACTGTTACTGTTGCGCTGGCTGGCCAATGACTTCAGAGCAAACGTCTACCTCGGCTCCTGAATGCTCAATCAATTTCAACTTAAACTGGGTATAAAACCTGTCAAGCCATGCTCAGAGATTGCACAGCACAGAGGGTTATGTGCTGTGGAGACAGCAGGGGGCAGTATGGAACTGTAAGTGAATGGCCACTGTAAATTAATACTTTCTTTTGATTTATTTATATGCTAATTCTCCTAAGTAAACACGCAAAATTGAATACATAAATAAACATATCTTATAGTAATGCATTTACTTTAAACCGAGAAAAAAAATGCCCTTGTTGTGGAAGGCATGCACTCATGCAGGCATGTGCTCGAGCTTAAAACAAAAGGTCACAAGACGGTCACAAGACTGTAAGCCTGGGCAGCAGTTACCTTCCTGTGCTCAGTCACCAGGTGGCGCAATTCCAGCTCCAGCTGGTTGCTGGCGGCAACGGGGTCCACCTGGGAGGCGCAGAGTGGTGGCAGGGGGGGCAGGGAGGTGGTGGAGCCGGGGGCGCATACGGAGCGCACCGCCTCCTCGCTCATGGTCTTCCAGTGCGAGCCGTTGCGGAGGTCGAAGACGCACACCTCCACGGCGTCCGACGGCTGGCAGTTGGCCAGGAAGGCCGCGTGGTTGAAGACGCAGCCCACGGTCCTGTACGGGTGCGTGGGTCTGGGCTGGGGGGCCAGTGGGGGGTCGTCTGGGTCGATGGGATGGTGGAGGTACCTGCGGCAAATAAACGCCAAATGCGTCAAAAGGGGCTTGACAAAGACAACCACCGTTTGGTTTTAACTTTGACTGAATTAATTGCAAGTGTCCCCCACAAAAACTGGTTGTTCATTTTGGTAATCGTTGAACTCGCCTGTGAACTGTTTGTAAAGGAAAAAAATAGTAGCACAGCACCAGTCACAGCAACAGCTACAGAGCACGCAATGGGAAGGGGAGTCTTCTGTCAGACTCGTTATTGCATCTTATCCGTCGGTCTGAGAATGGGCCCTGATCACCTCTCATCCCTTACACCACTCAGCCTAATGGACATTCCAAGAAGATGTGCTGCTTCAACGTTTACCAGTATCCAAGAGTGTTCCTGCACGTAATATGATGCTCCCATTTATATACATACAGCAAAGAGAAATTAACTGGTAACCAGCTCCAGGGGTTCCGGCTCCTCAGTATGGTTTCTGCTATACGTTAAAAGTTAAAGTTACATTGAAAAATTTAGGAAACATTGGGTAGCATTGCTTTGGAACAGAGCTTGTTTAATTTGTGTGAGCTAAGATAGCAAATATTGTTTTTTGTAGCATGGCCTCATTTTGATATCAATACTTTCAATGGCAGGCCTAGATTTTGCAAGTTTAATTGACTTGGGCTTTGTATGCGTGTATAAATTATTGAAATTAGTACTGTTATAGCCTACATTAATTCTACGTCATTAGTACTAATTGAAATAATGTATGGTACTGCCTGTACCATACATTTAGTTTATAAATTGACATTAAACTAATGACTAGTAGAAAAATATGACGAAATTTAATAATATTTATTTTGTTTATTTTTATTTGAATAAAAACCTTTAATGGGGCAAACATATCTCTGGATAGGTTTGGAAGATTAAATATTATGAGTAACTTATAAATGCATTAATCATAAGATAATTGAATGTAGAGAGAGAAATGCATACATACATACATACATACATGCAAACACACATACATTCTAGCTCAACATAGAAACACATAGGCATGGATTTGGTTATTTTTCCTTTACCAGGATTTCTAAATAAATGAAAGTATTTGTAATATTACTATTATTTTTTTATTGGACCATAATTCGATTACATGAATAATTCGTTCCAGAGCTGCCCTAACCCAAGTAAAATTGTGTTACAGTATTGTGGAAGTTTCAGTAAATATAAAAATTTAAAAAGTATATAACCTGTATAACCTGAGGGCCATGTGGCCTTGCTCTTGGCCTAGTTTGTGTGCTGCTGAGAGCTGTAAACTGTAGGCAGGATAATTGACTGAAGCAATGCTTTGAGTGTGTGAATTAAGGGAACTGCTTGGAAACCATAATAAAACTCTCCTCCCACCTGTGTCTGTTTGCGTGTCAGGAACCAAGGCCGTGAGACCTTGGGTCATGGGGGGTTGAGGATGATAATGAGATATATGTTCCCAAAACAATTTACAGTGTGAAAGGAGGACAGTCTCTATCCTGTTTTGTATAACCAAAAGCGTATAAGTATGGAACATTTCACAGGTAAACAGGTGATGCCACCATAACTGGGTATAAAAGGATATCAAAATACTCTTCGGAATTCGGAATTAGCATATATTTACAGAAATCAATAAAGTTGATCAGGTAAAACATAAAATATCTTTAAAAGTTTTCTTTGTACTGTTTTCAATTAAATATATATAAAAGACAATTAACAAATCACTGCCTTCTGCTTTTATGTCCAAGTTGGTCAACTGAGAACTCAATTCTCTTTTGGAGTGATGACACAGGGAATTAATGTGGGTAGAGAATGCAAAGGATTCTGTAGCCAATCAGATATAAAGAATGATTAGGTGGCCAGGTGGGTGCCAGTTTTGTGGGAATTTGGTCAGGAGACTGGGGTTAACACCCCGACTCTTTTGAAAACTGACACTGAACCTTTAAAGACCACAGTGAGTAGGGACCTCGGTTTAACATATCACTCGATGGATGTATTGGTGCCTTGTTCAAGGGTACAACAGCTGTGTTCGTCCCTGAAATAGGACTCTCTATACTTCAGAATATTGTAGTTATAAAGGCTTAATAAATTCTTAATAACTGCATTATACACTATTATAAAAATGTAAGGTTATCTGACATCAATGTTAGTAAATGTGTTATTACGGAGGGGCCAGGGTTGGCACATTGTAACCTTCTTTGAAAAAATAGTATATATTAAACAGAACAGAACCGAGGTAAATGGTTAGAGAACTGGGCCTGCAAGGTGTAGCTTAAAGGCATACTGAACTTTGTTAGAACATAATGTATGGCTACCTGGCCCCGATATGAGTCGTAATATTTAAGCTCACTTTCATGACTTGCTCCAGTGGTCAGCAACTGGCCAACAAATAATTACATTTTTTCTCTCTCCATTCACTCCCATTGCATGGTGAAAGAGGTCTCAAAAGCACACTTGGCACATAAACAAATGCAAACAATGCCGATATACAAAACCACGACCTCCGGAAACAACCGATAAAAAGCTCCATTTGTGATATTTTATACTCCAGTTTCGTACGTGTACGTATGTACGTAAGCGAACGCCACCCAAGCGGCATTGTTCACATACTACACTGCGTACTTTATGTCTAAATGGATGTTTAAAAGTTATGTACACTAGGAGGCAGGTCAGCGACAAAACATTTTGTACCAGACCGGTAGAAAAAATTCACCGCCATTGTGTACTACTACTTCTTCGCCGTTTCCATCTCGCAGAACGTCAGAGGATCTTTGGTATACTCACTATACTGCCCCACGATTTCTGTTAGTATTGCACCTTGCGTATGCGTACACTCACGCCCTGCGTATGGGCGGCAGTGTAGTATAATGGTTAAGGAACTGGGCTTGTAATTGAAAGGTTACAGGTTCAATTCCCAGGTAAGACACTGTTGTTGTATCCTTGAGCAAGGTACTTCCCCTGCATTGCTTCAGTATATCCAGCTGTAGAAATGGATACTATGTAATTGCTAAATGCCTGTAATGTAATGTAATGTAATGTAATGCGTATGCGTACACGTACTTAGCGTGAAGTATATTACAGCCTTAACGGTTCCACTCAACGGTCCCACTCCCACTCACCCAAGCGTGCGTTAGTAAACAAACTGTGCAGCAAATAAGCTAGCAACAGTTGTTTGCCATAATCTGCGTTGTTTGCATTCGTTTATGTGCTAAAAGTGTGTTTTTGAGACCTGTTTCGCCGTGCAATGGGAGTAAATGGAGAGAGAAAAAAACGTCATTCTTCGTTGGCCAGTTGCTGACCACTGGAGCAAGTCATGAAGGTGAGCTTGAATATTACTCATATTGAATATTGAACTCATATCGGGGCCACGGCTATACAACATTATGTTCTAACAAACTTCAGTATGCCTTTAATTTCCCAAGTGGGTGATGCTATTGTACCCTTGAGCAATATAATTAACCCAAATTGCTTCAATAAAAAGAATATCCAGCTGTAAAATGGATTGTATGAAAGAGTCTAAACTATGACTCTGGATAAGATTGTCTAAATGCCTAAAGAAAAACAATGTTTAAGATTTTATTTTGGATTGTGACTACCATGTGTTCAAAAATGTTTATATAACTAGCTATATGCTTTTGAAACTAGCTTCCTACACTGTGTAATATTATTTATTTATTAGATTTTTAAATGTATTTATTTATATTTTTTTTACAGTAAAATCTGGCAACCTAATTTACCATACAATGTACAAAATACCAGTGAATCTTACGGTAAAAGTCTGTAAAATAGGCACAAAATTGTAAACAGATGAAAATAAATAATTGTATTGTTTATGGTGAAACACCATTATATAATTAGATATACAACCTGCTACTGTATGCTTAACATATTGTTACCGTTATTTATATGGTAAAGTTCTGAAAACCTAGTTGCCAGTATTTTATCGTAAAGTAAATTAAGCATGTATACAGCAGGCTGTATATTTTATTATGGTGTTTCACCGTAAATAATACCATTATTTACATTTCAGCTGTTTACAATTTCGTACCATTCGCTATTTTACACTATTACCGTAAAGTTTAAAATTTTACAGCGAAACATCGTATCAACACTTATAAACACCGACTAACCAGCAATTAAATGTATTTTTTTTTTTCATGATCATTTATTGATTTAGAATGTCACGGTATTCTCCACAGTAATCAATGTTTGCAGGTTCAGAGCTCGTCTGTGATAGCCTTGATGCTAACACGCAACATACTGAAGTAAACATGAAAAACTGCACTGCAGTCTAATGTGCTGCATAATCTTCTGGCCACAGTTTAAGTAAAGAGAACCACCTGTGTGCTGTGAGGCTCTCCCAGAAGGTGACGGTGCCGTCGGTGCCGAGGGTCATGACCCAGGCGTGGGGTATGGCCTTGGCTTTGGTGCCCACGCAGACGTAGGCGTCCAGTCCGAAGCCCAGCAGCAGGCTGCACAAGAGTGTGGCGTGATCCTCGCAGTCACCCTGGAAACGGTCAGATGTCGGGGGTGATTAGGTGGCCAGACGGAGAGAGAGATTTTGTGAGAATTTCGCTAGGATACCGGGGTTAACACTACACCTAACGCACAGTATCCCCATCACTGTGGTGGGGCACTGGATTTCTATTGGTCCAGAGGGAAGAGTCCACCTACTACCCCGCCAATAAGCAACAACTCAGTTTATCTCAGGAGGTCTCCCATCCAAGTATTAACCAAGCTCACGCCTGCTTACCTTCAGTAGAAGGGTAGAGTGGTATAACTAATGAAGGGGAGGGGGCTGATGAAGTTCCAATGCACTCTTCTCATAAAGGCATTCTAATATAAGAAGGATGCCTTAGAAGTTCTTTCATTTACGTTCTTTCATTAACATCCTTTCCTAAGAACACCTTCCAAATATTAGCATTTTCCCAGTTTATTACCCCAGGTGGCCAAGTCTCCTGTGGGGTCCAGGGATCCAGAGACACCACAGAGGCATCACAGCACGTGGGCATGGATGGGCGTATCCGTTTCTGAATTTCATGCCAACACTGGATCTTAATTGCTAAATTTGCAAAATCATATTTGTGATCTGACATCAGCCAAATGTCTTGGAAACCTCATGAAAGACCCTGGTGGTGTTCGCTGCTAATCAGCCAATGGAGCCAGGGCAAGCGGTGGACAGAAAAACCTGCTTACACACCAGCCCTCCCTGCAGCACATCATTCTGCAGCTCAGAGACCACCATCAGCTTAATATTTCATAACTGCCGCTACGCGAATAAACTCGGACGGGAAAGTGGCCCAGTTCCAGCCGATCCCGCCCAGCAGTGCGGCGAGACCTCCTTCTGTAATAGAGGCCGCGCTTTCTTGTAAAGAGGAAAAGGCAGGAGCGGGCAGAGAGACAGATGAGTCCCAGAAGCGCTGATACGGACAGCGCGGTCAGAAAGAGGGGCAGGAACAGACACTAAATTAATTTACCTGGAATGGAGCCCATAAATCAAACGTGACAAGCCTCATTACTTTTTATGGGAGTGGTGTGATCGACTTCTGAGAAAGGGGGGAGAAAGAAAAAAACAGCAAGGCATTCGCAGGGACTGTAGCCAAGAACTTCCAGGAAATGGCTCACTTTTCCAGGATGTTTTACTGAGTCTAGCACAAAGATGATACGCATACAGAGATACATCACTGCCAGAAAAAACATGTTGAAATAAGAGCTTATTTTTACACTCTCATGGCATCAAAATTTCACAAAAACAGAAGCACTCTGCTGAGAGAAACCTTTGTGTAGACGTGTTTTTCCAACAGAAATCCCCACTAAGGTTTTTATCTATTGGTCATTCAAAAACCCTTGTGTGTTACGTTTCTGTCATGTTTCTGCCATGTTTCATGTTTAGTGTTTGTCACAGTTTATTTTCTGTTTATGTTACGATGCAGTTCATTGTTTGCATACATATTTCCATGTTTTTCCGCAGCCTTGCGTTCATGCTGTTTCTTCTCTTGCTGTCACTCACGCTTCCCTAATTGTTTCATTCTCCCTTGTCTAGTTACTAATATACTAACATTAGATCAGGATTGGGTAATACTAACTATCTAACCATGTGTTCATGTTTACCTTACGTTTCTCGTACATGTTAATTACTAATTTACTAATGCTAGGTCAGGATAGGTTAACTACTAACGATTTACTAATTGCCTCGTTACGTGTCTCATTTTCTCAAGCTGTTGTGAATTTCCTGCTGCTCTCAAGCTAAGTGTCTGCACCTGTCTACACCTGCATATAAGATCAGTGTTCATGTCATGTCTTTGCGAAATTGTTGCCTTTAGTTTACTACTGTCACTTTTGAGCGTTTTCCATTGTTTGTCTACCGTTATTGATCTAGCCTGTTTACTGACCATCGTTACTCCCACGAGTTTTGCCTGCTGTCTGTTTTGTACCTCTGCCCCGCGGATAGGACTTCGGTCTGACTCCTGCTACGCCCCACGACTACGAACTTTGCTTTACCCGTTTTGTACGTCTGCTCCGCTGACAGCTACTCTGGTTAATGAACTTGTGCACGGATACCGATTTCGAGACTGCCTTCTCCCTCGGTACTGTATCTTTGGTCTGGCTGGATTTATTGGTTTTTGGACTTTGCTTGTGTGACTACGTTTTTGGATTTCCCCATAATAAAGCCCTTGCGGGTATTTATTACCACGTCAGTGTTCTGAGTCGTGCATTACGGGTCCAACCCGCACACATCCGTCTCATTGTGTACACCAAATATAAACATTTTACATTTAGCTATTTTAATAGCTTTTTTTTCATTATAGGTCTGAAATTGTGTACTTGGAAAAAAGTGCAAAATTTGCTTCATGTTCTATGCCACAGGTCAGAGATTAAAGGCCAGCAAACAGGGTGGAGCCATTCATTTAAACTAGATTTGCATTAAGAAAAGATTTCCAGGCATAAAATTAGACCGATATTTTGCATTTTGGTGCCAGTATCAGCACTGACATTGCTAAATGGGATCAAGCCTGGGATTGAAAACTGAAAAATGTCAATAGCTGTAAAAGACACACACACACACACACACACTTTTTCCCATATTTTTCTTTTCTTCCCCAATCTGAAGTGCCCTGTTGCTCTAACTTGTAGGGTCATCCCATTGCTGCAACCACCTTTGTCAATCTCGGAGGGTACACACTGGCACGCATATCCTCTTCTTTTCGCTGTACAGTGAGTCTACAAGCCAATTTGTGGGAATTTTCCCATTTTGTGCAGATGCCAGTAATTTTCCTATGTCTATTCCAGAATGAATGACTACTTTCCAAGAACGAAAGTGGCGAAACCCTGTGGGAACAGCCTTACCTTGTTCCTGCAGAGAAAAGCCAGGAGAGTGCACCACTGCTCCTGTTTGGCCCCTCCCCCCACCACGGGGGCCCTCTCCATCCCCAGCAAGCTGACGAAGCGGGCCGCCTGCCGGGGGCTGTCCAGGAGCCGCCCGGCCCGCAGCGCGCGAACGTACGAGCACACGGGCCGGTTCACGCCGTTCTCGTCCTGCACGAGTCACAGAGAGACAGGGTATCAGGGACCGGGCTGTACTAACATCCTGCGCGGTTGAAGGTGCGATGGGAACGCGCTGGTCGATGTCGCGTGCTGACCTGCGCAAAGATCTTGACCAGCTTGCTTTGGTTGGAAGGGCGGATCTCCAGGAACTCCCTCCACCACTGCTTGGCATAAACCAGGAACAGACGCTCTTTCTCTGCTGTTCTCTGACGCTCCAGTGATTGCTGGGAACAAGGACCTAGGATTCAGTCAGAGTAATGCAGTGACTTTCACATGCTGCATGCAGAGAGAGTACACAAATGGATTGGCCAGAAACAGACGTACAGCTGAAATATAATTCAAATGTATCGTGTACAGATCAAATTAAGCTCAAATATAATTCGTAAAAGTGAACAGGAAAATCTGAGGTAAATCTGATGAAAAATCTCTTAAAGGGGAATTCCACCCAAAAATGATGTTTGGTTTGTAGAAAAGTAGCTCTCCTCCTGATGAAGGCCACGTAACTCACTGGCAAGTTAGCCACTAATGTAACTAATGAAAATACCAGCATCATTAGCTCAGTATCCAGAAAAACGGGGGAAATACGGCCCTTCATTTATATACGTTTGGTATCTGTAAAACTTAGGCTACGCACCCCGGTTCGATGTCGGAAAATCTACCCGACCTCCCGTTTTTCAGTATGAAATGACCAACATGCCGATACAGAATAATACACATATACAAGTTAAAACGTCATTGTTGTAGGCTACTTATCTACGTTTAGCAACTCAAACACACTGATGTCGGTAAAAACATGGAAACGACACAGATATCCGACCTCCTTCCATTAACAAATGCAAAGTTAGCTACTATAGCCTACTACATGGCAAACATTTAAAAACCAATTTGTTTTAAGCCAAGAAACCTGTTGCTAACAGCTAACGCACTAGCCCAGAAAAAATACATTGCTTCTGTAATCGAATGCTATGTAATTTACACGCCCACTTGAAAACACTGTAGTCTTTCAAAAACGAGGAAGTGGTAGAGGTATACATGAAAATGACATATACCTCTACCGAATTTTCAACTTTATATTCAAATAACTCTTTATTTTTTAAAAATAAAGTACAGATTTTTTTTTGACCAGCCACAAAGAAAGACTGTTCAATAAGGTTAATGTTGGGTGGAATTACCCTTTAAGTGGAATTTCACATTTCTTTTGGGGGAATCATTTTGGTGATAACAAGAGAAAGTGGAACCATAAATATGCACCACACCGATAGCTATTGCACTGAATAACGAAATTCCTTCATTCATACAAACAAAGGCAGGCTTGTGCTTGACGGCCTAATTAAGTGCTTCTTCCTTCGAAAGTACTGTACACTTATGTACATCACAACAGGATTAGCAAAACAGGAAGCATTGTTGCATTGGAAGGATCCACTATAATTTACACAAATATTATTAGATGTACAGTATTGGGTTTAAAGCGCAACTGAACTTTGGAAGAATTTTGGGTTGAGTAGTTACCTGGCCATGATATGAGTCCAAATGGTGGCAAAATATGTTCATTAGTTGCTCTCTGCTCCCCTGGGGTGATAATCCAGAATAGGGTATTTGTCGCTCTCATTCACTTCTATAGGGCAGCTAAAACGGTCTCAAAATTACACTTCTAGCACATATACGAAGGCAAACAAAGTGGATTCCAAAATGTTCAAGTGGAATAAATAACTTTCATTAATAAATTAAAATAAGCAGAATGTAGCTACTTTCTTTCCCGCAGTGATTACTGGGTGGCAGACGTAGCCTACGCCACCTCGTAGGCTGCAAATAGTAGGCTAATTTACTGCAACTGGGCTACAATTAGCCTAAGTTAAATTGTGTCATTGTTTTTAATGCAAATGCAATACATGGCTAGGTAACTATATAGGCCTAGTTACATTATCACGGAGTTAGCTACGTAGTTTGGTGTTTATATGTGCAATCTTTTTTTTTTTAAATTAACGTTAGCTATCATAAATTCATCTCTTCTTTATGAAGTTGCATGGTTATATAGTTTTTTTTACTGGCACGTCGTATTTGTCGGATGTTCTCCTCCTCGTCCACATTTATGTTTCATCTCTGTGTTTTCTTAGGTGATTCATCCATTTAGTATCGATCATATCACCACCGTTACAAAAAGTTTCATCAGTACCCATGTGGTGTTTCCCGTCGATTCTGTTTACATGCGCACCGCCCGACCATAAATGGTCAGGCCAATCGGCTTCCGACAGGAAGTTCTCGTCTCTGCTTTAATTTAGGTAACGCCAGCTTTTACATGTGCGCCGACAGATGTTCACATTTATGTGAAAATCCGTCAAGAGAGATTAGGCAGAGTAGAGCTTCAGGATATTAAAATAATACCTCTAAAAACATTACCCGACACCAAAAAGATGCAGACCTGAGTTGCGATGACGTCTGGGCTCAATGTCTCTGTGAGGGGAGGGTAGAGCTCCAGCTTCAAATTCAGAACGCCGACTGAGACTTTGCACTCACTCCCTGGTGCCCATAAACACATAACACAGTAAAATGCTCAGCCACCATCATCAGTTACCCCTCTTAGAAGAATAAGACAGACATTACAATCAAAGGTTTTCCAGATTCAATCCATAAAACTCCATACAAGGTGATGGTATTATATCTTCTCTACGTTATTTTAAACTCAGGAAATAGCATGTATTGTATGTATTAGCTTCATGCCAAATAAAAAAATTTCTGAATACTGTACCTGAAGCCTTAGTTTACATTCATGCATCTAATAATTACACTCATGTACCACATACAGTCTTAAAGAAAATAAGCTTTGTGTCAGACTCTTTAATGTGCACAAGTTTGTCTGGAACCAATTGATTTAAATATTATAATTTCTTATACCTACCCACTCCCAGCAGCTCTATGGCCATGCTGTGTTTCCCACTGGGCGCGCTCAGGACAGACCGCCAATCCAGGAAGTAGGAGGAGACCAGCATGGTTTCACTGGAGGTGTCGGTTCTGATCAGTACCATGTGCACCGGGTCGCTGATCGAGAGCATGGTGGTGGCGTCTACCATCCGGCTGCCGTCACCTGGGCCAAAATCAAGCGCAGCCGTACAAAATTCAACAAAAATAACTTGCAAATTCTGCTCGAACAAGCTCTTCATGACAAGTTGGGGTCAAAGATTCCTCCACTGGACGAACCATGACACACAGCCCTGTACTGACAGTCATACGTCAACTAACAATGTAAGATATCAACTAATACTGTACAACCTACTAGGGATGGGCAGTATCCAGACTTTTACATTGTGATACATCCTTGAAAATTGAACATAAGGTAGAAACTCGGCAATGCTGCGCTGTGTTATTAAAGGCATACTGAACTTTGTTAGAACATAATGTTGTATAGCTACTGTGGGATTCTGACATTTAATCCTATAAAAGTACATGTTGTAATAGAATGTATAAACTTGTCTGTGGTAGTTGAGTTTCGAATGGGTGACCTTGGGCCTGTGTTCTGAGAGGGAGGGCCTCAGAACTGTCCTGAGAAACATTCTTCAGATAAAGGAGTTGCCACAGAAGCAGCCGTGTGTGCGAAAACACCAAGCACCAAATAGATAAAGTTTCTATCATAGTGGAAAAATACTAGACATGAACTGAACATGAGTACGGTAATTCTAAACGTTTGATTGGTTTTAATTATACGCCCAGTGATGTATGAAAATGGAAGGTAGAAGACATACCTCTTTTTAGCCTACAGTATATAAACACCACAGTAGCAGAGATGGAGGAAGCGCAAGGGGGTCCACGAGCGAGAGCGTGCACGAGAGAGCGTGCGAGCGAGAGCGCGCTTCTGGAGAGCGCGCTTCCAGCGCGCTTCCAGAGGACCACAGATGTACTAACCCATTGTATTCTTATGTAAAGACTTCGAGCTGACACAATAAAGACAAAGTGTTTTAATCTTTCGAATTGAATTGAAGAGTATCCTTGATCCACCTCCTTGACCACGAAAAGCAATACATTTAAATTGCTAACACTACCTGGCCCCGATATGAGTTGTAATATTCAAGCTCACCTTCATGACTTGCTCTAGTGGTCAGCAACTGGCCAAGAATGACGTTTTTTCTCTCTTCATTCACTCCCATTGCATGGCAAAATCACAATTTTAGCACATAAACTAATGCAAACAATGCGAGATATACAAAATTACAACATCTGAAACCGTACCTTTGAAACTTTTGAACCAATTTTTGATTGATTTGATTTGAAGAACTATTTTCTGAGAACTAGCAACTGTTGCTAGCTTCTTTGCTGCTCGGTTTGTTTACTTACGCATGCTTCAGGAAGTGAGCGGAACTGTTACGGGCGCAAGAATGAAACAAGGAAGTTAATAAGCTTTGTTTGGAAAAAGTGTAAAATATCATGAATAGAGCTTTTTATCTTTTCAAACGCACGGTTCTGGATGTTGTGATTTTGTATATTTGTATAATCCACGTTGTTTACATTTATTTATGTGCTAAAGGTGTGCTTGAGACCTGTTTCGCCATGCAATGAGAGTGAATGGAGAGAGAAAAAAACGTCATTCTTCGTTGGCCAGTTGCTGACCACTGGAGCAAGGTGAGCTTGAATATTACGACTCATATCAGGGCTAAGTAGCTATACAATATTATGTTCTAACAAAGTTCAGTATGCCTTTAACAAAGCAAGTCCCTTATAAGTCATATTGTTATAGGCCTAAAAATAATAATATATTGTAAAGCACTTGTGCATAATGACAGAATTTCAAATAATAGCATAATTAAAATAAAATAAAACATTTTAAACATACTCTATGTGGGTATGTGGTATTACCAGATCCTGATCCGACAACCTACAGGAAATTATTTATGCTATTCAATTTGTTAGCCCAAGTGTCAATTTTTCACAATTCAATGAATTCCCTCTGTTACAATTGCATGCTATTCCTCATTTTACATCCCACACACATTGTCTTCACCCTCTTCACCCTCCTCACCCAGATGTATATGTTTTACTGAGTGTCATTGTACAGGAATCCAACTCCTTATCCTAATACTGTGTGTGAATGTTGCACGGAATGATTTGCAAATGGACAACTGAATAAGTAATTTTACCACAGCGTACCTCGGCTGTCTTTGTGAACTTCCAGAAGGAAGCCCTCCTGCAGGTCAGGTTCACAGGCGCATGGCACGGGTTTGGAGCGGAAACGCTGGTTCCTGAAGTTGAGGTAAAGGGTGAAGGTAGAGCAGACCTGGCCAGGTAAGGGTTCTGGCTCCTGGAGGTGTTCCAAAAAGGCTTTACCACCCAGCACCTGCAGGTACAGGCATCTCCTCGTCGGATCAATGTTGGCTGGGAATTAAATTTGGGTCAAAATGACTATTTGCTTTGAACAAATAAAACAGCCATTTTATTTTGGCATGATGGATCGATTATCTGGCAATTCAATTATTAAGTTGCGATAATTATTAAGTTTTTGAAAAATTTGAACAGCCCATGCCAAAAGCACAAGAATTTATCAATTTATTTATCGGTACAATTTTAACCATAGTCATCAGAGATTGCTTCATTGTTAATCATAACATCTCTCAGAGGATAATTGCCCATGCATGTGCAAATAATAAACGTAACTCACTTTTCTTAAGCTGTGTCACCTCCTTATCAACAAAGTGTGTTGCGGGCTTGAGAGATGGACCAGCCTCTGTACCTGGCACTTCCTGACATGAGAGACCGGCAGAGTTAGTTTCTTACATGTTTCCCTGATTTTTCATTGTTCAATGCTTTTATATGCAATTTCAAACACTATAACTAACACTAACACAATTAGAACCCATAATTTTCTTATTTTGCTTAGCTGGTGTTGAAAGGCTGATCAGAGTTAGTTGGCAAGCGTGTGAATCACCTGTGAAAAATGCAGGTCCCTCATTACTTCATCTACGATTCCCCTGTGCTGGAGAGCTCGCATGAAGTCTTCTTCGGAAAGTGGGCGATGTCCAGCACCCAACTCCTGTCTCACCGTCTCAGCCAGTACATCGCGAATTCTCCCATGGATGTCCATCTAGTCGAAGTAGAATTAATACTAAACAACTGCAACTCTGCATTTTTGGTGCGCTGTTATTATGAACTTGACAGCTAACCTTATCTACTATTATTACTTAGATAACCTAATGTTAACTGTTAATGCAAGTTGCATCGTGAAGTACCTGTCATGTAACATTAACAAAATAGCTGAAATATTCACGTTAAGTAGGCTACCATAAACAAATACAGCTAGTTTATAGACGACATACTATTAGATTTACAATATTTTGAAACTGGTTACAGAATAAATACTAATGGTCATCGAAAACATTAACGTCACGCAGAATTAACTATGATTAAGTTAGCTAATTGTAACGTTACTGGTTAACAGTGACTTAGCTAACGTTAATCACAGTATTGACAGCAATTATAGCGTTACAGCTTGAGATCAGACCACACATTTATCAAGTGGCAATTTCTCACTCTCGTCAAATGGTTGTGAATGATCTGCTTAAACTCGGAAGCCTTCTCCGGGGGTAAAGACATATTCAGAAGAGATGATGAGCATCGGGTAACGTTACATGTATCTAGATCATAGCGCGTATAGAAATAGACAGCTTGTTAATGTAGTTTAGCTGGGTAACGTTAGTCGCCAATAGAATGTTCCAGTCGTCGCTAGTTTGCAAAGCTGGTTTGTGATTAGCTAGCTATCAATCTAATTTAAAAGCTACATGCATGACACGAGACAGCAAGTTGTTGTGTGATTAAAAATTTAAATACTAAAAACATAAATGCGAGGCAGCAAAGCAGCGTTAAAATAATCCGAACATAGCTCTCCTTTGAACAACTGTCAGTTTAAAATGTGGCGGAAAAGTCAGCGGGAATATCATCTATCTGAAGCCTGAATTATTTGCCGACAAATATGAATCATAATCTAATAATTCAATGGTTATTTAAATATATATTTTCAACAGTAGTATAGTGGTTAACTAACAATGTTGTTGAACGCAGAGTATTATTTTAATTTTTAAATAAATTAACGTTTTAATCCGGCATTATCAAAAGAGTGCTAAAAATAAATTACGTCACAAAACGACTCCAATACAAGAAGGACCCAAATGTGCATGGAATAAAAGTAAAGCGAAAGCAAGAAGTGGTTTTCTTATGTCAGTAAAGAAAACTTAATTTTAAACTAATGATATTTAGTAGCGTTTATATTTAACTTTAATCATGTTTATACCGACTGAAAACACTTCACCCAGCTTCAAAGAATTTACCTTGGTTATGGTATGTTAAGCACTATGCCATTCGATAACGAAACTATTCATGCTGCATTGTCATTGCTGGAAATAACCGTTAGTAATGTTTGGTAGGCTTAGTTTATTACGTTTTTACATTACGTATTATGTAACGCATTTGTTTAATGCTTTTTTTGATATGTTCCTCTGATTCGTGCGTTTCAACAGCCTGCTGTATCAGTGGGGAACGTAGGCCAACTAGCAACAGATCTCATCATTTCCACCCTGAACATGCCTCGAGTAGGGTACTTCCACACCGACTGCCTTATTCCCTTGGCAGGGTACAATCCTTATGCACCATCCGCAGATAATTCAACTGAACTGTGCACGACTGCTGAAGGTAGGTATGCAAGTTCGCTCCATCAATGACATCGTCACACAATTGCAGACGTTCTTGTTCTGTTTGCTAATGTTAAATGTCAACAATGAGTTATGCTACAGTGCAGTCCATAAGTATTTGGACAGTGACCGTGAATTTCTGTTGTTTTGGCTCTGCATTCCAGCGCATTGGATTTGAAATGAAACAATAAGTGTAAACTCAGTTTTAATTTAATGATATTTACGTTCATATCCAGTGATCCATGTAGGAATATGGGGCGGGTGGTTAAGGTTAAGGTGCCTTGGAACCAAAAGGTTGCAGGCGCGATTCCCAGGTAGGGCACTGCCCTTGTACCCTTGAGCAAGGTACTTAACCAGAAATGCTTCTGTATACATCCAGCTGTATAAATGGATAATATGTAAACTATTTTAAATTTGAATATTACGAAAAAAAATAAAAAAAAGTTATAAGTCGCTCTGGATAAGAGCGTCTGCTAAATACCTGTAATGTAATTGAATTACAGCCATTTTTACATATAGTCCCCCCATTTTAGGGGACCAAAAGTAATTAGAAAAATGAGCATAATCTTACTAACATAATAAAGTTGTCATATTTAGTACTTGGTTGCAAAATCCTTTGCATTCGATGTCTGCCTGAAGTCTGCGACCCATAGACGTCACCAGATACTGGGAGGATACAGTTAAAAATTGTTTTTTTCACAATTGAAAGTATTCTTCGGTCATCCACTACATTGGTCTTCCGTGGTCTGCCAGGTTGTTTACTATTGCTGAGCTAACCAGTGCATTCTTGCTTCTAAGCAATGTACCAAACAGTTGATGTTGACACACCCAATGTTTTGGCCTCTGTCTGATTGATTTATCCTGATGTTTTCACCCCTTGATTGCCTGTTGTACTGGCATTGACAGTTTTTCGGTCCTCATGTTGAGAGGCAACATACACCAAATACAAATTCCACAGTCAACTTTATATCTGTTGTTGGCTTTCTTGTGCATGAACCAATGACACAAAAAACACACAGTGTTGCAAGAAACGGCTGAGCAGATAATGGTCCAATTCATTTTGGTCCCCTAAAATGGGCGACTATGTATAAAAAGGGCTGCAATTTCTACGTGGTTCACTCTATATGGATGTTAATACACGCAAATTAAAGTTGACAGTCTGCACTTTAACCTCATTGTTTTTTTTTCAATCCAATGTGCTGGATTACAGAGTCAAAACAACAAAAATTGCGTCACTGTCCAAATACTTACGGATATGCACTGGATATGCTACTTTTTTTACAGTTTACTGTTTGCCTGACTTGAAGTTGGCTGTACTGCAGATTCGGTCTCCAATCATCCAGGTAATGTTGAATTCTAATCAACATGAACATATTGTATGTATGTATTATTTAGGGCAGATTGTCCCTTTGTATACTGAACATTGGACCACAGAGACCACTGTGAACAGTCAAGAATCCTCACTCCTACATGAATGACGTTCCACTGGAAGTAGTTATGTCAGACTGCTTGTAATGTTAGATAACAAAGTTAATTTATAAAATTGAGCCGATGAATGTCCTTTGTCTTTAAAATTCGTAGTTATACCAATAATTTTGAGGTCATGTTTACATGATCTGTTGACATTTTTTGTTTTGTTTTCGCCTCTACTTTAGACGAAGCATAAGCAATTTCGTAAGCTGATTATCTCCTGGATCAAATCTAGTGGCTTTGCTCGAACTGTGTTACTGTCCAGCAGTCATGCTTACCAGAGGGATGACCAGCAGATTCACAGGTATGAAACTAACTCTTAATTTCTCTAAAAATTTGTTCTGCCCTTATAAACAATAGTTTGATTGCATTTTGTTACCATCCATTCCACCTTTAGCTAAACCGGGCCAGCCAGCAGAGGATGGGCTCCCCTTCTCTAGCCAGGTTCCTCCTGAGATTTTTTCCCATCGGGGAGTTTTTTATCTCGTTTTTTTTTGGGGGGGTTCAGGCCTGGTTTTTGTGCAATTTTCCTTCTGTTTCTTTATAAAGCGTCTTTGAGACGGTTCCCTGTAAAAAGTGTTACACAAATAAAATTGAATTGCATCTATTTTTTTAAATGACCTCTTAAAAATGGATCCCAGTTTTTGTCACCGTTTCATTGTTCTCGGCAACAGAGACGAGAAGGGCAAACAAGTACATTTAGGCACTCCACCTTGCCTTAGGATTTCACCAAACGATGATGAGCTGCAGTTGACTTGTTGCCGCCTTTTGTGTTGCCTGTATGCAAAGTGGTGTGAAAATGTGGATGTGAGCATTTTGATGCCATCTGTCCTTTTTCTGTCCAGCACTCCTCTCCGGTACCTTCTCAGCCCAGCCATGCAGCGTATCACCGGCGACGCCCTGAAGGAGCTGGAGTGGAGAGAGATGGAGAGGGTGAAACTGTTCCCTGGGATCAGTGAAACGGAGCAAAGACTCTACATTCCAGGAGGGGGCGTCACTAAAGGCCTCTACACAGACAGGTACGTCTGACTTGAACGTCTGTGATTATTTATCTATAATAATCCTATGTAATGCAGGATTTGTAAGCAGCTTCGATAATCCTCTTGAACTGCCACTGTTTCAGTAGCAAGCAAATTAAAGGAAAGTCAAAACAATCCACTGTGAATGACATTTTTTTTTTTTTTGAATTGGACCTTTTGTTCCCAGCTGTGCTGAAGAGATCCCGCTAGCAGTTGTGTTGATTTTCTGCTCTGAAGGCGACAACATCCCAGACGCCTTCGCCCTTGTCAACCATCTTAACGACTGGCTCCACCTGGTGGGCAAACCTGTAAGTGTCCTTGTCATGGCCGCCGTGTTGATTGAATGTAGAAAAAAATCTGGGCAAAGTAACTGACGTCACCCATTGACTTTCCATGAGCTTGTGAAAAGGGTTTCGAAGCTGTGGAAGTGCTGACATGTTGTACAAAACTTGGAGCAAGAGACTGTGCGGTAGGGAGCAGGGGGGGGACCCTTACATGTGCAGTAACTAGGAAGTGCCGCAAACTGTCCCAGATTGGTCCACAAAATATTTAAATATTGTCCAAACGACATACTAACTAGAAAAATTGACACATGAGGAGACATTGGACTAAGAAAAAGCACCTATTGTGACGACATGTTCTCGTGGGAGAAGTCTATTGACTTTGTATTTTGACCGCGTTTTTGGTACCATTGACTTGCATTGTAAAACGGGCCTGAAAGACCTATACTGGAGCCATCCGCACTGGCGCCAGAGAGCAACGCTCTCAACAAGACCAGGAAGTGAGCTTCAACAACGAAGCCCAGTTTTGGCCCCTTGGTTGAACGTCGTGGATGTGCGGCTGAGCTTGCTGATGAGAGCATATTTAATTTCTTTCCCTCTTTCCTGCCAGAGCAATGCACCCTCACAGTGGAGAGCCCCCTGCTCGTGGAGACTGCTTTTCGGAAATGGCATCCCCCCTGCCCTCTTCTGAGGGCGGGGCAGCCTGACCTGTCGTGTCGCAGCTGGCGCAGGACAATGGGTTGTCTGCTTGCCCTGCAAAAGGATCATTTGATAAACTCCACACAGACTGACGTGATCATTTCCCCATTCTGTCTCAGTTATCTTAATATTGTGGCTCGCTTTGTTGGATGCCCATTGACTACTTTTGGATTCAGTAGCGCTGGTGTCATGGTGACAATGTAATGCACTTACAGTTCCCGTGCATATAGAGGCTAAAGTAAAATATGGATATTGTTCTTGGTGTTAGAAAGCAACATTTAACTTTGTATAAAAAAATAATAAAAAATTTCTCCTGTTTGTACTCACTGCAATGAATTTTAACAAATAAATACATTTGAGGGACACTGATTTCAAAACAGAGGTGGATTAGAAAGTATTACATTTATTAAGGCACACAAAAAACAAAACAAGCACACTTACTCCAGGGTCTTCAATCCTTTTGAGTCTGTACCCCATGTAATAATGTATTACGTCATGTTGCTCTTCAGGTATGTAAATAAATCCTATTGGCTATTGCACACCTTTTGCAATCTTGTACTAAATGTCATGAAAGGTTGCATATGTAAGCATTATAGATTTTGGACTTCGAATTCTAGTTTGCATTGCTATTTCTTCCTCAAGTGAAAACCCCTAAGTTTTGTTCAAAGACTCCTTTATGTGCCTCTTCCCCCGGTCGATAAATTAAACTTAAAGTGGATTTGGTTGTGCAAATGCAACCATGAAGCGCAATGATGTGTTAATCTTGACATGGTGGAGTGACTTGTGGCCTGTCGCTGCAAGAGAATGGCTACAGTATTTTTCTAGGTCGTAAACTTACTGTGTGAACACCCCAGATCCCCGTTAACGCAAATCATCGTCCTAGAGGGCCGGGAACGACTGGTTACACCCTCCCTTTACCTGGGAGTCAGGTGTGAAGACAGTCTGGCCAATCGGTTGCACTAATTGTTCAGTTAATTACAGAGAAAAGAAAACCAGGGCCGGATTTGAGTATCCCTGCCCCGGATGATGTGCAGCACTGCCCTGATTCAGCCCAAGCTCTAGCCGAGCTAGGCCGGTCACGGCTGCTGTCCATCTTGATTATTCCCTACTTTCTCTTTCTCTGCCCAGTGGTATTCACAGGCTCTTTCTATCTTTTTGGGACAGCTCAAACAGGCTCTCCCCTCTGAAGTGCATGCTACCAGCATCTCCCCTCTGAAGTGCGTGCTACCAGCGTGTCCCCTCTGAAGTGCGTGCTACCAGCATCTCCCCTCTGAAGTGCATGCTACCAGCATCTCCCCTCTGAAGTGCATGCTACCAGCATCTCCCCTCTGAAGTGCGTGCTACCAGCGTGTCCCCTCTGAAGTGCGTGCTACCAGCGTGTCCCCTCTGAAGTGCGTGCTACCAGCGTGTCCCCTCTGAAGTGCGTGCTACCAGCGTTTCCCCTCTAAAGTGCATGCTACCAGCGTGTCCCCACTAAAGTGCATGCTACCAGCGTCTCCCCACTAAAGTGCATGCTACCAGCGTCTGCCTCTTCGTTTTCCAGGCCACTGGCTGGGCTGCTTAGTCATTGAATCGCAGTAGTGTGTTTGAGTAGCTCACCAGCACATTTGTAAATTTCACGCCGCCCCACGTGACTCCCATCCAGAGGCGGCACTGGTATGGTCAGGATATTCAGCGGCAGTGTAGTATAATGGTTAGCGAACGGGCATTGCAACCACAAAGCTTGTGTATTCGATTCCCAGCTGGGGCGCTGCCAATGTACTGTTGAGCGAGGTACTTACTATGAATTGCTTCAGTAAAATATCCAGCTGTCTAAATAGATTGTTTGTAAAATGTAACCTGTGTTGGTTTCTCTGGATAAGAGTCTGCTAAATACCAAAATATGTGATGTCATTTTCATTAGGCTTAATGTTCAGCAGGTTAACTCGCCTCATAACTTATGCACAACCACTTCGCTGATTAAGGAAGTGATGCTGTGCTTTTGCTTTGCAAAAAATAACAATTCCCCAAGTTCAAAGAGCACGCAACAAAATGTATTGTAAAAATATAAGAGAAAAAAAGTAAAACTTTCACACTGGTTTTCACTCGCTAAATAGGTTTAGATAAAAAAAACTTTTGAGGTATCTTAAATATGCCCCGTCAGACTCATTGTAAAGCCGAGCAGAGCCGTTCTTTGGGCGACCAAATCTCTAAAAAGAAAGATCTAACAACATTTATTATTATTATTATGATCAGCATGGTGGAAATGGTTTTTAAATATAGGTCCAAGTCGAAAAACAAACCGGAATGACCCTTTTAAGTATTAGTACTAGTGGAATATTGTGTGCTGCAGCTCAGACTGGAGAAATGAATCGCTTGTTTCTGTTGAATTTTATTCAGTTTGAATTAAGTAAATAATTAAAATAAATAATCAACCTACACATACTCCCACGAAACAGATGTCATGACTTATTGTGACATGAGCTTTAAGAAAATGATTTAGTTTTTGTAATTGGGGGGGGGGGGGGAAAAGGCAAATCTACTGAGGAATGGACTGTCATTTTGTTGCTTTACATAAATATACTTGAATGCAGGCACATTAATGATAGCAGTCATTATTCCAGCAAAAACTAAATCCTTATTTCCTGTCAGTGGTGATGTCATAAATGCAATCAATATATTCAACTGCTTTTTAAATTCGGACAGACCCATGGCTTTAAATAGGTGTTATTACTACCGTAAATCCAAATAATACATGTTCCGAGACAATTCAATTGGCTGTGATTAAGGACAAGACATGCCTTTTCACTCTAATGCTGCCGGTCACTTTGTTGGATTGATGAAATTACTGCTGCCATCAGCCTGTTCTGGAAACGTTGAATCAATTCCTGGAAAGGGGTAGAAATGATGCCCGTGTGTAATTTTACCTGCAGTGATTCCGCTAAGTAATTCAAATCATAACCATAATGAAATTGTGACTCACCGGTATCAAGTGGGAGGCTGAGCAAGCGCGTGAGGTGGGGGGGGGGGGGAGGGAGCCTGGGCCATTTTGACCTTTCTGAAGGGAGGTTGTAACACCCACTTAAACCCCCCCCCCCCCTCCCCAAACCAACACCCTCTTCGTGACGTCTGAATGGAACCACTTGATTTAGCATAAACAGTTACGTGCCCACGAGAAAGAAATAGACCCATTAAGAAATGCGAGTGACTGGAAGGCCCCTTTTGAAGTGTCTGCTGTGACCTCTTTGCAGCAGTTCACTGCAGGGAAACGCGCATTAAATGCAGCGTGGTCAGAGGATCGACTTCTGACACACAGCTGGCCTCTGAGTGGGACTCAATCCAATTGAGTGAGGTGGGGGTGGGGCGTGGTGGAGAAAGCGAGAGAAACAATCGTGCCGCTGCTGGGAATGAGACGCTCATATACCCACTTGCAGCCTCTTCCTGAAAAAAAGAAAAAGTCATTGGAGCGAAGATTCCAGAAAATCTTTGATCCCAGCCCCCAGAGTGGATAAGTGGATCAGAGCTGGCAGATTAATTGGACACGGTCCTACACGTGCTGAACATGAGGGGCCTCGCGAAACCGAAAAATTGTGTTCAGAATCCACATCAGAGCTTTGATCCTGCTGACAGCAGGTCTAACACATTTAGCGGTATTTCTGGCCTTGAATCACTCTTTTTGACAGAAGATTTTTGTCATCTTGTTGTGGAAGAGTCCTACCATTACGATATTAACACGCGCCAGTACAATGCGCATGATGAATCAAGGTTTTGAGATCATCCTGAAATTGTATTCCAGAAGATGACAGTAATGTCAGGGAACTGGTCAGTGTCACGTTATCTTTTGAGAATGTCGCAAGAGAGTGCGGTTTTGAATCTGGCACAATTCCTGGAGTCTCCCATTCAGTATCTTTGCAGGGAGTATTTTGAGAGAAATATATTGTGATGGATTTTTGCTGTCGCCTTTGAGAACATCAAGCGCCGTTGTTCAAAATGTCACCGGGGCATTTCTCTGCTGTTCCAGATTGCTTCACCTGTAAAGCGCTTAATTTTGTCAATTTGTAAAGCTGTCGATGGTAAATTAATTTGGGGTTTCAAGGGAGTTTAAGCAGAGTGCCCCCATGTCTCAGCGAATCAATAATGACTTGGAGAAAAGGCATTCCTCTAAGGTCAAATTTAATAACAGGTTGCAAATGTGACAATTGTTTATCCTGCTGTGGCTGGAATGGAATTAAAATGTAGCCTCGTCAGGTAAAACCCACTTTAAACCTCACTGCAGCTCTGTACACCTTTCATAAGGATGCTGAAAGAATTTGTGAGAAGGTGATGGTACTGTTAGTGGTATAATTTGTCATTCTAAAGTGTTTTCTTTTTTTAAAAGAAATCTTACTTCCTGATAAAAGAACACTGAATGGTGTAGCGTTGATTATCTTGGGAGGTTCTGTGTAGCCAATCCACAAATGTAAAAAAAACTTTTATGAGATCAAAAATATATTGGTTTTAATAAAGGGATTATATTATTAGATAAATGGCAAGACTTCAAATGTTTCAAGAATATATACCAATTTCTACCAATTATGGACAATATGCTTAGGGTTTAAAAAAAAAAATCCAAATTACAAGCAAGTCTGTTTCCAGAATGTTTGTAAAATAACATTTTAAGTATAGCTGTATCTGAAAAAATTATTCCAGTTACACAACTAAATACACAAACCATGTGATCTGGTTTCTACTGTTTTTTGTCTAGCATAAATGTGTATTACATTTTCACTTTTTATTCTTTTATGAGGCATTCAAGAACATGACCATTTTTTGTCCCAGTGATGCTTTAAAGTAACTTAATATATGGGGAAAAGTAAAAACAAAGGCCAAGTGCTTATTAAATACATGGTAGTTAAAAAGTTTTCAGACCAAGGAATATGTAACAAATGTCTTAACTCGTAAACTGTCTCCCTCCAGAATAATAGATAAATCCACCTAGTTAGTGTGCAAAAATACTAAGATTCCAACATTTTCAGTTATTCAGGCAACGCAACTCCACAGATTTCTGTCGCATCTGAATTTTACCTTGAAAACAAACATCTTATCTTACTGAATTTATCAGCTTTACTATGTGTTAATCTTTACTATGATATACTTGGTTGATCAGTGCGATCATTGTGTTGCTAACCTGCAATCTGACAGAGAAGACGCTAAAATACACTTTGCTGTTAACCTGCTTTCTGTTTGGACAGTCACAAAAACACACTTTTCCATTAACCTGGATTATGATTGGACAATCACTAAAATATGATTGGAGACAACCAATAAATGACACTTAGACGTTATCTAGTGAATGTGGCATTTTCTGCCAATTGGAATACCCCCACCCACTAAAATAGTGTTCCAAAAAAGCAGCACATAATATGTGAATTGGACACAAGTCATTTTCTCACTCAAGTTTATAAAAGTGGTTGCAGTTAGTTCCCAAGAACTGACTCAACTTTAATTCTGTCATGGAAAAAAAAGACTAAACTGATATATTCTCAGTATAACAAAGTGGAAAGGCCAAAAAAAGAACTTATTTTTCCTTCTGCCCTTTCTAGAAATACAAGTGAAATGAGAATACATTTTTAAAAAGTGACCAATCACAAAACAAAAAAGCAAGACATTTCAAACACGGCTTCAGTCCAATGCTGGTGTTTTTAAAAAAATGTTCTTCATCCAACGTGGACATTTACATTGTAAACATTTAGTGAGAAGGCCTTTCTGCGTTGGGGTTGGAGATTCCTGCTGGTGTGGCTTTGTGGCCCAGGCAAGACCCGCAGAGACTTTCAGCATCTGCAGGTTTAGGTGTCACTCGATCTCTGCCTGCCACACACACACACAGACAACGCAAAACATAGAGAACACTAATTCAGTACAAAACCTCCCCCCAAGCTCCAACAAGCCAATACACCAGGCAATAATCTACACAGTCCCAACCCGATTTCAGCTCGGGAAGGACTACCATTTCCTGACACTCTCTAGCCCTAACAATTGAAATGACAGTTCATCACCAACATGGACTGAAGGATATTGGTCTGTGGGTCATTAGAAATGCAGGTCAAAGATCAACAGCCCAGTATTCCTTCCTTGAGGGTATTAAGCTATAACTTGTATATGGCCTACCTGCAGAAGCATTTTATTCTCATTTGGACAAATTAATGAAGCGTCTCTTAACCGATTTAGTATTCATAAAATATGCCTTTTGGATTCTTATTTTTTAAAAATGATTTTACACGTATGACCTTGAATAGTCACCAAGCATTTCCTCCTTCCCGCAGTTTTCCGTAATCTGTACCTTTTCATCTTACAAAAGATGAGCGGATTGACATTTGATTATGCTAACTGAATTGTGCATGGAGCACGCCAGACTCCGAAGCACAGTTTTGTGGTTGTCGCCAGACCGCGTGAACAGCACAGTGATGAATAGTCGGGTTAACATCAAAGTTTACATCAAAGTTTACATCAAATTTAATTTTCACTGTCACTGGATCCTAATTTAATACTGTTCTACGCTTAAGACGCTTTAGGTCACGCGTGTGTCATTAAATGAACTCATGCTTCTCTGAATCCTTGTTCTGACATGAGGAATAGCTGTATGGGGCCTAGTCTTAAACTACATCTCCAAACTACCAAGCTTAATTGTACATCAGGACAGAGAAAAAATCTCTCCCTCCCTCCCTCCCTCACGCATGCAGATTCAAAAAATTTAAATAGACAAACAGGTTCAGAAGCTCAGAAAGGAAGACACAGGCAAAGCTGTTATTTCTAACACATTTATTAAATACAAAAACAAGCTTACAAAACAGAAAATGATGGGGTTACAGCTAAAAATATGAACACACAAACAGGCCTAGCAACTTAGCAAGGCCATGCTCTTGTCCTGTAAAATTCAAACAGGTGGAGCACGACACAGGTCCTGTAGGCCCTTCGCAGCAAGCCATTGGAGCACCAGGCGGTCTACTGCACGCACCATCGCACTGCGGTTCAACCGCTTTGGCAAAGGGAAAAAAAATCTTCGCAGTGACGCGTTTGCCTCGCACTCGATGCCGTGCGTTGACCCCTACCAATGGCGGTGGCTAAGAATTCATCACCTTTAAGAATGACCGTAGACACAATATTTCAGTCGACACAAAATGTAATTTAAAAAAGGGGGAGGGGAGCAAACTTTGTTCACAAATTGTATCAAGTGCATCACGAGTAGGGCTGTTAGCACGAGGACCTGGGCTTTACCGCATTAGTAGGCCTTCACATACAGTACAGAATTTTCTAAAGTGCACCATTAGAAAATGTGATTAAAGGAGGAGCACACCAGCTGGGCCTAACTAGTGTCACAGCAGGGTGACGGTGGGTGAGATTAACCGAGACCGCCCTCGAAGCCTCACGCGCGTTTTGTGCCAAACGAATGAAACGCTCTACGGTTTGCCTTTATTAGGCTCTGGTGGCGACTCGCCCGATATTCTCCTGTTGCTGCCATCTGCTGCTGACTGAGGCGTCTGCCGATTCAGAAACCATATTCTCAGATGCAGACAGGCTCTCAATGACAGGAGCACAACTACAGGTTCGCCGGAACAATCTTCTACTGTACGTATAGTGCATCACAGTGCACCGCTCACGAGCCGTAGCAGTGCCTGCGAGTGGATCGTACGCGTCGCCCTCGACTGGTCCAAAAGGAAAACGTGCAGACATTTTAAATGAGGGATTAACGCTCGCGAGTGAGATGACAAGCCTACTCTTCACAGAGACTGCGCCCTATGCTGGCCACGCGATAAATGGAGAAAATACAAATCAGGCTCAGACTTGTGTCAGGATCCTCAACCCTGATCTTGGAGGGCCACAGGGTATGCTGGCTTTCACCATTACTCAGTATTTAATTAATCAATCAATGTTTTTTGATTACATAGTAATCTCACCAGGTTTCGTGGTTCACGTCGGTCGGTCATTTTAAGGCGGTAACCAAAACCAACGCACCCTCGGCCCTCCCGGACCAGCACTCGCACGGACTTTGGGCTTTTCCCCGGAATAAACCTCCACACTTCTGTTCACAATTACCATTGCACTTGCGCCACTAGGTGCCTTTCAGGGATGGGCAACAGCAGAGCTTGTAGTCCCAATATATAGGACAAAACTGCATTCGCAATTTACACTGGCAGCTCTGGACCACCCGTGATGTTTTCTTGGGCCTCCTCGCCAGAGCTACTCTGGCCACATTCCAGCATGTTGTGTTTTTGTAGCAGCACGAACAAGTGAGCTTTTCAAACTCAGAACACTTACAGTCATGATGAGTAGGAATTCTGAATGCAAAATACTAACAATTTATGAACAAAGACCCTGATAGAAGAATAAATCCAGTGTGGGTTGAGGTTTCCTAGGCACAGTAGTGAAACCAGGCGTCAACAAGCGGATGGGAATTGACTGTTTTCTTCCAGGGAATGCTAAAAATAAGGATGTGGGAGTTGTTCTGAAACATTTATATTTGCTGTAAAAGCTTGTTAAATCATTATCGCATTCTCTTTCAACAGAGGCTGTGATTCCAGTAGCTTTCCGGTACTATTTTGTCAGCGGAATTCAATTTGCTCTATAAAATGTTTAATAGAAATTTTACTTCACTTTCAACTGACAACCAGCAAAGATTGACTCCATTTGATAGTGGACACACCACCACTACATACTTCTGTCAGGGATAAACAAATATTGCAGATATACAGGGCTACAGAAAATTAAACTCCAACAATAATTATTATGATCCCTACTTATTTGGGAATAAACTGAAAAGGAAGAACTGATTTTAGATTTTCCGAGGAGCAAGAACAGGGAAGAAAAAGCCATTGACAAAAAAACATTGTCATTGTTATGTTAAAAAAATGTGTTTGTAAGTCTTGCACCGTTTTTCCAAATAAAAGCCCTCAATTGTCAAATTCATTCAACTGTCTCACATTTGTCATTTGCATTCCAACAATAAACTGAATGAGTTTAGTTTTTCCCCCTGGAGTTAGACTGGAAAACATTGGACACATTCATCTCAGGTTTCACAAAGAGCAGCAGTAAAGGGCTCACATTCGTGTGTATGTGTGAGATTCACCAGAGGCCGAACGTGTGAGATCTGACATGTACGAACCATCCTCCATCCGATCTTCACAGGATGTCCCAATTCCAATTACGCACTATTGCAAAAAAAGAATAGCCAACCCCGGACAAAAAAACAAAAAAACACACACACACACACACACACACCCTCTAGCGCTTCTAAATGGCGCATTCGATTTTCACAGAATATCCCAATTACGCACTATTGCAAAGGAAGAATAGCCAACCCCGGACGAAAAGAGACGCCTCTGCGCTTCTTAATGGCCGCAGCCGTGTCTTTACGCTTTCGTTTGAAAGTGTGCAAAACCCATTTGACCCTGAAGATGGGGAATGGAGTGACGGGTGGGGGTCTGCCTCGTGTGTGCGGATCGTTAAAGTTTGTGTGACGACGCCACGCTGCCGGCAGTAGGCCGATGGGCCAGTGCAGCGTCGCTGCAAATGCGTAATTCAGCCGGTGAGGAATCTGCACGCGGTCACAATGCGGCACCGTGACTCGAATTCTGAACTACGTGCGCGTGCCACGGGTGTCCGGGGCATCGTAAGACTCCTGTGGTGGCGCCGCCGCCTCTGTATGTCGTTCAACTATTCGGATAGAGGCCTGTTGACCGTACTATACAGCTGAACTGGTCCAATATTGCCATTTGAAAAAAATAAATAAATACAAAATGAAAGAAATCATTGCCTCAATGTTGGTTACAGGTCAGTCATTACAAACACGACAGCCACCCCCTTACGATTCAAGCTGGGGCTGACTTTACCATTACGAACCTACATTGGCCACCTTGCCTAACACGGTGGCTGGCCTTTGGTTTAGTCAGGGTGGATGAAAAAAGGTTCCGGAACAGCTGAATACCAGCGTACTATATAATCTGAAGTAAAACTAAACCACTATCAGGATCTGAGATTTACCATTTAATCTATTAGACAAAAGACTACAAAATTATAGTCAGGATCTCGCCTCACTGTTTACGTTTCATGTTGGAAGTATATTCTCTTGAAGGCACACACATAAGGGGGGCTTTCCTAGTGACTACATTCAGAAACACTGTTCCCATCTCAAACAGCAAAGAACACTCATAAGTGCTTGAATATAATACTTTTGCATTGAAATGCATTACAACAGCAAAACATTTCTGATATATGAAAAAAACAAAAAACACACACTTTTACACTCTAAAAGTGAAGACAGAGCTAATTAAAGTTGCACCACCTGGTCCTGCCTCGGCTGTAAGTGACAGATTTCTTATTTTCCGTTGTATGCACCGTGCATAAACACTAGAGCGTCCACTAATAAGCCCGCGGTACGCGTCACAAACCTATAGCTTTACATTACATTGGGTATCAATGGATTCAAAAACCATTTACAAGTCTGACTGCAGTCACTGACACGGATGAATCAATACCTTAATTAAGTGAATTTTAGCGCAATAGCACCCGTTGCCAGTTAATGTTACGTTTCTAATTTACTGAATTTCATTACCATTGAAATGTAAGTGAATATATTCCATATTACGGCATTATTTATCCATGTTCGTATTTATTCCAAATATATTTGGTCCCAGTGTACTACATAAATTACCACCAGTGCAGACTAATAAGTAACAATATAAAACAAGGCAGCCATGAGCTCATGTTCTATATGAACTCAAACCTCTTTTCAAAATGGCTGGTCTACTGGAGCTGATGGCAGGGCATGTTTATCAAATGAGGATAAGCTCATTCAACATGTACAAATGGTACAACAATAACATCTGTTCTTCAAGTCATGAGCATTTTGGGATGCAAGCACCTACCAGAGGCTTGATCATAATCTCAAAAAACATACAAAAATATATTCAGAAATGGTGGAATACCACGTAGTACTGGACAAAGAATCCCACCATAAGCATCGCCGCAAGTAATCGAAGGCCTGGAATAGATACGAGCCAGAGCAGGAGCAACCTGCTGACCTTTGCAATGAAATCACGTGACCACTGGTCGTCCAATCAGAGGGTTGCAAAGCCTGCCATGGCCTGCCTCCAGTCACAAGCAAAGTCATGGATCAACAAGTAATCATGGCATTCTGCATCTGCACATTCAGGCATTCGGGAGAGGGATAAAAAAATGTAAAAAACAGACCCCGTCCCCCCGCACCACCCCAAACTGGAGTTCAACTCTACGATGCCTATGGAACTAACATAGATACCTGACCCTCGTTAGCCTTCGGTGACCACCGTGTCTGCACCCAAAAAAATTAAAACCTGAGATGTTATATACTTGCAATCTCAAACTGAGTTATCGTTCCATCTCGTGCAGCGTGTTGGTCTCCAGACCTTGAGACCTTCTGATTCCGCACACACAGCCAGCACCGGGGAAAACATACCATCGTTCAGGTACCGGTGCAAGAAAATAAAATAAAAAAATAAAAATAAAAATAAAAAAAATAAAAATAAAAAATAAAAAAAGGAAGTAGAAAAAAATAGAGGAAGAAGAAAATGAAAGAAAACCCAGTCCGTGCGCAATAGAATTTCAGGAGCCTCTTTACTGGGAAAATATTCCCCAGCACACATACAATCCGACGGCCACCACTGCACCAGCCCCGACATGAAAGAGAATAGGTTTCCAGTACAGCCACCTTTTTCTCCTCTTCTCCGAGTCGCTCAGTCTCTGCTTCATCTCCTGTATCTTCTGTGCTGTGCCTGCAATCCTCTCCTCTCTGTGTCGCTTCCTGACGCTGTGGGAAGACCAAAAAAATCGCACCGTTAAATCGCGCCGTTGCTGGGAATTTGTGCGCTGTGTCCAACGCTAGGCTCGACGAAGTTACGCAGAAGCCCTCGTCTGCGGCGAGCGGTCGGTCACTTACTGTCCCCTGCTCCCGTCCACGTCCTGCTCTTTTCCGGCTACGCCCGTTCCCGCCGTCCTCTCGGTGTTGGGCTCGGCGTCCTGCACCGGGAGCGGCGTTCTGTTTCCGTTGAGCTTGTCTGTGGGCCGCTTGGGGGGCTGAGGGGGCTGGGCCTGCACTGGCTCCTGGTCCTCTCTGGAGAGCGTCTGCCACTGTCTCTGCACGCAGGAAACACAACACAACCTTAACCGCCCGTCACTTCCCAGACCACCTGGGTTAGTGTTGAGGCATAAGCAGCGACATTTGGCCAGCCGGGCTGCTCCCCTACCGTATAACAGCAATTCCATTTTAGCCCCCCCGTGACTGGCGCCTCTGCTTTCTGGATACAATGCCAAGTTATATTTTCAGGGCTTTTCAGCTTTATTGGACAGCGCAGTGTAGAGAGACGGGAATAATGGGAGCGAGAGAGGGAGAGACATGTGACAAAGGTTGCGCGGCCAGATTCAAATCGCCAATGTTGAAATGAGCATGTGGACAGTGCTCTTACAGCTAGGCTACGCCACCGAGTTGCCCCATGCATTGGATTTTAAACCGCCATCAATTCCAGTGCTGTTGAAACAGACGGCCAATCCTACCCTTCTCCTAAAAAGTCCCTCCCCACAATAGTACCTGCATAGAGTCATCTCCCATGATGCACTTGGCTCCCTCGATGACAGCCATGTAGGAGAAGCGGAGCTGGTCTGGTGTTTGGATCAGTCCCATGCGGTACTTCCTCATGTCCAGCAGCACTTTCTGAATGTCCACAGCAGAAGGGTTTTTCCTCTTGTCCATCTGAATGGGTTTCAGTGCATAACCAAGCAGCAGAAAAAACACACTGACTCTCTGAATGGGTTTCAGTGTGTAACCAAGCAGCAGAAAAAACACACTGACTCTCTGAATGGGTTTCAGTGAGTAACCAAGCAGCAGAAAAAACACTGACTCCACTGAATCTGTTGGACGCCGTGGAATCAACTAGACTCGCTTCATATGCAACTTCAGATATAAGGACATGCCTTCAATGCAGTATAGCCAGCTTAGCTTGTGTGTGCACACAACTTATGATCAAATTTATTTGTAAGAATGTTTTTTTAACAAGGAGTTTTCAAAAAACATAAATTACTGGAAGCAACCAACTTGAAACAAGTTAACTTGCAGCCAGCAGCAAGAGGCAGGCCTTACCAGGACGAGGCAGGTGTCCACCAGTGAGAATGTCCCTGAGCGACCAATCCCGGCGCTGCAGTGAACCACCGCAGGCCCGTGCTCAGTGGCCAGACTGCCCGACTCTCGCACCTTGTACAAGAAGTTGAGGAAGGAGGCGGGGGATTCTGGGACCCCAAAGTCTGGCCATGTGGTGTAATGAAAGTGAAAGATCTCTCTGGTCTCTCCTGTCTGAGGACATGCACACCAGAGGGCTGAGTTACAAAGGGCCACATGCTCTGAGCTTGTCATTTCCATCTCTAAAATTAGATTCTGCTCATGGTCACCAGCTTGGAATCGATGCATAATTAAATAAAAGCCCCAGTCTAATTTTGATAAAAACGGTTGCCTCTCAAGAGAGTTTAAACTAACCGTAGGTCCAATTTGACGTACTGCTTATGGGAACACAGCTTTTACGTCATTTTTTATTTATTTATTTTTGGCCTCAGACGAAACGTCTACCAGTCGCTGGATCGAGACACTTAAGGAACAGGCCGCTTGCCAAGGAGGCCAGAAAACGACTCACGCTCGTGTTCTGAAGCTGCAGCACTCGCGTCGTGTAGTAGGATTTCACGTCCTCCGAAACCAGCGTCACGACGAAGCGCGTGTCCCTGAAAGACATTTCCCGCTCTTCCTGTGCCGGCCAGTACTGCGCACACTTTTCCTGTGGCGAGAGAGAAAACAAAATTAAATGACAAACTCTTTGCGCCGACATGAGACGCTCTAGCTGTGCGTCAAGATGCGCTACAAATATCTTTTTTTAAATGTCTGACCAAATGTTGGCCAGTTGTAATACAGTACATAACATAATAATTTATAACTTATATGACCGTTCTTCACTCCTGAGCCCTGAATAAACTGAAACGCTGAAATACTTCCAAAATCACAACAATATCATGCCTTTACCGTTACTGATACACATACCGAGTCAGTTAGATTGTCAAAGTAGATATAGGGCCGGATTCAGAGATGGCCAACTTAAGTCATGCACTTAAGTGCCTCTCCTGCACGGATTTAACGCGGTATGAACACCGAATTCTAACCTACGCTACGCAGGTTGCGTTTCTCAAAATGTGGGTGGCACAGGGTACGGTATTCTAATGACCCGTTTCTTGTACCTGCCCCCTGGGTTACCAGCTTTCTACTAAATGTGTGTGGGGGTATACATTTTCAATGTGTCAGTGACATTGCCTTTAATAACCGCATTTGCCTTTGTAAAATCCTACCTTTGTGCATCATAGTTGCTCTTGCGTGATGGGGATAGCAGTGAACGTATTAATCCGTTGCATTGATAAAATGATCATAGCTCCTATTGACGACTTGGATATACCCATCACGCAATCAAAATAAATAATCGCTGGACAGTGGTTGCATGCAATATTATTAAGTAAACAAATAAATCATTTGATTTACTGAAAAAAAAAAAATCTAATAATTTTTTAAGGACTAATCTAATAAAGTCATATAGCCTATGGTAGTTGAACACAATAGCCCATTTGCAACGTCTTCAACTAAATAATTTTGGAGCTGTGCTGACACAAGAAGAATACAAAATCGTGTCTTTGTCAAAGCGAATATGATCCAGACACTGCCTATCAATTAATCCATCTAATATTGGTCTGGTATGAAATACCAGATGGTCAATCATAGCCTACTTTTACATATTTTTCTTTTTATAACAGCTCTTTGACAATTGCAAGTTAGCTATGCAAAGGGAAATATTATGTTCAAATAACATGCACTCATTATAATATCCATTTATGCAAAAGATACTGTATTTTTCATAATGGCCTGGCTATGACTATGACTATGACTATGGCTGCGCTAGACATAAACCACCTTTTTTTCCTGAAAGTTGCCGGGAAAAAATGATAAAGTGAAAACTCTGAATACGTGTATATTGCAGTCACGCCTCCATTTAATAAAATCTCCACCCCGCGCGCGTATATACTGGAGAGACGCTTAAGAGTGTGGATAAGTCAAATGTCTGTCATATGTCTGAATCACAAATAGCTTAAGCTACATGGAATTTCATGAGCAAGTCCCATTTGTGCATGTGGATCTAAATTCTGAATCTGTCCCATACTGTTTAAACCAGTTCCAGTTTGAGTCTTTTTTTTTTTTTTTTTTTTTTTTTTTTTTATTTTTTAATTTTTTCTTTTTTCTCACTAATTTAAAATGGAAAACCAATTATATTTGAAGGTCCATCTCATCTATTTCCCTCCATAATCTGAGAGAGCAGTGTTGTGTGTGTGGTGGTGAGCCCCCTGTGAGAGACACTTCATGCAGGGCTGCCACAGGCAGTTTGAAGGTGCCCCATAAAACCAGTCTCCCTCAGTGAGACAGCAACAGCCTGCATCTGAACAGTCAGCAAACTGAAACCCTTCTCCTACAGGTAAAACCCAAGACCATACGGGGTGTCCGAACTGGCACGGAAAGAATATACCAGAATGTAGGGCATGTCACGGCACTGAAAACCAGTGCTTTACCAGGAAGTCACTTGACACCCTAATTCTCTGAACTTTGTTAAACAAATAAAATCACAGGACATGGTTATCCCATTCACACTACATTAAAAAAAACACCTTTTTGCTGGCTGTGCCATCTTCCATTTTGATACAGCGATACACTCAAGGGAAAAAGTCACATCCATTTAAAGAGAGCTTTGATTTGTGCAATGCGGACGCAAATCTGAAGTTCCTCCTGAGAAACATAGAGTTATTCTATTCTTGCCAGAATTTTGATTGTTAACAACAGTTACCTGAGGGCAAACCAAGCTTTCAAGTGTTGTCTGACAAGCCTATATTCCACTGGTTCATCCTCCTCAAACCATAGTTGGAAAAGCTTATGAAGTTGTTGTGGCCCGAGTTGGAGGCGTACTGTAAAGGTCAGAGCCCTGTAATGTGCTTTTCTCTGCACATTCTCATGCCTTTGAAGCACATGGGATTCATTTAAGAACAGTCTCACCTTTCAGGCATCGCAGCTAGCAAGCAGGCACCGTTACTCATCGAAATCTTTAATCTTGGTCACGCCGAAACCAAATGTTTGTATTCCATGAGTTTCTGCCACCTCTCCCCAAATGTCTCATATTTACCGGTTTAATCAGTTACACGCTGACAGAAAAATGCATCGTCAACCACTATCCTTTCTTCTTTCTTCTGAGGTTTTTCTACTCTTCAGTTTTTCCATTGCATCGACATCTCAGTAAAACATGCAAACAGATGGGTGTGACTCTTCAGTAAACATGAAGAAAGAGACACAGTGCCTGAAGAGTGGGCTGGCCGTAGAAGCAGAAGAGTTTCCTATGGCCAGGGTGAGTCCAGCTTATTCCCAGAGTTAGCCTTGCTCTTGTTTCTGGCCCTTCTCAGGCCCACTTGGGCATACAAACACAGACGGGATACAATGGATACAGATCACTTTCTGGAATTCTGAAAGCCTTTAAAACAGGGATGCAATGTCGGGAAATTGCAGCAAAACACGACGCGGGGATGTCGGCAGCATCAAAAAGCCAAGATGGGGGTCAAGATGGCCCACTGCCAACCGCGGATGCGGGTGCTCGGCCACTCCGAGCCGTGGGCTTCCAAGCATCTGAACCAGCGTCACACGCACTGCCAGAGACACTTCGCCACGATGACTCACCACCCCCTTCCTTCCTTACCAGAAACGGCGCGAGGGCAGGCCGTCGTTCTCTTCAAGGTTATCGCTATAGAAAGTTTTGTCAAAGTGCGCCTCTTGGATACAGTACATTAAATCAGCGGTGCGTACGTGTACGTTTGGTCGTGTCGAGCACAAGCCAGTTTTTTGTTGTTGTTGGTGTTGGTTTCTCTGGGGTCCGCTACGCGAATGTGTCGGATTGATTACCTTTCTGTGCGTTTGTGGACGGACGGACAAAGCACTTACCGATCCTTTCTCAATGACTCTGTTCAGCATTATGACGGCTTTCGTCCTCTGCTCCCAGATCATTAACCAAAAGTGGCCGCAAGTGTTTCTCAAAGGGCCCTGCGGACAGGAGAATGCAGGCAGCATCTTCAGAAGCTTTCAAAGGGAAAACCTGACCACCTCTCATTATCATAAATACATGAATGAAACGCTCTTGTTTAACAGTAACACTTTCAGGCAACATCAGTCACACTATTAAGATGTAAAAACATAAATTGTAGCTGCAAAATAAAAAAATAAAAAAAAGTGAGAACATTCCTTCTACTGCTTTTCTATATAAAAGAATGCACTCACTGTCTGTTTTCAACCTTGAAATCTCAAACACAACCCTCTAGCAAGCCATTTATGAATGAAAAGTGTATCAATGGCATTGCAACGGACAAGACAAAGAACTTGACAGAAATTTTTTGTGTACGTTTGTGTTTGTGTGTGTGTGTGTGTGTGTGTGTGTGTGTGTGTGTGTGTGTGTATGTATGGGGGGTGGTTAGTGCTTGAGTCACTATTACACTGCCTCTGAAAAGGACCCACTGTCTACAACAAGAAGCTGGAATCTGTGCAACAATGTGGTGCTCTGGCCCCCACCCACTCTCGTCTGTGAAACCCGACCGCTGAGAAAAGGAGCCTTCTTCCTGTAAAAAAAAATCCTCTGTAAGCCTCCTCCGCCGAGAAGTGCGTTGGTCTCACGACGACAACTTAATGCAGCGAACAGACAAATGGGTACTACTCCTCTGAGGAGCGCATGCCGAAGGCGGGCTTACTGTCAGGACTGTTTCTCTTCAGGGGCCTGAAATATTACACCGATCATTCGGGAAAGTAGACGGCCTCCATTTTTTTCAATGTTCATGTTCATTATTTTGGCCTACTGCCTGCCGAACACGGGAATATAATTGAGAACAAGGAAGTGCAAATAAATCTGAACTTCAAGCTGAACTTCAGCGGCTGACAGATTCTGTATGGTCCATTGTCTCAACCCCCTTATTTAAAAGTTAAAGGGGACCTTGAGCTGGTCCTTGTGTGTTTAAATGACATAACATGTTCTAACAGTGAATTAAATTTTTTCTTGTGGAAGAGAGGAGTACTTGAGATAAACTCCAGGAAAAGTGTTAATATTTGTATATCAAGCAAACTACAAATAAAAAAATAAAGAAGTGATTTACACTAAAAAAAGGTGAACTTAAGTACTTTATTAAGCACAAGAAAACAAACTCTTTTGATTAGCCTTCTTTGGTGTGCTGTACATGGTTATTTCTTCAACGTCGAGTAATTCTACGGGCCTTACAATGTGAACTTATAAGTAGGGGTGCTCAATAAGCATTATTCGACTTGCCACACTCGGTAATGCGGATGGACAACTCCGTTTTACATTATAGCACCAATGCAAACTACAACCAAGTTTTATAGAAGACGTAGATGAGCAAAGACATCAACTTATGAATGTAACAACTTATTTTATCAAGAAAATATTTATACTTGCTTACTTTATTATTAAGCAGAGTACACAAGGTGAGAGAGTTACTGAGTCTCTGTATAGCTTTTCTTGTCAGTTTTGCTGGAAAAAATGATAAAAATAAATAATACATCAATGAGGTTCAGAGGACTAAGATTAGGCTACTTTCTGAGAATGACACTTTCAAAATGTCTCCATTTACAGCAACAGCGACTCTATGGTGAGTCAATACCAATACTATCATGCATCCCTACTTGTAAGTGCCAAGTGTGTCCAAAAAAACACTCATTATCTCATAGCACAGTCTAAGTTCTCTGAGCTAATAAAATCAAACCAAACTGAAAGGGGCTATAGCACTCACAAAGCTGGAATAGTCACACTTTTTCCTGGTCTGCCAAGCGCTTTTGCAAACCTAAAAAAGCTTGCAGCCCAAACATACCATACAATTCTTGTATTCCTGTATGGATCCCCAGTATTTTCTCCCCTGAAGAACCATGTTACTTGCAGGTTTTAGTCAACTCGAAAATCTTGACCACACCATTCAGAAAATGACCCTAACCTTAACTCAGGTATTCTCTACAACCCTAATGGAATTAATACTCTGGAACCAGACATCCCCAATCTGGGAACATTTGACATGTTTAATATTCTACTAATTATAAATCTAAATATAAAGGTTGGTTTAGAACAACGTGTTTTCCGCACCTGCAACTAGCCTTCCTGCTGTCTAGATCTACCAGGGTATACAAGTCATAAATATTTTATTTTCCAGAAACATTTATCCAAACAACTGATTATTACTTGAATGTCTCACTCTCAAGTGGATCCTTCAGGTACACCAAAGAAATCCGCCACCACACCAAGGATAACTCCATAGTGGCGACATAGTAGAGTACAGTTGTAAGCTTACTTTTATCCAGCAGTAACTACTGACAGGGTCTTACACAAAACACTAACAGTAAACAAACTGTAGAATAAATTAAATGATGGTCTTACCTGAGTTAATATGTAGTTTCTTTGGGCTTCCTCCACTACGACCAGACTTGCATTAATATAGTCATTTTCTGAATTTTCTAGTTTAACTCGACTGTGGTCATCTAATGCAAATAGAGAAACACTGATTTTCAATACACTGAAAACTGATAATAATATCACGTGTCTTGCAAATAGAATATTAGTTTAATAGATAGATAGTTAGGCAAGTACAGTAAAGCAGAATATTTTATGCAGAAAAAAAGCACAAAGATGGCATGGATCCTGGTCACTCACATGGACTGACGTCTCTGTATCGGTTTCTGTTCCGATTCTCTGGAAACTTTGCCACTTTGTAAGGACACTCATGAGACTGGTTGCGGATTTCCTAAAAAAAAACAAAAAACATAAATTTTTACATAAATAATAGTTTGTACTGAAAAGTACTGTATGCAACTTTAAAGAAAAGTGTTCCAGAGACAAATGACAGCAGTTTTTTAAGGGATGTTATTTATGGAGGAAAATATTACAGTCCACTATTTAAACATAAAATAATGTGCAGACTTTTCTTTTGCAATTGGACATTATTAATTATGATAGTAGGACACGTTTCTGTTGTTGAAACATTCATTGTTGTTGTTTCAAAACGTTTTCTGTAGCTGACAGACAATGAAACGTGTACCTTTTCTAATGCCACACAGCCATTTAATTACTAAAGTCTCTAGTAAATGGATTTGAATGGGCGGCATTTCAGGTAAGTTGTGAACCAGAATTTTGATTCAATTCAGCTCTTGAAATAAATAACATTTGTCAGCTGTTTTTTTTTTTGTGTGCCTGTCATTAAACACTTTTTGAGAGCAGATTTTACTGTGCACCCTGTGGTTGGGACCCTGACCTAGATTACTAATATTCACCTACGAGGTTCTGGGAAAATAACTTTTTTCCCCTCCAAACGTTAATCTTCTTATGCAAAGTTATTATGTGGGATGGTGATTAAGTCTAGTGTACATGCATGTCAGTAGTGTTCACTTTATGTGTGATAAGGTTGTGTGAAGAATGTTAATCTCCACCCAGTATAATGTCATCAGCGTAATAACTACATGGAGAGTCAGACAAGGTAACGTGCAGGGTCTAACCATTGATAATGCCCGACTCACGTAGCTAATGTGAACATATCCAGATAGCAAGAACACCATATCTCGATTGTGTTAGCTATGTATGGAAGGAGACAGGCAGGTCCTAGCATTATTACTTATGGTCTGATGTGAACAATTTGAGCAAATATATCTTTTCCGAAGGTAAAATTACTTGCTGAAAAGAGAAAGCTTGTCATCATCATTTTAAACAAAATACAAAACATCCAAGCATAAAGAGCAGTGTTTCTCACACTGATTTCCAATATACAGTATTTTTACAGTAACGTTTTTTATAGAGACAAAGTTTCTAACATGTGTAGGCCTATATTTATTCACACAGGTCGAATGTGCAATGTAAAACCATACTAACTAACCAGGTCACGTGTTTAAAGCAACATGTTAAGTAGAAACAATCTCTGACAAGAGGCTAAAACTGTCTGCTCAGATAAGATCGCTGTGACTGTGCAATAGTTCAGGTCAGGAATCCGCTATATTCTTGGAAAGCCCTGCTTCTCAGAAACCTAGCCGTGTAGCTATTACTGTAACGTTTACGTTTTCCGGAAACCCCACCGCAATTCATTTTGCAAGCTAACGAACGACTTTGCTGGCTTCAGTTCAGAAACGTAAATGTTACACAAGTGTTCAGTAACGCTACGCCAAACACAATTTAATCTTAAACGTTAGCCGGGTTTACAAAGTATCTGACAATGTTCACTCGCCAGGCAGAAACTGTGTTTAGCTTCGGGCTGTCTGGTTGAATCGAATGTAACGTTACCGTTTCAAACATGCTAGCGTTAGTTTACTTGCGAACACTTGATAATAATAACTATCTAGTTAGCAAGCTGTCACTTTTAAAAAGTGGTTTCAGGTAAGTTATCTGGGTTAATTATGAATTAGAAGTGTCTGTTTGGGCGTCATTTTAACGGTGTATAACGTACAAGAAAATAATGCCAAACTATTAACTTTGCTAGTTATTCCATTTAAACATTAAACGCGCGCTCCCGCAATTCCTGGTAGTATATACCGCATGCGCACAGGAGAGGTTAGTCTAAACAACGCAGGCGCTTTTCAACCCTTGCTTTGTCGCGCGCGCTACAGAACGAGGCTGCAGGCCTTGGAACTTCCAAAGAGAGTACGCAAGAGACGTTGAAACCTCACTCGAAAAAATCAGATGCTTAGAAAAACAGTAATGACTTACAATGTACAGGTTCTGCCATCGCCCCACTGAATCCATATCCTTAAACTCCTGGTCCATTTTTAACTACTTGTGGATGTCTCCAGCGTTTTAAAATATGTATGTTTGGTGGCTCCGGCTTCAATCACAAAGTAGCTAGCTACACATCCTCCTGTGCAGCCATTCGCCGAAACAGAGCGAAACAAACTGCGCATCTGTGTGGCTGGCTGATCGGTGAGCGGGTAACGTACGATTCTACACATGCGCACCGACAGGTTCCTACTCCTCGCAGATCCACCACCATAACGTTATCTGAACCCACTTTGTGGTGAAACAAAACAATGAATATAAACGGCAGTAAAGTGCAAATCCTGTTTTACTCAACAAACAATTTAGACACAAATGGTTAATCAGTTTACAATTTAAGAAGCTTTCTGTAATCATTGTGACGTTTCTTTGGAACAGCAAACTATCTTATTTACCTAGGCGTATTGCTATAACGTTACTGCAGTTCATGTGGAAAAACCTGCGTTAATTTGCTGTTTTTATTATTATTCATGTCTCATATATTTTGTGTTTCATCAATAGTTTTAAATATTAAACATTGCTTGAGATAAATTGCAGATGCCACGGAAGGCATATATTGGCACGATAAACATACACACGCTCATTGTGAAATAGATTTTTTTTAAATCCTCATCAAAGCAGTTACTATCAACGATTTCTGGATTAATAATCTGCAAATCTCGTTGCAATGACGTTTGGATGCCCTCTGGTGGTCATATAACCCAATATCAGACTACGGCAGGGAGGCGCCAAATGATTATGTGAATGTGAGTGCAGGCGCCCATACTCACGTCAAAACCGAGCTCGCATTTATGTCTTATAAAAGACGAGCCTGGGTGTACCGAACATCCTAAAATACCCATACGTATAGGAGAAAATTATAGTATATTTGAGCTCAAGATGTTTGTTGCCCGGAGCATAGCAGCGGATCACAAAGATCTAATTCATGATGTTTCCTATGATTTTCACGGCAGGAGAATGGCGACTTGTTCTAGCGATCAAAGTGTAAAGGTAAGTGCATTGTGAAGTCCAGTAACGTGACGTTACAGTCTCAGTCTCAGATCGCAAATGCATGGTACGTGATATTCAAAATTATGCCTGGAGCGATATCATTTTGCTCAGTAAACCAATGAAAATCATTACTCGTCGCTATCTGACAACGTAGCCATGTAAACAATTCAGCAGCATAGCCAAGGCCTGTAAACTCATTAACGTTACGGCTGCTCGCTCATCACGAAAACAACAGACTGGTTTCACTTTTGAAACCGAGCTGTAACGTAACAAATTTGTCCAGCAGTATTAAAAAAATAAAATAAAAATAATATATATATATTATCCACATTGCCGTTATACTGACTGTATTTTCATATTTTTAAAATAACTATTCACTTCAGTATTGCATAAAAATCTAAAACAGTGCTTCTATCAATAAATGTTAACGTTAGAAATGTATAGCTAACGCTAGCTAATTGTAAGCAATGTACGTGAATGTGCTGGTATGTAAATGAAAAAATGTGCGACCACCGAAACAAAATGTTAAGTTAGTCCATCTGTACCTTTAACGTTATGCTACGTTAGTCATTTGTATTGCACATTTGCTTACGTTTTTAGCAAGTGAACTTTTTGTCTTGTATGTTAAACCTTCTTGAACGAAGTTAAATATTTCAAGTGTATGGGGTTTTCGCTTAAACTAACATAGCTAGTTATATTAGTTTAATTGACCAAGGTGTCGACACATTTTGCAGTTAGAACCCTCTTGATCCCCCCCCGTCAATCTATAATTGAATACATTAAATTAAATGTTACCCTTTTGAGTGGTTTGAGAACTGCTTAAGTATTAAGTTGAGCATGGTGGCTGAGGCTGTGATTTGTAGTGATTATGATGGTAAGAAAAGACATTAGAGGCGGTCTTTGTTTGTCCTTCAGGTTTGGGATAAAAGTGAGAGTGGAGAGTGGCATTGCACAGCCAGCTGGAAGGTATGTTATCCCATCACACCTAACGTTACATTTTTATGTCCATTGCATTCTTTACCATGTCACTTCTGGATGAGGATAATTATGCACATGTGCGCAATGGTCTGAGACATTTCTACTCTGATGCATGAGGAAGTAATAACTTTTTTCTAACACTGTTTTGCAAATACACCTATGTATAAAATATCTTCAAATAAGCATATGTGTTCTCTGTCTTTTGGTGAGTGGATCGTAATAAATTATTGTTTTTATAGGCATTTAGCAGACACTTATCCTGAGTGACTTACAATCCTCGCCTTTTCATTTTTACATAGTATCTATTTTTACAGCTGGATATTTTACTGAAGCAATTCAGGTTAAGCACCTCGCTCAAGGGTACAACGGCATTTTCCTACCTGGGAAACAAACCTACGATCTTTTGGTTACACGCCCAGTTTCCTAACTAATCTGGAATTATTTTCTATTTGTATTACACTAGATTTACATGTTATCAAGTGTTGCAACAATCTGTCCAACACCAATAATTCCAAGGTGACTGTGTCTTAAAGCACAACTGAACTTTGGTAGAACTTTGGGTAATGTAGTTACCTGGCCATGATATGAACAGAATCTGGTCAGGGTAATATGTGAATTTGCTCAGGGGGTCAATGGGCTCATTCATACAAGGATGTGTGTACTGTAGCAGCCAGTGGTGTGAATGCTTTGAGAGTGGCTTGGTCACCTTGGCTTTATTCTAATTTTTCTGTTGATTAGTAGCCATCAACAGAAAAATGAGTTTGAATTTAAAAAAATATAAAAAAATAAAAAATTTAAAAAAAGGTGTAAAATTTGCTGGGCTGTCAGCCAATCAGAACTGGGTTTGGGCTGCTCAGTCTACAGAAAACCCCTGAATGTCCGGAATAGTGGTTGGTGAATGCCTTGGAGGGGGGAGTAATGGAGCCGTGCACTCTGTCTGCAGACTCACAGCGGTTCAGTGTGGCGTGTGACCTGGGCTCACCCAGAGTTTGGGCAGGTGCTGGCCTCCTGCTCTTTCGACCGGACCGCTGCCGTGTGGGAGGAGATCGTGGGGGAGTCCAACAACAAGCAGCGTGGGCAGAGCCACTGGGTGAGAACCTCTCATGTCATCATCAGCACCCTGTCTGTCTGTCTGTCTGTCATCATCAGCGCTATATCCATCGATCTATCGACCGATCGTGCAGTCCAAAAGTATTTGGCAGAGGTGGAAAATCCAGTTTCAGAAGAAAGTAAAAGTCCTCCCCAGTATTTTGTTCCAATCACCTGGATTTGCTAATTGGCACAATTCTTCAGCCAAGAGGTAGAACTAATCTAGTGTAGACCATCTTAATCTAGCCCCCCCCAATTCCCATAGAGATCCATTAAAATGTAGAGAGGTTATAGTATCGAGTAAGAGTACCTGAAAATTAGATATCAAGAGTCTTAATGTTGTTGGGTCACAGACATCAGGAAGTTATGGCATGCAAAGGATATGTGACCAAATTAAATATGACTTAATTTAAGTTTATGTTAATGTCTCCAATTACTTTTGGTCCCCTAAAATGGGGGGGGGGGCTGCTATGTATACAAACAATTACTTCACGGTTCACCCAATATGGATGTCAACACCCTCAAATTAAACCTGAAAATTTGCACTTTAACCTCATACTCATTGTTCCATTTCAAATCCAGTGTGCTGGAGAACAGAGCCAAAACAACAAAAAATGTTTCACTGTCCACATACTTTTGATAGATCTATCTATCTATAGTCAGCAATTTTTAGTAATCTTTAAAGATGAACAACAAACATAAGATTTGGGGGGTGAGTGTCAAAAAACGTCCTCTGGCATATTGATAACAGGGGCAGAGTAGTGCACTGCAAACATTCTGTTTCTTCTGATTTGGTTGACCGTTTTCGAAAGTGATTCTATTTAAAGGCTCATCTGCAATAAACAATTTAATGCCCCATGTCAATGGTCACACAACCCGCTTACCACCCTGTGATATGCTCTGAGATCCAGGAGAGAATCATGGCTCATAAGTTGAAGGGTGTTAGGCATGCAGGGACTTTGACTGTCTTGAATGAATGCAAGATTGCTTGCAGCGTCCCGATGAAAGGCTTTATATGTCAGATCTCTTTATTCCCAGTTTTACCCAAATAATCTTGACCTTGGTGGATCAGGGACCTGTGGGTATTTCACAAAGCGGGATCATTGTGTTAACTGGATAATGTATTGAAGGGGAAACACTGCAGATCTTTTGGTTACCGTACTGGTAAACTTGGTTGCGTGTTTCCGGCCCCGGGCCACCCTTTCTAGATCAAGAGGACCACGCTGGTGGACAGCCGGACGTCCGTGACGGACGTGAAGTTCGCTCCGAAGCACATGGGTCTGATGCTGACCACGTGCTCGGCCGACGGCGTGGTGCGGATCTACGAGGCGCCGGACGTGATGAACCTGAGCCAGTGGTCCCTGCAGCACGAGATCTCCTGCAAGCTGAGCTGCAGCTGCATCTCCTGGAACCCCTCCAGGTGCCGCCCCGTCAGGCCAGCCTTACCCAGAAACCCCTCCCGCTGGTTCTGTTAGCCCCGTGCGTCCCAATGTGACGGGCTCTTTGGATATCCCTGCGATGTGCTTTTCAGTGCTGGGCTAGCTTGAGTTTAGATCGTTTGGCTTGGCCCTACTCATAAATGGTGATTTGTTTTCACCAAGCATCAGTTTGAATTTTAACTTGTTTGGGGCATTTGAAGTGCCAAAGGGGTTTTCATTCCAACTGTTTTCTGGCACTTAGTTTGTGCACCCATCAGTTTTAGTTCCCTCAGTTCATGGCAGGAGTCGATTGGACGCGGTTGAACAATCGGACCAGGTTAGCCGTCGAGTAATTGGCTGAAAGGATAGTGAGGCCACTCTTAGGTGTGAATCTAGCACCCAGGCATTACATTCTTCGCAGTGGACAGTTTGTGGCATGGAGTTATTTTAAACGTAGTCGTAAACTTGTCTATTCGTGCTGACCTCTGGCAATAAAGGGCATCCCCACCAGACCAGGAGCTTTGGATGTGGTAGAATGCAACCTCTCCTAGGTGGAGTTGGAAAAAATGTCCCTGATACTCTTGTTGTTTTCCAGAAGTCAGTCCATTCAGATTCATTAAAAGATGACATGCCAGATTAGTATGGGAGATTAGTAGTAGACTCCCCAAATGATACGTTTAAAGTATTTGTGCTTGTGCCCCATAGCTCCCGTGCTCACTCCCCAATGATCGCAGTAGGGAGCGACGACAGCAACGTAGCGTACGGTGGAAAAGTTCAAATCTACGAGTACAATGAAAACACAAGGTCAGTACCGGCGCTCCTCTTCGCTCCTCCTGGCCTGTGCACTTTGGCGCTTCTACACGACATCTATCTGAAACGCTGCAATTTCTCTCCCTCAGGAAGTACGCCAAGGCAGAGACGCTGATGACCGTCACAGATCCCGTGCATGACATCGCCTTCGCTCCCAATCTGGGGCGGTCCTTCCACGTGCTCGCCATAGCAACCAAAGACGTCCGCATCTTCAAACTGCTGCCCCTGCGGTGAGTGGATTAAAGCGCTTCATTTGGAATGAGGAAAATTGAAGCTTGTGAACGGGCTTTGAGTGCTTGAAGGTGCTTAATTAACTGTCGATTTTAGCATTTGTTAACTTTTCTGCTTTTTATCTACTTGTACACATCCCATAAAACAAAACGCCCAACTATGGCGAATCGTTGGTATAGTGTCGTTGGCTTCCATTTTCCAAAGCATTCAATCTGATAAACTGGCTAAAGCTTGTTAGTAAGGTTTTCAATAATAATGTTTGTGACGTCTTCTTAATGTTCATTATAAGAAGGTCATTCTTTCATCCTGGATAACTTGAAATGTTTTATTTGAAGGACCATGACAATTTAAAACTCTTTAGCCATGACAGGTTTTACTAGAAGCTTCTCCGGCCGGGAAACCTGCTTCTAATAAAACCTGGAAGGGCCCGATCTGCTGTACATTGGTAGTGCCACCTCTGCCGTTGTAACGCCCTGGTTCGGTCCTGGTGATTGTGTCCTGGCAGGAGGGAGACGAGCTCCACTGGACCCACCAAGTTTGAGGTGCAAATCGTGGCGCAGTTCGACAACCACAACTCCCAAGTGTGGCGCGTGAGCTGGAACATCACCAGCACCCTTCTGGCGTCTTCCGGGGACGATGGCTGCGTGCGCCTCTGGAAAGGTGGGCAGGCCCGGGCGTGATCAAGCACGCAGGCTGTCTGCTGATCTCACAACACCAAACGCATTTTCATCATACAAGAACCTCCAGAATGTTTGTTTGCAGTGGTTCGTATGCACGCTACATATAAATGACCATTGATTCAAGAGCAGCATGTGTGTGCTGCTCAACTCTACTTTCATAATAAATGAAGTGAGAGTGGGGCATTTTGTAGAATGTAATGGCTTTAACTGCGTATATCCACAAGTGGTACGTATAATGCATCTAGCGCCGCATACCTGTGTTCACGGATTTATTTGATAATTGGGGAAATGATTGTATTAGAGGGCCCTCTCATTCCTCTGATATTTCAACCTTTTCTTTCTAACAATGCTGAGGTTATTAAGTTCACCTGAATAACATGCTATTTGTCTTTCAGTACCCATGCAGTTTTTAATTGTTTAAGATGGTCAAGAATATTTACCTCTGATCTTGGATAGCTATCACTTGGTGTAGCATTTCAGGAGAGACTGGTGGAGCAGTATAAGACATTTGTGAACATTGGCATTAATGAAGCAGCTTTTCTGGATTGTATTTTACTAACGCTAATAAACGTGGAACAGCTGAGCCAAATCCCTGAGGACAGTTACATCTGCAAATGAAAAGAAATAGGAAGCGAATAGTATGTACAGTCAAATGTTTCTTTGGTTAAGGTAAAAGTGGCCAAATATGGTGCTTTAAATCAATTTTTTTTATGGAAATGGTTTAAAAATATGCACCATATCTCTATTTTGAGACCAAAACCACAAGCTTAGTTCAAGCATAGTCTTCTAAAAATATTTGCTTAGGTAATTGTTCTTAGTAAACAAAACCTTTTATAACATGGTGCATTTGTCAATGAAAATTTTAAGAAGGCAAACATCTAGACGGCAAATATTCCATGTGGGTGAATGAAAGGATCCTACCATGTGTGTTGGAGTTGCAGTTTAGTGTTTAAATCTTTCTGACTTCCCTTCAGTTTTTGTACACCAGACACTGAAATGTTAAGACGCCCAGCTCAGATGTTAATTCCAGAACATTCTCACTAGGGCACGTGCTTACAGTTTTTATCAGGGAAGATCTGTATAACGGTTGAATTTCGCAAGGTAACGTGAAATTAGTTTACACGCGCTAGACGGTGTTCAGAAGCTCAAAGGACCTCTGTGTGTTTTTCCTCGCCAGCAAACTACATGGACAATTGGAAGTGCACCGGGATCCTTAAGGGGGATGGTAGCCCGGTCAATGGGTCGTCCGGGCAACCCGGCGTCCTGAACGCCGCGGCAGGGTCGGCGGCCCAGGGCTCTCAGAATGCCCTGAACGGAGCATCAGCGGGAAGGTAGGTGTGGCGCTCGGAGGCCCGGCCTGTCCACCCAGCCCACGCCTCAGAAGACTGACGCCGCTTTGCGTGTGGCACCCCCGGGCTCATCTCCGGGCCTACCGATAACATCGCGCATGTGCAAAGAGCTTGGCGTCCAGCAGGAGTCCCTTGTTCTGTGAACATTTTTATTTGTTAGTGCACTGAACACTGAACCAGAAGCATTTATGATGTTTTTCAGTATGGCGCAAGGTGACATGGATGATGGAAACGTAAAAACGTAAATGACCAATCGTTGAAATGTATGGTTTTTAAACATTTAAATTTAAATATGTTCTTTTGAAATGAGTTGTTAAATGCCGTGGTATTGTGCCATGTTTGGACAGTACCACCGTTGGCTATATAATTCCCTGTAAAGATTGAGTAATAAGTACCGCAGCTAGATCTAGATTTTGTTTTATTAAAATAGAACTTCTATTCTATTTTATTTCCTGCTGAGTAAAATAATTATTATTATTTATATGGACAGTAAAAGAACAAACAGTGGACCATTGAAACCATGAAAGAGTAACTGAAAGTCACACTGTACTGTCATGGCTGACCAGGATCCAGTGGCTGATTAAAGGGGATAATGTATTGTACAATAAAAAATTATCTTGCATACTTTAGAAGGCTACAAGTAGAGATTTGCATCGTGCTAAAAATGAGGCCGGAGCCTGAATCAGCCGACAAGCTCTAGCCAAGTTTTAAGACCAAACCCAAAAGAGTCCGATTGCTGAAATAAGAAACCAGCGGCGCAATAGAGTTATGCAGTGTTTCCTGCAGTAAACCTGCTAGCGACGATGCGGAACAGGGTTCATTCAGATCGCTCATTTCCGCTCCTTGCATCTTTTCCTCGCGTCCTTTCCTCGCTCCGTAGCTCCACCCAACGGAGGAAGCGAGGAAGAGTTGCCAGGGTGAAATATGAGGAAGAAGGAATCAAGGCAATATGTATTCGGCAAATGGAACATCCTTTCTCAGTCGAGCGTCAGTTTGAAGGAACGTCAATTACTAATGATGACGTGTTGCACACATTATGCTTATGCTTATGTTTTTAAGCCTCTTTTTAAATTAATAAAGGTTTTTGTTAGTCCTAAAGAATGAGTGTCATTATGGGTTAAATTGCTTTATAATAATTGGACAGGAACGGTACGATTTAGATTTGACCAGAGGTGTCATGTTTCTAACATGTTTCTAACATGTTTCTAACTGGCAGATGTGGAGAGGTTTCTAGCCGATGTCACGCGTTCCAGAAAAAAAAAGACTTCCACAAAGGCTACACTTGTGTTTTCTCACTGAAGCATCCTCCAGGAGCCTCCGCCTCCGCATTCCTCACCCCCTCTCTCCTCCAATGAGCATTTAGCGAATTGGAATGTCCTTAAAGATGGTGGATCTTGATCGATTTCTGGATCACGCGAGGACTGAGGAGACGAGGACGGATAAAATAAGCGATTGGAATGAACCCTTAGATGCAGTCGGTGCCAATTTAAGTATTTTTATATTTTGTGGACCAATCAGGGACAGTTTGCGCCACTTCCTAGTCACTGCGTGTCACTAGTATCTCACACGCTTAGTGGACGAACCGGACCCAGCCCGGACTTAATGACCATATAAGTCCATATGATATGCCTCGACTCCGCAGTCTCTGGCTCCAATTTTTGTAGAGCGTGGCAGCACAAAACGGCTTCTAAACGGATTTCACGAGCCCATGGAAATTCAATGGGTGATGTCTATATTTTTCTACCGTCTATGGGCAGGATGCAGACCTCTAAGTACACGCCTCCAGTATCCCTCCTCAAAGCAGAAGTAAATGAAAGAACACATTTGAGGAGAATGCAAGATCAGTGCAACCCAATTCTAAGCAGATACCAGAATATAGAAATCATTTCATTTTCAGTAATGAAAAACCATCGGGTGGAGTTTCTATTCATGCGGTAATAAGTGTGCCATTTCAAAGAATGATTTTCATCCCAGCCAAAATGTATGTATATTCATATATTCAGTAAAAACAAATTTTCAATATATGCAATCGAGTGCTATAATAGTAATTATAATGTAGTGTGTAAAGTTGAGTCGTTACGCTGCTGTATGTTTAACCGTACGTTTAACCGTACATTTAACCACTAGGAGCATAACTTTCACTCAGAAATTTAAGTGGAAATAGGATGGGCAGTAAGTTTCTGATGAGAGGACAGTGCCATCACGTTTACCCAACGTTCAGCATTGCATTGTGGTTCATGTGCTCGAAAGTTTCATTCCTATGAAATCAATGTAAGATTGGTTCATTGTACAGTACTATAACTATGGCATTTAGTTAAAATGTGTGTTAAATATGAGGACGGCTTCGTTCATGATATGTTGATAAAACATGCCTGTAATATACGTTTACATTTTCTTTACATGGATGTGCTCATTCCATTTATTTGAATTCACTCCGCTGCAAATATATTGCTTAAGGGAAAAAAACGGTGTGCTATTTTTACAAGTGGGTTGCACAGCATCTTTAAAATAAGTAGTGGTTAAAGAAGAGTTCGATATTTAGAAGTTTAGCTAATTTTGACATTGTTTAATAAATGACTCGAGTGCTTCAGTGAGCTAATGTGTTTAGTTGGAGAGAGAATCCATGTTGTGCTTTTTATGTGTATATATATCTTCAGTTGTGTTGAAAGACTTTTGAATACTTGAAAAATGTATGGATTTTTATGTATCTAGCAAAAATTTGCCTTTTGAAAACAATCACGGAAGACAGCTGTATAGATTGATACCGCTTTACATTGCATTATATTAGACTTTCGGTTACAAGGCCAGTTCCTTTACCATTATACTACACTGCCGCTTTAAAATGTTTTGTTTCAGATTTCCACAAATATGCACTGTTTTGAGAATCATTATCATAAGCGCTATTCCAGAGATGTATATTGATGCAAGCCTTGGTTATGCAAGGCTGCAAACGGAGCGCTTTTACTTACACCACATGCATTAGAATTTTTGTGAATTTGCACCCATTCTATCTTGAATGGTTTCCCAGAAAGATCAATTGGTAGACAGGTTCTTCAGCCAATGCATTCTGGACAGGGCATGCTGTATTCTACACTCCTCGCTTTCAAGGAACAAATCCACAAAAATACAAATGTTGCTCTGTGTCACAATCCCATAGTTCCATGTTTCCCAAACGCAATATATTTATATTGAATTCAGAAAAAAATGTAAAGGCTGAATGATATCAATAAAATATTTTACAGGGACATTTGTTTAGCTGAATTGCTATTGGGAAGTTTCTGATTCTTTTCATTGGCTTAGCATTAGCATCCTTCTGGCCCCCTCATGAAAAAGTGTGTGCACTTGTTTAAAAATAAATAAATAAATAAAAAATACAATGGCCACATGTATTGTAAGATTGTAGAAATAAGACCTTATATTAAGTGTGAAGTGTGATATTAAGTCAGTTGTCAGTTATGCCTCTCGTCAAAACAAAATGGAATGATAAACGCCTTCAGTCGAGGGCTACAGAGTTCCCTTGGATTATAGCACTGTGAACTAAGATATACTACATGGCGCGGAGTCCGTTTCCAGTTGCTGACTAAAGGTCGCCAAACTCTTTGCACTGTGAAAGAACAGCTGGTGCAGACCATGTTAATGCTCATTAACAGGAGGGGAGTCCGCCTAATAAACCAAGCTATCACCTCTCTGCTTGTCCTGTGGCCAGCAGTCACACTAATCCTAATTGTTTTACAGTAGTCTTTTGTAGCCCTGTTGAATGTGTACACCCCAGGTAAAGATGAATGAAAAGGGTTCTAAAATATTCACCGTTTGGTGAATTAGCTTAATCTTGCACTGAAAAAACAAGAGATATTCACCCTTTAATTGGAAGTAAATTTATTATGAGAAAATAGAAATCCCTCATCAAGATATAATTATTTTTAACAAAACCACATGTGCTACAATTATTGGCACCCCTGCATTTATATATAAAATTTCTTCTAACCATTTTCTTTACCAGAGGTGCCAATAATAGTGGAGTGCACTGTACATGGTGGTTATAACCCTTTTTACTCATCTTTACTGGGGGTGCTAATAATTGTGGAGGGCACTGTATATCACTTTTAACCACCAATTGTGCATTGAACGGCAATAATGTTTTCAAATGGACAATCATAACTCAAACTTAACTGTAAAAATAAGCTTTTTAACATAATGAGTGCCTGGAATGCTCAGAGCATGCAAAATGTATTATGGAAGGAATTATCATATAGATATTCTGTTGTCATTGGCAACTGCAAGTTATGACTATTGTGATGGAGTTGCATATTTGTGTTTGTTTTGGGTTGGATACGCACAACGTAGTTTGCACAAGGAAGGAAAGAAGAATCATATTGCTTTTTTATTAAAGTTCTTTTATAATTATTTAAAATTTTGATGGCATTAGCACAAAATACAAAAAATGGAGTCTGCACATTCCAGGCCAGGGCTGTGTCCGAATCAGAGCCCTATCTACTGCGCCTTGTCTCCTGCGTACAGTGCACTGGGTGAAGTGTGCTGTTTAATGTGCACTGTTTAGCAGTCTGCTAAAAATATCCGCCGTACTATTTTCCAACCGTACTGTGGAAGTGTCGTAAGCAGGTCATAAGACGTCCCACCAGTGTTGCCATGTCCGCGGTTTTACAGCTAAATTGGTCTACTTTCAAAGTGCAGTCTCTGGTAAAAATTAAAAGTCGCAAAGCACGCACTTATTTTATTAAGTAAAAATGTGATTATTTCTATTTAAAATATGTTGGGTTCAGTTAAAAATATATTTTGGGCTAGTTTTGAGTCACCATTTGTCTGAAAATTCTTGCAAAATCTGGCAACCCTGCATCCCACCCTGCCATGTCACATGTTATATTTGAAGGAAAACGTCATCGAAGCTGCGCCTCATTTTTTTCAAACGAAGCTTCACGTCATATTTATGTGTACTTCTTGAAAAGTGTGCTCCTGAATATACTCAGCAAAACCCCGGAAGTAAGTGTGTCATCCGGGTGTTTCAAGTATACTGAAATTAGAAGTTTTTTCGCCTACTCAACAACTTTCTCGTCTTATCTACTCACCAAGGCTACTCAATAGTGTGGAAGAGTGCTGATTCGGACGTGGCCCAGGATGTCAATGGAAAAAAATAGGATTGCAATTTCAGAAATATTCCATTGTTTATCATCTTGTTATATTTTGCACCTTGAATTAAAGTAAGTAGGTGCACCTCTTGCTTGAAAATGGGAAAACATATATTTATTAAGTACAAACCCCAATTCCAAAAAAGTTGGATCAAGAATTTTACAGTATGTAAAATTCACATAAAAGCAGTGATTTGTAAATTATTTTATACATACAGTGCTGCTCGAAAGTTTGTTAACCCTTTAGAATTTTCTGTATATCTGCATAAATTAGATCTAAAATGTGATCACGTCTTCATCTAAGTCCTAAAACTTGATAAAGTGAACCCAGCTCAACAAAAAACACGAAAAACATTATTCTTTTATAATTTATTTATTGAGCAAAATTATCCAACATTAAATGCTTTGTTGGCAAAAGTATGTCAACCCTTGGATAACCCTTGCAGTGATCGATCCATATCTACTCCATATCTGGCAACAGAGTGATGGTTTGGGGCTCGTTTGATACCTTAGACCCTGGATGACTTACTGCTATTTAGCCAGTCATATGTTCCATACTGTACCAGTGTAATTTACAGTTGAATCTAGTCTCAACCCCCAATTCCCATAGAGATCCATTCAAATGCAGAGAGGTTATAGTATCGCTTGTAACAGTACCTGAAAATAAGATATCGAGAGTCTTTTGATATTGATGGGTCACAGACTTCAGGAAGTAACAGCATGCAAAGAATATGCAACCAAATATTAAATATGATACTTTAAAAATACGTATGATCCAAGGGTTCACATACTTTTGCCAACAAAGCGTTTAATGTTGGATAATTTTTCTCAATCAATAAATGATAAAAGAATAATGTTTTTTGTTGAGCTGGGTTCACTTTATCAAGTTTTAGGACTTAGATGAAGATGTGATCACATTGTAGATCGAATTTATGCAGATATAAAGAAAATTCTAAAGGGTTCACAAACTGTCGAGCAGCACTGTATATTTAATTGAAAACAGTACAAAAAATATATATTTCATATTTACCTTATCAACTTCATTGATTTTCGTAAATGTACGCTAATTCCGAATTTGATGCCTGTGACAAGTTCCAGAAAATTGGGACGGGCAAAAAAAAAAAGACCTGTTTGGAACATTCCACAGGTGAACAGGTGATTCTATCATGACTCGGTATAAAAGGATATCAGAAGACTCTTGATATCTTATTTTTAGGTACTCTTACAAGCGATGCTATAACCTCTGCATTTGAATTGATCTATATGGGAATTGGGGGGTGGAACTAGATTAAGCTGTAAATTACACGGGAATAGTATGGAAACCCATGGTTGGCTAAATTGCTGTCGTGAAGGGTCTGAGGTATCAAACGAGCCTCAAACCATCACTCTGCTGCCAGATATGCAGTAGATATGGATGGATCACTTGAAGGGTTGTTTCTCCTGACTTATTTTTCTATTGATCTCTATGGAAAAATAAGTCAGGAGAAACAACCCTTCAAGTTAAATATATGTGTAAATATATGTAAAAGATAATTTACAAATCACTGCTTTCTGCTTTTATGTGCATTTTACATACTGTCCCAACTTTTTTGGAATTGGGGCTTGTACATGAGTGGAAAAAACCTTAAGTACAGTAATGTTTTGGTCTTTATGACCTTCCTCCAACACGCAGATAAAAGCAAAAAGCAAAAAGCTTTGCTGTATATATATTATATATATATATATATATATATATATTATACTTATATTATATATTTTTAAATGGGTTTATGATTAGTTTTTGAGTGGAACCTTGACTTGAGGTCAGTTCAACTAATCTTTTTTTTGTACCGTTTTTTACAAGATTTTGTTAGGTAAATTATTTTATTTTTTTAATACAGCGAAGAATGTGCAACGGTCTCAACAAAGTACTTTCTGTTTTCAAAATGTTGCATGATGAACTTTCTTCCCATTTATTTAATGTCCTCTTTCAAAGAAAGCGTGTTCTGATACAAGGCTAATTGGGGTAATTTGCTGTTTTTGCTGATTGTGTGGCATGCTCACAGGACTGGGAAGAGAACTACCTTTTCCCCTTCCCAACGCCGAATGACCTATCCAAAGGCACACCAGCAGCCTGCATACTACTAAGCTCAGAACTTTCCAGTGGCTATTTGATCTCTGTTTGTTTCCCAGGTTGTGCTTTTGACATGGTCTGCAAACCGTGAAGGAAATGTTCCATCACATGATCGTTGACACAGTTTTGGCTGGAATGATTAGTTCTTTCTGTAACTGAAGGTGATGGTGATGTTTATATTTCTGACTAAAATGCTTTCAGGCCCTGGGTTATTTTTTTCAGTTTTGAATTTTCCATACTCCTCTCAATTTAAAGAAGTGAAACCTTTTTCTCGATGCAAATGTCTCGTGGAATGTGTGTAAAGTTTCTGCCTTTTCTGTTCCACAAAGAGTATGTGCTGCATTCTTACAGTCTCCGTCATGGAAATTGGGTCTGTGCAATTGGACAGAGAATTGAGAATTGGGGAGTTGTCCCAATTAATTTTTTGAGTTTGAGGGGAGAACTCTTGGGTAACAATCTGAGGAAACAAAAATTTGGTGTTTTTGAGTCTCTTAAAGTTTTGTAGATTTGAAATTCATTTATATTTATACAATAAAGATCTTTCCCTCCCATTACAATGCATTGAATCTGCAGTTTGTGTATTGACTGTTGTGTTAGTTTCCACAGTGGAGCTGTACCAGGTCTGGGGGTAGAAGATTATGAAATTGATTTATATGTCTGATTGCTCTTGAGGGCCACCTCATCAGGGTCTTAACATTCTGTGCTTGTCTCCCATAAAGAGCACAAAGCTAACGGAGGTAAAGTAACTATCAAAGGCAGGCAAATGTGGTCTGTTTCTTGACAAATTGGAGCAAACTAGAGGAGTGCATCCAGTATCAGTATTTGAGGCAAATTTAACATAAATATATGAATAAATATGAAGCTTGCAGAATTCAAAATAATGATGATGAGGATGACCATAAGACTGCACTGAGACTCATTGAAACCAAAGCTAATTTTACATTATTGCTGTAGTGCAGTTTATCTCAACCCTGGTCCTGGGGACCTACTCTGCAGGTTTTTGTCAAAGCCAATCTCTTGATCAATTAATGTTGTTGACAATGTGTTCTACAAGTTCTGCCATAATTTAAACTCATTTTAAGACAATGCGGGTTGGCTTGTTGCCATTTGCTGTCAGTAAACTCCATTCAATTTAAACAGATGGCTTCGGGTTCCCACGGGGCCCAACTGATTTCACCTGTCAGTTCATACTTGAATCAATAAAAAATGGAACCTCTTTCAATTGGAATTATTTTCCATATAGTACATTCAGCACGGTAAATTAAAGTGCATGTTGGTCTAACATCAAAATTCCTGTGATGCGAGTATGTCACATTTGTTTTTTAGGGCATACATAGCTATTTCTGGCATAATGTGGCTTAACGAGGTACATTGTCCTTCAATAGATGTAAAATGTCAAATTAAGAACAATTAGCAGCTCATTACAATGCAGAGCTTGTTATTAAGGTTGGAACACAAACCAGCATACGCAGTCGGTTCTTGGGACCAGGGTTGAGAGACACTGCAATAGTGTATGGCCCCTAACCACAAGGCTCATCCTAAAAGACCAGGCCCTGCACTCTGTTGTGGATGTAAACAATCATTACCATTTTCAGAGAACTTCAGCATCTCAGCCCATTTGGCCATTGCTCAGTGCTCAGGCCTATGGGGAAATAATGTGGTTTGGATATATTAATTCCTTAAATGAGGAGACTGGTAGCTTGATGTACAGCAGTTTTCCCCAAATTTTCAGCTTCGACAGCCCACTTAATGAATACCTTTTCTATGTCCCACCCTTAATGTGGCCTAAAATATGAATGGGTCTGACAGGAGCACGACTTAAAAAACTAAAAACCTAGTTTAGAAGGTGCTCTTTGGATGGATTTCGACAATTTTCATGTTGCAAAAAAGAATTACCAAGGCACTCTTCAATGCTGTGCAATTACAAATGGCAATTTGATTGGCATATCCATGAGGATTTGTTTAAATTGGCACACTGAACGTTGCATGTACACTGAAACTAGTGTGGTGCTTGTCACTGGTTCAGTGTTTAATTTGACTGGGAGTGCATTCGTATGGAAGTATACAATATACCCCGAGTTACTTTTTTAAAATCTCTCTCCCAGCCCATCACTGACTGACAGTTTTGGGACTACTGGTGTACAGAATATTCAGCTTTCTTTTTGGGAAATGTTTTTATTTTTTGCCATGAATTGTCTCTGTGCCTTTTGGAAATTAAAATGCAGCGATGTGTTCATGTTCGCCACTCTGTATGCATGCTAAAAGCAGACAGCTACTTGGTCACAAATATTTTGCCAGATTTTCAGGTATCGGAAGCTGTCCCTTGCACATTGTGCTGTGTTTGTCTTGTTATTGCTTTTGGTCAACATTTCATCTTCTCTTTTTCTTCATTTCTTCTCTCCCACTGAAAGCATGGAGTCTGTCCCCCCCCCCCCCCCCCCCCACCTAACTCATCCTCGTAATTGCTACCTTTTCTCTTTCTTTTGTTTCTCGTCTTCCTTTTTGTTTGTGTTTGTTTCGGTCTCCGTCGTTGCAGGGGTTTCTTTCCCCCTCTGGACCCACCCTGGGCTGGGTCAAGGAGCGCCAACCAACTGCCACCTCCGTCGGTCATAGAGCAGACCTGCGATGATGATGATGCCCCCAGCCCTCAGCCTCCTCAACTACGGAGACGCCGGACCTTGATCCCCTTGGTCGAAAATGAAGGCGAATAAATGGGTTCATAATTAATAAAAGTAGACGTTCGCTCATGCAAAACTTCATAGGTCAGCCCTCTATTCCTTTTCAGAGTTTCCATGATTTTATTTGGTTCCTTTATTTTTTTGACAGCTGCAAACCAGCATTGAATTGTACCCCCCTCCCCCACCTGCCAATTTTTAATTTTCTGGAGTATCCAATTGCAATAATCCTATAAATTCAGGCTGAATGAGTGTTGACTAGCACATGCTAGGGTTCCCATGCGACTTCTGAAACAGCGCTGCAGGGCCATTGGATGAGGGCTGCACTTCCTGTGTAGCCATGGGGCATTTAGACTGCTTTGGGTCCCGTTAGATAGAAGAGTTCCTAGATCATGATAAGATTGCAGATACCATGTCAAATGACACCCTGCCTCGGAAAGGCTTTATACGGGGATGCCAGCCACAAGTGTCACTGGCACAGCTGGGATAAGATTCCTAGTGCTTTAGCTGGACATGTTGTCTGACAGTCAGTTTGACACCCCACCATAATTCTTGTTGAAAGGCTGCTCTGGCAACCAGAGAAACTCCTTTCTTGCATGTTTTAAGTTGGAATAAACATCACTGAAAACAGGCTGCTTTTTCTGTAGCTTTCTGAAATTAATTGTTTCACCATGGCTAAAGGTACTAATGATTGAACGCACCAAAAACATACTATTCCTGTTTTTGTTATTGTTAGCAAGTAAAGAAATCATACCACCTAACTGCATTTCAGTTATTATTTTTGATAAGTTGTAAATGAAATCTTGAATTTAGTCAATAATTATGTATAGTTTACATATCTTTAACAATCATACATTATTTACATTAAAGCAGGTTACTTTTAGCACGTGATATTCTTTGAAAGATTGAACTATCCAGTTTTCTATGCGAGACCAATGCTTGCCTAAAGTATACGCTGGATTCAAGAGATACAATGTTTCAAGTAAAAAATGCTGATCAACTGAAATGTTTGCCAGCACTGAACAACAGATTATTCAACTAAATTAGTTTAGATAAGCACATAAATCAATGGTATTTTGTGATAATGGTGTGCAGAATTTCTTAATGTTGAGGACCGAGCTAATGTTTCGTTCTTAACACACAGAAGTACAGACACAAGTGAATGACTATATTTTCCCCAGTGCAACTCAATGTTTTGTAAGTCACATCGACAAATATAAAGAATGATTCACAGATATTGTATGAGTTACTGTTCCTGAATAATCCAGTCAGAGAATATTTTTGTCTCATGGTTCCCCTTTCCACATCACAATGTATGCACAGAAGATTTTTGAGGGTGCCCTTCCAGTACTGATGCTGCGCAAGCCAGAATTTCCAGCAAGCAATCATGTAATAAGCAAAATTAAATTATTTATATTATCTTTTTGTACATGCAGCTAACATTAGCCTAGTTGTTAACCAAAACTCTTGTGGAATGGGGTTTGAGCAGCTGTTAAGCTCTAGCCAAATAAAACAAACGGGCGGTGCTAATTTTGTACTTTCACCCAACATATGGAATTTCTGAGTGTCAAGATTCTGAACGGCTATTAATTCTGCAGAACAAGTGGGCTCCAGAATGATAAGCATGTGCATTTGCTTCTGCGCGCAAGAAAGAGGGATGATCAGGGTGTACGCGCAGCTTTTAGTGTAATCGGAGATCATGTTTTCTTAACTACGTTACAACCTGTCAGTTTTCACTCTTGAAATATCGTTAAACTTGCATTAACTCGTGTTTCTTGATGATACGTGTAATTGCTCCGTTATCGCTAGCAGCAGTATGATCAATGTTGACACAGTATTGGCTATTTCAAAAGTTGCGTAGTCGTACAAACAAGCTACTGTCAACTGACAGGAAAAACGACCAAGTAGGCTACATGTTTTATTACATTTTTCATTTTACTCCAATGAAATGATGGCATTCGAGTGTTCTCCCGCCTACTTAAAGTGACGACGAGGAGGCGGGCTTCCTGTGAATAATCCTACCGGACGGCTCTCACCCTTGAGTGAGCAACGCTCTGGTTTGTTTCGATCAGTAATGTATGCAAAGCTGATAACTGGAAGAGAGAAAGCCGCTATAGTTTGAAGTTTTGGCGGTTGGGAAGTGTATGATTCTGCACTATATTAAGAGATACTGTCGAGAATTACTTATTATTTAGCGGCATATCTCTTGGAGGTGGCGCTGAATACTACTTCAAACTGAGTAGTCCAGTGGAGTTTCCAAGCTGCCGAGCTGACTCGTTTTTGGCGTTGCTAAAACAGTAACGTTAGAGCGACTCTGGAGTTGGTCGTAATTTAACTTGTTTTCTGGACGGAGTGGGAGATATCAGGTAACGTTACGCCCCTACACACGGACAATACACTTTTAGGAAGGTGTCAGTGGTTGCTAAACTATCTAAGCTATCGAGCTGGCAAAGTCCGTTTTTTGGCCAGCTAATGTTTGCTAGCTACGTTAACGTTAGCATTTTGAGAAACTTGAGATGTTGGCTAATTCGCTAGCTAGCTAATGCTAACAATCTGAGCTAACCGCTCCGCGCAACGTTAAAACCTTGCTCTAATCAAATCGCTTTGTTAAAGCCATTTAGCGCTAGCTACTTTTTTGTTGTCTTTGTTTTCATAAGGTGTGCTATACGATGATACAGCAAAGTTCGGAAACTATGCATTTACTAGCAACATTGTTGTCGCTGTTAAACTTTCCGCTATATTTAGCCAGTTTGTCAACAGTTAAATTATGTTTACGTTATCATCATTAAACTGCCTGTTGGGACAATTTAGCTTCCCAGCTTAATTTAGAGTTAGTTGATAATTACGGCCGGATTGTATTAACAAGCTCGCTAGTGCTTACGAACTCAGCCATACCAATCATTTACCAGTGATCTCCAGCAATCACACGCTGCATAGCAAGGTTGTAACAACTAACGTTAGCCGTTTTCACGCAGCTGTCAAACTAGTAAGATGACGTTATCTGTTAGAAACAACAAAACATGTTTTCTGTGTGAATGCCTAGCTAATGCTTAAAAAAAAGAAGAAAAGAAGTTGTTTACAAATTGAGTTTAAAAATTTACAAATGAACTCTGCCTTCGCCTGTCGTTTATAATATGGATGGCTTATTATGTCACGTGTGTGTGTATATGTATGTGTGTGTATATATATATATAAATATATGTACATATATACACACACACATACACAAACATACTGACGGGTGACAAATTAAAGGAAAAAATAAAAAACAACAGTGTCTTAGTAAGGTGTTGGGCCACCACGTGCTGCCAGAACAGCTTCAGTGCACCTTGGCATAAATTCTCCCAGAACACCATTCTTCCAAAATATGTTCACTCATTTGGTGTTTTGATGGTGGTGGTGGTGAGCGCTGTAACACGTCAGTTCAAAATCTTCCATTGGTCTTCAATTGGGTTGAGATCTGTGGTGACTGCGAAGGACATAACGTATCATCCACATCATTTTCATACTCATCAAACCATTCAGTGTCCCCTCCTGCCCTGTGGATGGGGACATTTGACATTCTGGAAGAGACCACTCCCATCTGAATATAAATGTTTAATTGTAGCATAAAGGTGACCACTCAGAATAACTTTGTATTGATTTGCAGTGACCCTTCCCTTTAAGGGGACAAGTGGACCCAAACCATGCCAGCAAAATTCCCCCCACATCATAACTGAGCCACCGGAACCCCTCACTGTAGGGGGTTTTCTTTTAATTTGTCACCCGTATGTGTGTTTGTGTGTATATATGTGTGTGTGTGGGGAACACTTAATCAACAGAGTATAACACCAAGTCAATTAAACTTCTGGGATATCGATCTGTCCAGTTAGGAAGCGTAAATGATTGTGAATCAATTTCACCTGCTTTGGTGCAAATTAAAGTGACAACAGATGAACAGGAGAGGCAACAGCAACACAACCCCCAAAAAGTAAATGGTTTTGCAGGTGGTGGCCACAGACCATTTCTCTCCTTTTCCTTCCTTATCCATTTTTTTCTAGTTTTGCATTTTGCTAGTGCTCTTGTTACTACTGGTAGCATGAGGCGGTACCTGCAGCCCGTTCAGGTTGCACAGGTAGTCCAGCTCCTCCAGAATGGCACATCCATATGTGCTGTCGCAAGAAGGTTTGCTGTGTCTCCCAGCACAGTCTCAAGAGTGTGGAGGAGATACCGGGAGACGGGCCATTACACATGGAGAGCTGCACAGGGCCATAGAACGGCAACAACCCAGCGGCAGGACCGGTATCTGCTCCTTTGTGTTAGGAGGAACAGGAGGAGCACTGCCAGAGCCCTACAAAATGACCTCCAGCGGGCTACTCGTGTGCATGTTTCTGACCAAACTGTCAGAAACGGACTCCATGAGGGTGGCATGAGGGCCCGACGTCCTGTAGTGGGACCTGTGCTCACAGCCCAGCACCGTGCAGCTCGATTGGCATTTGCCAGAGAACACCAGAATTAGCAGGTTCACCATTGGCGCCCCGTTCTCTTCACAGATGAGAGCAGGTTCACACTGAGCACGTGACAGACGTGAAAGAGTCTGGAGACACCGTGGCGAATGTTATGCTGCCTGCAACATCATCCAGCATGACCGGTTTGGTTTAATTGACTTGGTGTTATACTGTGATGATATACTGTTCCCTTAATTTTTTTGAGCAGTGTTTATATATATATATATACTCTGTTGATTATATATATATATAAGGGCTGATTTTAGGTGTTGTCATTGAGCACCGTCACCTTATTTCTCTCATTATATGAATGTCGAGCCAGCAGGTGAACTGGAGCCAGCAGGCCCAAAATGACAGAGAGCTTCCACAACATTGAAGATGAGCCATTCCCTAGCTTCCTGTCGGCCTCTCTCAGTAGCAGCCACGCCACTCTGGGGAACGTGACACTGGGCTCCGGGCTGGGGCTGCCCGTGGCTGCCTCCACCGTGGCTAAAATTAGAGCTGGAGCCGACAACAGGTGGGGCCACACTGCCTCTGAGCGCCTCTCCCGTCCCGTAGCTTTTTACAGTGGGCTCTTCCTGTCCTGGCCCAGAAACAAGGCCTTGAATGCCCTCATTTCCCTTTTGGTTGGATGACCAATGCAAACTATTGTGAAAGTTAGTGGAAGAAAACACTGACGAATGGAAAAAGTCAAAAGTGTAGGGCACTGATTAATGCACAGCTGGCTATGCTTTTAGCTGGCTTATGGTGTGGTAGTTTATGTAATCTTCAAACACAGTAAGCAGCATGAATTATACATTATAATAAGCTTATGCTAACATGCACATACACACACACAGCCTATACGAAATGACTAAAATCGATAGTGCTCGAGCTAGTGGTAAGTGATAAAAGATGCAGCAGTAAACTTGATTTAAAGGCAGACTGAAACAAGTATTTTATCGTTGATGGGTTTAGCGCGATCTGCTGTGGCAGGGAGTTCCATAGCTTAGAGGCATAAGAATGGAAAGAAACCTCTAATACTGGGAGCTGCTGCAAATCTGAAGTTGTCTGGGCTGATGTTTTAAGAGAATGAAGATGTACTTTGGTGATAGGCCAATTAATGCTTTAAAAACAAGGTCACCTTAAAGTCAGTTTGTAATGTAACGGGTAGCTAGTGCAAAGATGTTAAACCAGTAATGTGTGTAATATGTCCTCCCCTTGTTATGTGTCAGAATACCTGGTGCATTTCACACTCATTGCTGATGAGTGCTTTTTTTAAAGGCCAGTGAATTGCAGTATATCCTTCTGGTTCTATACTGCTGCTGTGTACTTATTTCTTTGCACCAACCTGTGACAGGAAAGGCCTAACTTTTGATGATAGAAATATACTTTTATAACATTTTTCATGTGGGATTGAAAGTTCAAATTGCCATCTATAATTACATTTTCTTCTGTTTTTTTGTTTATGGCCAGTGGCTATAATCTACGAACCAATTTAATCTGTTGAGGATATGCAAGTAAAATGTAAGGAATGGACTCCTACACATGTAGAGATATACTTATGTAAATAATGTTACAGTGAAGTGGTTGCATTATTTTTTTTTGAATTTCATGACATTTCTTTGCTAATCTGTGTGTACACCCCATATTCTCACTATAATTTGAGACATACTGAGGTATCTGTATTTTAGACTACTGGTGTGATAAACAAAAAAAAAGTGGATATTAATAACTGCGCATCCGTAAATGTTTGCAGAATATCTGATATCCAGGCATCTTATCTGGAGGATGGACAGCTCTCGCTGGTCAACTCTCAGTCATCCAGTGGAGATAGGGGAAGGTTCGCCCTAAGTTTCAAAGATGACCTGTGAGTGTTCATATGCAGCCACAATCATAATGTTCCATATAAATCCATACTTTAAAATGGTACTAATAAGATTGAAAGCACTGTAATTATAATTTGTCTGTCAGCCCTGGGTCCGGTAATTATTTGAAATGCTTTAACCCTTCATACACAAGTAAAATTCCTGCAGATTTACAAAAATGCTGTTTTTCTTTTTTTTTAAGGCTTTTTCTTACCCTGTAAGAAGTCATGAAACCATTTTAATGAATCTAATGTAACAGTAAGAATGAATAAAGAATTGATGGACCAAACCAAATGGTACATTTTGTGTGTGTGTGTGTGTGTGTGTGTGTGTGTGTGTGTGTGTGTGTGTGTGTGTGTTTAACCCTTGTAGGGATGGTGCGGACGACTTTATTGCTGCTCATCGTTTGTCAGACATGTTGGTCAAAATCCATCTGGACGAGTCGGAGTCCACTTCCAGGCTCAAAGCCTTTAAACGGGGCACTCCCCTGCATATGGACACCCCTGCTGGACGTGCTTCTGAACATGGGGACGGTACGCACCACATGACTTCACAGTTGGCCTGACCGGCAGCTGTCAGCCAGTAGGCCGGTTTTTGTCTTCACTTATGAGTACCCTTTTCATTCTTTATTAGTTTCATACTACAGAAGTGCTGTCGTTTCAGCATTCCATTTTCACTGGAATGTTCCACGTGTTCATTTTTGTCACAGCCAGGGATGTTAAGGAACTGAGAAAATATGAATGGGTATTAAAATGTTTCACAATCAGTCTTTCATGTTGTACGGATGCTTGTTTGTGTAACTTTTTATTATAAACCGTAATACTTGTAATACAACACAATATATTACAATCCGCCTCTTATTAATGTATTTAAATGAGCTGCTCGAGGGAATGATGTATGCATGCTTGATGGCTGTCTTTTGCTCCTTTTTCCAGAACTGTCAACTGGACTAATTACATTTTCTCACCTGGGAGCTAAAGATGTCACGGCTATGACGGTATCAGCTTTTGAATAAATGAAACGTTGAACTTGAAATTAACTTAATTCTTGAGACAATTAAATTTAGGTTCAAAAGGGAGAAAACAAAATACAAGTTTTAACAAGTTCTGTGTTCATCAAACTTAATGTAAGTCCTCAAGATAAATGTTTTTTATGCTCCCCCCCCGGTCAACAGGGTAAACATGCTCTCCCAGAGGTGCAGGAGGAGGACGCCTCAGGCAGCGATCACCTCAGTGGCAGCATCTCCAGTTTTGTGGCCAATGAGAAGCTCATGTCTGTGTACAGCCTGAACAGCGATGCCACAGGTGGTCCCAGTCACCTCCTCTAACAGGAAGACATTTCATTACACCAGAGTCTTTAGACATGGCCAAACAAAGCACTGTATATTACAAACCCCAATTCCAAAAAGGTTGGCACGGTATGGACAATGCACATAAAAGCTGAATGCAGTGATTTGTAAATTCTCTTTTACATATATTTAATTGAAAACGGTACAAAGAAAATGTATTTAATGTTTGACTTTATCAACTTTATTGATTTTTGTTAATATATGCCAATTCTGAATTTGATGCCTGCAACATGTTTGGACAGGGGCAAAAAAAAAAAAAAAAAAGACTGGGAAGTTCAAAAAGCACCTGTTTGGAACATCCCACAGGTAAACAGGTGATGCTATCATGACTGGCTATAAAAGGATATCAAAATACTCCATCTTATTTTCAGGTACTCTTACAAGCAATACTATAACCTCTCTGCATTTAAAATAATCTTTATGGGAATTGGGGGTGGAACTAGATTAAGCTGTAAATGACATGCAAATAGTATTTAGCCAACCATGGGTTCCATACTATTCCTGTGTAATTTACAGCTTAACCTCCCAATTCTCATCGAGATCCTTTCACATGCAGAGAGGTTATAGTATCGCTAGTAAGAATGCCTGAAAATAAGATATAAACAGTTTTTTGATATTCTTTTATACCCAGTCATGATAGCATCACCTGTTTACCTGTGGAATGTTCCAAACGAGTGTTTTTGAACTTCCCAGTTTTTTGATAAAAATTTTTTTTGCCCCCGTCCCAACTTTTCTACAGGCATCAAATTCGGAATTGGCGTATATTTACAAAAATCAATAAAGTTGATAAGGTAAAACATTAAATATCTTTTCTTGATACTGTTTTCAATGAAATGTATGTAAAAGAGAATTTACAAATCACTGTTCTGCTTTTATGTGCAATTGATATACTGTCCCAACTTTTTGGAATTGGGGTTTGTACATTTAAGTTAACAGATTTTATCGTGCTATAAACTGTATGTAGTTAGTATATTGTGAGTGATCAGTTCATTTACAAGCAGTAGGTGGAATGCATGTCAATTAATGAAGGGCTTGTATTTCAAAGATAATTGAAATTATAGCGTAATTATTAAGCAATTTTAAAAATTAAAAATAAAAACCTCAGAGAAAAAAAATCTTGACCTGGGTGCATAATTAGTGAACTTCTGAATGAGGAAGATGTGTTTTTGGCTCTGGGGTTTTGAGGTTTATTTGGTCTGTGAGGTTTTGTGGTTTTCCTGAGTAGTTTGGCGTGTACTGGCTCTGTTTTGAAATGTGCAATATGCGTATGATGTCCTTTTGCTCTGTAATGATTCTGTGTTATGAGATGAGTGATTTATAATGGGAATGTGGTCTTTAGATGATGACGTCGACATGGACCAGCTGCAGGACGATGAACTGGAGCTGTACTTCAACAAACTGGTCCCGCCTGCCATGCAGAGGGGGCGGGTGGAGGGGCAGGAGATCCCTCCAGCTGTGAGTTTGTCCTTTACGTGAGCACCATGTGATGGGGATGGGGTGGGTCATGGTGTGAAATTAACACCCACCAAATGCTGGTAAAAATTGATTGTGGCTTGTCAGATTTTCTACTGTAGCAGGCAGTTTAGCAGGTGACCAACCAGATTGTGTTATATTGTAAAAGGTAACGTGGCTGGTAAAATGCTGAAAATGGCTGGTGATTTTTAGAATCTACAAGCCACTCTGGCCAGTGGGTGGGAAAGTTAATTTCATGTCCTGTGGTGGGTGGCGCGGATCTGTGTGCCTTTCATTAATATTTAGCACATAATCATGAACTCCTTCTTTTTATGTAATTTTCAGATTTTTATACATAAATATTTAAAAGAAAATGTTCATTTTTAGGAGCAGACTGGAATTGTGGAAAATTCATCTCACCTGAGTTCTGCCGACCCGCAAAAAAACAGATACAACTTCTTGGATGATTTTGATCAGGTAGAGGCAATGATGCTGTGAATTGTTCAGCACCGATTCATTTTGAAAGTAAATGTTTGTGCGTGTGTGTTATGGGTGGCGGAGGTGGGTGAAATGCTCTCCCTGCCTGACCAGCGTTGGTGTAATGGTTTCTTGTGCCTTGTTGGGGCAGGATGACTTCCAGATGCCCGACGTGCGGCTCGCGGCCACAGGCATGGACTCGTGTCCGGCCAGCGACGAGGAGGACACTGAGGACGAGCTGGAGGCGGCCCGGACACTGGGCACCTCCAGGCCCAGGTTTCTCCTGCCCAGCACCTCCAGACAGCTGGTAAGCAGTTGCAGAGAGGTAGGTTTCTGTGTGAGCTGAGAGAGGCTAAAGATTGACTGTTTGCGCTTGTGGCCAACTGCAGGTCGGAGAGAGCAATCGCCCAAACTTCAGGCCCGGCCTGGAAGGGGGAAGCTCAGACGACGAGCCGTTTGCCCCCAGCCGGAACGCCACTGCCAACTCCCGAATTGAGTTTAGGTGCTCTGCTGAGGGCCAGGTCATAAATCCCCCCATCACAGGTAAGGAGTCATGAATGATGCAGTTATACTGCCATTTTACAGCTTCTGTACATCATATCATGTTTACTACATACAGACCAGTGACAAATTAAAGGAAAGAAACCCTACATTGAGGGGTTCCAGTGGCTCTGTTATTCTGTGGGGGGCATTTTCCTGGCATGGTTTTGGTCCACTTGTCCCTTTATTCTGAGTGGTCACCTTTATGCTACAATGAAACATTTCTATCCTGATGAAAGTGATCTCTTCCAGGATGACAATGCCCCCATTCACAGGGCACGATGGGTCACTGAATGGTTTGATGAGTATACAAATGTGAATCGTATGCTCTGGCCTTCGCAGTTACCAGGTCTCAACCCAATTAAACACCTATGGGAGATTTTGGACTGACGTGTTAGACAGCGCTCTCCACCACCATCATCAAAACACCAAATGAGGGAAGAACTTTTGGAAGAACGGTGTTCCATCCCTCCAGTAGAGTTCCGGAGACTAGAATCTATGCTAGACTAGAGGTAGAATCTATGCCAAGGTGCATTGAAGCTGTTCTGCCGGCTCGGTGGCCCAACGCCTTACTAAGACGCTTTATATTGGTTTTTTCTTTAATCGGTTTTGCTATTTTACGGTGTCACTGACGGAACACGCCGTCAAGTGCAAGTCCAGGTTTTTGTTCAGTTTTAACACCAGACTGCCGTCTGTCGCACCAGGAGACGGTGGAGGAGGCGGAGATGGGAGCAGCGGGAGCGAGGAGAGCGGAAACGACGGTGGCGTCTCCACTATCCCCCTGCCTCCGAGCGGTGGCCAGGCCTACGATGTGCAACGGGGCGTGGGGATGGTGGGGGGCAGCAGCGCGGGCGGAGACGAGGATGGGGACGGGATGCCCTCTCTTCCTCGGCTGAGCAGAGCCAGCGTTCCAGGACACAGCGAGGTACAAGGTCCCGCCCCAGGGCCACCCCAGCCTCCGGCTCACCATGCCGAGACCGCATTGGAAGCCAGTGCCTTGACCATCGCTAGCAACTAGCATCCAACTTGATTAGATGACCTGTGTTTCCTGTGCTCACTTCGCAGTTCCCACAGGTCGTTGAAACCATTGAAAGCGCTTGATTTTGAATGAGGGAGAAATATTCAATGTTCTACCATCAAAATTTAAGATGTTAAATTGTGCTGAATAGCTTAAACGCGCAAGACTAAGAAACGATGACAAAAGTATCTTGAAGTTTTATTAAGCAAAATAAAACCAGGGAAGGTCATAAATGCCATTCACCGCAATAAAATGACTAAATAAATTAAAAAAATATATATATAACGCATGAGTCCATCATTAATTCACAACAACAATGGCATTGCTTTAAACTAAACTGAACTGACCGATTTTCTTTGGAGGGTTAGTAGGGCAGTTGCCGGTTGCGTACATTGTAGGCAACTTTCCTCTTGGTTAATATTTTGTCTCCAATGGCATAGAACCCATAACCGATGTAGGCTATATAAAATAAGTAGTGAAAAGCACCATGACAATTGCAACCAATATTGTAAACCAATACACGGATCATTCACTTCGTTTTTACTTTCCCGGCTTGTAAAAACTACAGACATTGCAGATTCCTACTGGATTAAAAGCACGCATCCTGTGGGTAATGACTTAAATCAACATCCCTCGGTTAAACTAATCCAGATCGAATAGGGCGACAGTTGTTGAAAATCACAGAAACCGAAAACAACATTAATTTATTAAATTAACAAACTGATATCATGCGCAGCAGTGGGGAACATTCGCAACTGTAACAGTAGTAACAAGGTCTTAAGTTTCAAAACGTTTCTAATGTTTGTCTTACTTTTCGAGTGCAGTCCATTCACACTGAAACAGCAAATGTCGGTATTGCCCGTATCTACGGTTTATTCGAGGGGATTAACACCGTGCGTGCGTCCCAATATTCTTCACTCTCCACCTCCTTTTATCCACTCCCCCGCTCCTCTCCTACCCGGAAGTATGCAAAACTGCCTGAACGTTTCAAGTATTTGCATGTACAGTATACAATGTACCTGACATTGCTGTTTGCATCAAGACATTGATTCATATGTAACCATTAATACGTACTTAAGGTGATACTGCAGTCAAAAACCGACTTTTCCCGTTGAAAACCGATGTTTTGGGTTAGATTATGATCATACACATCTGTTTATGTCCGGAAATCATGTTTAGTCAATGGTTTTTGTGTAGCCTTACCAATACGCTGATTTCCGGGGATTTGTGACCTCACAAGATCCTCTGGGTGAGGGCTTCTCATGCGTGCTCCGTTTGTTCAAAACTGAGTCCGTTCACCAAGACACACCCTTTCACTCTTTGACCGTTTGAATATTCATAATATGACTACGTGGCATCATCGTCGTATGACCACACTTACTCACGAGTTCCAGTTCAAATTGAAGATGTAAAAAAAGGCTCCGCAGTATCTCTTTTTAAGATGTAATCCGCAACATTGGATTAAAACGTAAAGATCGGTTTCCGGGGCACGGAGGAGAGGAGGTGGTAGTGGAGGAAAGGAGGGTGCATTTTTCGAGTATTGGGATGGAACCAGTGTCGAAATGGTAACGCCGTGACAAGCAAACTAGGTTCTGGCAGAGGGCTCGAACCATAGGGCTCGAACCATAGGGCTCGAACCATAGGGCTCGAACCATAGGGCTCGAACCATAGGGCGGCTCGAACCATAGGGCTCGAACACGCGAGAGGGTGGGTGCTCAATTGGCTCAATCTGATTAATGTGACAAATGAGGGGGGAAAAAATATTTTTCCCCTTTTGTCCCGAATGTGTCCCTGGGATGATCTATGTTCGTCCCGAACACATTTCTTATCCTCCCCGGGACGTCGGGCTATAGGCTACAGACTACGGGGATAGCATGATCCACACATCAACTTTATTTAGGCTACCAAACGGTATACCCAACGGTATCCTCCAGACAAAACGATAACGAGGCTTGTTTATTCGTCTCTTTGATATTAAGCGCAACACGGATGGCCGCAGAGCGCAACTGGGTTTCTTGTTTTGCCTGGGCAATGGGATTACAAATTTTAACCCTTAATTATAAATATGGGGGAAAAAATGTTTTTCTGAGATTTGAACAAGTTTGATTATCAAACACAAAAGTGACAGCCCTGTTGTGTACTGTAGTTATGCACACATCCCATCCAGTGGGAATCCAAACTGCTGTGAATTCAGTGACTTCGGCTCCCGTTTTCCACGGCATGCAATCTCACTGCTAAAACTGTGCGTCATGGTAGGGTGTTCACTTAATAAGTACAAGTGTAAAATGCCGTGCTATGTTAAACTAATCTTACAATTACAAAAATGTTAACATTTAAATATTGTAAAGGTGTTTATTTGTTCCATTTGAAAACTGTTGTTGAATTTTGCAGTAGTGATACTACAGGAACCCTGAATCCAGACAAATACCCAGTAGCTAAAGGGTAAACTCACCAGCCAGGAAATTCTGTGTGTGAGACCTCTTATCTGCGCGTTTCAGATGGGGCGCCGTGTTGGCCCAGTCGGTACGGGAGAGGGTGCTTCCGCAGCCTCAGGCGTAGGACCACTCAGGATGTCCCCTGTCAACTGGAATATTACTCTGGACCGACAGGAGGCCTTGGTAAGCTCTGCTAATATGACACATACTCATGCACATGCTGGTGTTATGTGGCCCACCTTTACATAGTAATTTAGCCACTGTTCACCCAATCGCAAAATCCTACTGCTAGGTTTCTGATAATAGTCAGGCCACACTGGTTAAAACAGTGAGTGGTTTCCAATGAAGTTAAGGCAAGTAAACTTTTTAAAATTTGAACATAGGGTGAACTATCTATTTAATCTATGATTTTTGATTTAAGTTCTTGAATCCGCGCACTTTGTGGCACACACAAATTAAGATCTTCAGAAGTATATTCCATTAACTTTTTTTGGTTATATTAAAAAATAGCTTGTAGCAGCAGTTGGGTCAGCTCACGATGAGGTAAGTAGTTACGCTCAGTTCACTAAATGTGTGGAACTGTATTCATAGGACGCCATGGACAACACAGAGTCAGGCGCAGCGACAGATGGGCAGCTGGACTCCCTTTACTTGTGGAACGGCGGCGGGCTCTGGAGACCTCCGGACGTGTCGGGCTCCACCCTCCTCCAGGCGACCCTCCAGAGCACTTTCCACCTGTCCCAGGTGCTCCCGTCACACGAGGACGACGAGGGTGCCCTTGGGCTCCGTGGGGGTCCCTGCGGTTACTCCATGGTACCCGAGCCCTCGGACAGCAACAGCGAGGGGGATCCCCGAGCCACTTCCCTCGAGGCCAAGTACCTGTCCCAGACTCTGCAGGGTGAGGAGGGGGAAGACATCTGGGACCACGCCCCTGACAGCATGAAACTAGACTTTCGGGAAGGTGAGCGGCATGCCAAAGCTACGTATGAAATATCTTCCAGCAACTCAGCCTCTATTCAAGCTTGGCTGAGGTGTGAAAAGAAGCAGGCTGGTGATGCCACGTGTTTTGGGGAGAGAACCACAGATGTCTGCACTCTCCCGAATCTGCAGTGGAGATCGCGCATGAACACGGCTACCAATAGTCAAACTGATATTCCAATTTAGGTGGTAATTGGACATATTCAGCCTGATTGATGTTGGGCAGCAAATTTATAAAGAAAAAACAACCCCAAAAACAACAACATATGGTGTCCATTACTCAAAATTTGATTGACCGTCTTTACAAAATGTCTTTCCCAGAGAGAAGGAACATATGAGAAAATGGAAGACAAACAAGTTGAATGCTCACTGTAGCGTTAGCATTTTTGTACAGAAACATCAGAGCTATGCTCACTCATGGAAAAAACAAGCCCCCCACAAAGGGAATAATGAGCTCTGAAATTGGCACTGCCTTCACAGGTTCCTCATGGTGCTAAATTCAAATACAGCTTGCTTTGCTAACTAGCAATGGGAATCTCTTTTCTGAAAGAGATATTCTTAAACTGTCTGGCATAAATAATAAATAATATATATATTTTTTAGCATCTTTCATTTTATTGTTTTTTGAAAACCGCAATGCTACCATCTCGTGAGTCAACATTAGGATGGATCACACGTCCACTGTTGTATTATTGAAAATGCAGCTTTCCATTTGAACCAGATTTAATGACCAAACACAGTTTTAATAGTTAAATAAAACTGTGGGGAACCCTGGATATCAAAGGGCTTTCAAGTTTTTTTTTTGTTTTTTTTGATGCCCTCATGTTCCTGGCTCTGTACACTCACAGTGACTTGAAAGCAAAAACATCCTGCTGAAGCTTGAAGAAAATTTATAATGAAAGCTTGTCTTGAGTGTCAAACCTTCTGTTCTTTGTAGTGCTTATTTGTAATGCACAAACATTTTTTATTTGTTATTTTTTTTAATCCTTTTTTAATGCACCTTCACACTCTTGAGTAGGCCTGTACTACACTCTGGAATATGTAGTGTGTGGGAGCATAGTGGAGTTAACAGTGGAGTTTGGAACATGCCGTAAAGGTTCTTAAAAGGCAAATGTATGAATGCACTGTTTGTCCAAACTCAGCATTTGTGTTTGTTCAATTTTTAAAAAGCCACTCACTGCTAAAGAGAAAGTGTTTTAGTCTTGTTTTATATATATATATATATATAATTCACACACACACACACACACACACACACAGAAAGTCTGCACACCCCTTTCACCTTCTCCACGTTTTTTTACGTTACAGACTTATACTACAATAGATTGAGTTAATTTTTTGCCTCAAACATCTACACACAATAGCCAATAATGACGAAGTGAAAACAGGTTTTTAGAAAATATCCAATTTTATTTTACTGACAAAAATAGTTTATTTAGGGGTTACATATCTGTACACACCCTTAACCTAATACTTGGTTGCTGCACCTTTGGCAGCGATTACAGCTTCAAGGCGTCTTGGGAAAGAAGCTACGAGCTTGGCAAACTTGTTTCTGGAAATTTTTGCCCATTCCTCTTGGCATATCCTTGCAAGCTCTGTCAGGTTGGATGGGGAGTGTCGGTACACAGCCATTTTCAGCTCTTTCCACAGATGTTCAATTGGATTCAGGTCTGGGCTCTGGCTGAGCCACTCAAAGACATGCACAGACTTTCTCCGAAGCCACTCTTTTGTTCTCTTGGCTGTGTGCTTCGGGTCGTTGTCATGTTGGACGGTAAACATTTGCCCCAGTCTGAGGTCCAGAGCGCTCTGGAGCAGGTTTTCTTCAAGGATCTCGGTGTACTTAGCTGCATTCATCTTTCCCTCTATCTGGACTAGTCACCCCGTTCCCGCTGCTGAAAAACATCCCCACATAATGATGCTGCCACCGCCATGCTTCACTGTAGGGATGGTATTAGCCAGGTGATGAGTGGTGCCTGGTTTCCTCCAGACGTGACGCTTGGTATTCAGGCCAAAAAGTTCAATTTTGGTTTCATCAGACCTGATAATCTTGATTCTCATGGTTCGAGAGTCCTCTAGGTGCCTCCAAGCGGGTTGTGATGTGCCTTTTACTAAGGAGGGGCTTCCGTCTGGCCACTCTACCATGAAGGCCTGATTGGTGGAGTGCTGACTCGATAGTTGATCTTCTGAAAGGTTTTCCCATCTCCACAAGGATACGCTGGAGCTCTGTCAGAATGACCCTCTGGTTCCTGCTCACCTCCCTGGCCAAGGCCAGTCTTCCCCGATTGCTCAGTTTGGCCAGGTGGCCAGGTCTAGGAAGATTCTTGGTTGTTCCAAACGTCTTCCATTTACGAATGATGGTGGCCACTGTGCTCTTTGGGACCTGTAAAGCTGCAGAGATTTTTCCGTACCCTTCTCCAGATCTATGCCTTGACACAATCATGTTTCTGAGGTCTGCAGATAATTCCTTTGACCCCATGGCTTGGAGTTTGCTCTGACATGCACTGTCAACTGTGGGACCTTATATAGGCAGGTGTTGGCAATCCCCAATCATGTCCAATCAATTGAATTTATCACAGGTGGACTCCAATTAAGTTGTAGAAACATCTCAAGCAGTATCAGTGGAAACAAAATGCACCTCAGCTTACTTTTGGGTGTCATATCAAAGGGTGTGCACACTTGTGTACATATATTTTACATTTAGATTTTTAATAAATTAGCACAAATGTCTAAACCTGTTTTCACTTTGTCATTATGGGCTATTTTTGTAGAATTTTGAGACTAAAAAATGAACTCAATCTATTGTAGAATATGTCTGTGACGTAATAAAACGTGGTGAAGGTTACAGGGGTGTGCAGACTTTCCGGCTTGACTATACACACTGCTCAAAGAAATTAAGGGAACACTTAAATCACACATCGCGGATCTCGATGAACGAAATATTCATTGATGAAAATATTTTATTTTGAACAGATTGATGTAAGAATGGTGAAATGAAATGGAAAAAAGAAAAATGGAAAAAAAAAAAAAATGGCTGCGGGAGGGGGTTGGGCCTGAGGGCTCTCGTTGTTAGTTTGGTCAGACACATGCACACCTGCTGCACACTGGTAGTCATTTGGAGAGGGCTTTGGCCCTGCTCCTCCCTGCCCCTTCCTCACCTCTCAAGGAACCTCCTCCTGGCTGGGTTGTTGTTGCCCTTCCTTCCTGCCTCTCCTGCCCTGTGCCTTGTAATTCTCCCCTCCCCCCTCCTCTCCACATCTCACACACTCCTGCTGCTGAGAGGAGCAAACCTTCAACCGACTTGCTACTGATGGATGTGGGGATGGGGGAGGCTGGGCTGGCCTGAACACCTGACCTGAATGGCAGGGCAGCCTCATGCTATCAGAGTAGTAGTAGCAAAAAGGGCAAAATGCAAAAAAAAAAAAAAAAAAAAAAAAGGTCAGGAGAGAGAGAAGAGAGATGTGGCATCCATGGCCATCAAATTTTTTTTTTTTTTTTTTTGGGTTGTTTTGTTGTTTGCCTCTTCATGTGTTGTCATGTCATTCACAAAAGCACAGGCAGGTGTGATTCAAATCATTTACGCTTCCTAACTGGACAGATCAGATCGATCAGAAGTTTTTTAATTGATGGTGTGTTATGTGTGTTGATTGTTGTGTTCTCTTTTTCTTTTCTTTGAGCAGTATATGTATGTATGTGTGTGTGTGCGTGTATATATGTATATGTATATATATATATATACACACACATACAGTGAGCGCCATAATTAATTTAACACATTTTTTGGTATTTTGGTTCTGTACTCTCGCACTTTCAGGTTGAAACGATACAATGACAATGAGGTTGAAGTGCAGACTGTCATCTTAATTTATTGGATGAACAGATTAGAAATTATAGAACCTTTTGTACATAGTCCCTCCCCATTTTCAGGCATCAAAAAATATTGGACATAGAATAAAGTAATAATTTTTTTCTTATTGTTAGGGGGCAACGTCACTCATAACGTTGTGTACCAGAACGAGGAGGGGAAATGGGTGACTGACTTGGCGTATTACTCCTCGTTCGAAAAGGAAGCAGAGAAGAATTTTCCGGAAGAGGTCGCTAACCAGTTTCAGTCGGAAGCGTTTGTTTCTGGCAGTAAGTATCGGGCCAATAACGGGCAAACTGGACTTGTGACTGTAGTAATGGGCTCAGTTCCTATAAAATAAAGTACCTATGTCAAATACCAATCAGCATTTTAGTTACTTAGTATAGAGTACCAGTAGTCTGGTGCTGTATCATCTCTTGCCATTACATATAAAGTGTTGTTTCCCCCTTTTCTTAATGGTTTTTCTTTTTGACAGGTAATGCCATTGAGAAGATAATTGAAGATCAGGAGGAATTTGAAAAGGAGAACCAATTCATACAGGTTAGCTGGTAGATTATTCTCCAAAGTATTTGTCTTTTGTTATCAATGTCATTTGCATTGAACAGTGGAGAACTTGGCATGATTTAAATATCACTGATGCTATTAGTTGATGAATGGCTGTATTTATGAATTGATGGGGAACTGGGCTGATCTGAGCTGGGCTGCTATCAGTGTACCCTTGAGCAAGGTACTCTCGTCAGTAAAATATCCAGCTGTGTAAATTGTATTGTGTGTAAAGCGCAATCTCTAAATCGCTCCGAATAGAAGTTTTATGCTAAATGAAAATGTAATTTTACAGTACGCTGCTGCCTTCTTGTGCAACATTGAATGGATTTCAATAGAAGTCTGTTCCGTTGAGATTTCCTTTCACTTGAAACCTATCCTTTCACTTTAATTTGGCTGAGATCTCCTCTCACTTAAGGTCTCTTCCAGGTTATAACCCAAGGAAAGGTATGTTGGGTGAGCCAGAGCACATTATTTATCTTGTCCCTGATACAGACAACCTTCCCTGGGGTTCAGTATGAAATGCCTCGAATATCACAAAAAACGTACAAATTTGTTTCAGGATCTGATTCGAGCGTTGATTATGTCACCGTTAAATTAATCCACTACGAAATTTCCAAGGCGTATCTTTTGGCATCCCCTATTCCAATGAGCGGGCCCCCTTGCTTTCTTCAGGAGGAGCAGATGGCAGCCGAGAGCCCAAGTTTGGGTCTGGGAGACACCTCGTGGGGGCTCCCGAGCAGCAGCCACATCCTAATGAGGGCGTCCCAGGTCTCCTCTGACTTCGAGAGAGCCAACCAGAGCTACCTGCGCCTGTCCCTGGGGGAGTTCTTCTTGCAGAGGTCCGAGGCCCTGGGCTGCCTGAGCGACAACGTGGAGGACCGCGTGAAAAGGGTCAGTGTCCCTACGTTAACTGTTGCTCCGCTTTAGACTTGGGAGAAGCCACTGTAACTGCTGCTCGTGCTGGACTTCAACCGGGACTTTCTTCAGAAAATTCCTTTACACGACTGCTCGACGTGGCAGGTATAATTAATACCAGCTTTGGCTTCGGCACAAACGCTCGTCTCCCGGTAAACCGCCGACTCCCTCGAAAACACGCGTTTGAAATTTGCAGCGTGCGTTAAGTAGGTCTAAGGGACTGCTCTGAAGCTGGCGCTCGGTGCATTAACCGAGGATCTGAGCCCTCTTTTAGAGTGAGATTAGATTAAGCTCAAAGTATTTGATCAAAGGACTTGTTCCCTATATTTGAATGCTGCCCAGCCCTCTTTTGTATGTCTTCTTAAGCTAAGTACCTGGCGGTTTCTTCTTTGAGTCATTGCACAGAGGGGGGGATATCAGGATTTGTTTGCTGGCTGTGAGAGCGTGTGAATGAAGGCGATTGGATCACATCGTAATGTTTCCATCCCCCCGCCCAGCCCTCGTTCGGCTATGTCATCACCTCTCCGGAGAAGAGGGAGCCCTTTGCCCTTATCCGGCCCTCAGATTTCTCCTCCAGGGGTAGTTCTGTTCACAGCGACACCCTGCGCCACAGTGACATAGACGACACCATGAACCCAGGTAAACCCACTGCTCCCCTGCCTCGATATTTTCTAGGTATATCATTTGTTTCCTTTTTCAACATATCTTTCTTTTTTACCATAGTGCATTGCATTGTTGTGTTTGTAAACAAAGACTACAGCCTTTTTAAAAGCGAGTTGGAAAAAATAAATAAAAATGACAAGTGAAGGACATTCTTCATTTGCTGTTTGGTGCATTTGTTTTTCTTCCAGTGGAGATTATGCTTTTCCGTTCTGTCATGTTCTCATTCTGTCAGCGTCTCTATAAACAATGACTTCTGCTAGTACCTGGCCTTTCAAGTGCTTTTAACATCCTCGGTCCTCTGTGGTGAGCCTTTATGTCGGTTTATGTCCCGCTGTATTTCATGCCTTGTTGTTGTATGCACAGAGGATTTGAACAAGACCGTTGAGGCTACAGTGGAGAGAACATTTGAAAGAACTGCACACGAAGAGGACAAGCAGCCCATTGCTGTTGAAAAGGAAGAAGCAAAGGTCTGTTGTTGTGAAGTTATGCCAAGGCCTTTCTGTTGTAACTGCAGTTCACTTTACCATTAACTTGATTGAGTTGCGCATTTGTTTCAGGATGAAGCGCATTGCAGTTAGATTGAATAGGGATTGTACGGGACCGAGCACATTAGTTCAGTCCAATGGGGACTGGTTTCCTTCAGGACAAAATGTGTTGCATTTTCGTGTACCTTACCAGAAGTCTTAACTTAATGCCCTGAGTGAGAACAGAAGTGTTTGGTTCATATAATACACAAACTGCTAGAACTTGGTCCTCTCCGTTAGTCGGGTCTCCCGCCATATGTCCAATCACCATAATGGATCCAAATGAATGGCTTTTTGTACAGATTTATGCTTCTCATATGACCTTTTATAAGAAAAAGCATTCAGAAGAGAGCTCTTGTCTGGTTTGATTTTGTACCAGCTTCTTTCTTCTTGTTTTCCATTCATAGCTTCTTCGTCCTTTCTTCCAGGAACCGCGGTCACACGCCCCTGTGAGCAAGAGCGCCCCCGCTGAGAGCAGCGATTCCCCCAACAGCAATGACCTGCTGCTGAGCATCAGCACCATCGCCACGGCCATCGCAGACGCCTCGCTCAGCTCTGACCCGGCCCAGCTCGCCGCCATGATCATGGAGCTGTCGAAGAAGAACAGGGGCAAGAGCCGGTGGCCGACAGGGGCGAGCCCGGCCCTGTCGCCCGCGGACCAGAGCGCCCTGCTGCAGGCGCTGCACAAGAGCACGTCGGCGGGGGAGCTGAGCACCTTTGACCTCGAGAAGTACCTGCGGAAGGCAGAGACCTCGGGCAGCGATAGCGACTGCTCCGCCTCCCCCCATAGCTTCGACATCCTGGGCTGGGCCGATGGCCTCGGCGCCTCCCGTAGGAGTTCTGCCCATGCGACGCCCGCCCGCCGCGAGGGCTACGACGGCACGCCGCCCCCTCCTGGGAAGGAGGACTCTGGAGCGTCGCAGAGAGGAAGGAAAACCTCGGCGGTGACACCCTGCTCAAATACGCGGCCAAGCACGGGAACCGGTAAGAAGTCTGACGTTAGACGCAGCGCCATCCCCCGCCCTAGCTGCGTCCCCACCGCATGTGCCAACGGCAGCAGGAAGTCTGTCGGCCCAGGGCAGGGAGAGAGAAAAACGGAACTGAATCGGAGCCGTCCTGAGCAGGCGGCCCCTGACCCTGCAGTCTCAAATGGGAGCGCCGCTCAGCTGCCGCTGGCCAGCACAGGTGCGGCTCCCAGCCACGCCTTTCGTCCCGCCCCCGCTCCCCGCTCTCACATGCCAGACGACGCCGCCTCGGTCCCCATGACCCCCCTGCCCCCGAAGAGCCCTGCCCCCAATTCCTTCTGGCAGGGGACCAGCATGTCCAATAGAGAAACGCCGGGCCCCAGCGCTGTGGAAAAGCATGTGGGCTTTACTGTACAAGGACCTTCAGCTCAGAGTAAAGCTGGTGAGTTCCGCCGTTTTATCAGTGTGTGGAGAAGGCCTCTTCCAATGCGCCGATGTCCTTCATTTTAATTTCAGGACCATACATTTTGCATTCTGGCCATTTCATTTGTGGAGTGGGGCTCGGAAATGTTTTTCTTCAAACCATGGCCTTCAATATTCTCCAAATGCAGAGCCCTTCTAACGTCTCAATCTGCTTTACATTAGGGATGCACCGATACCAATCCTGGTATTGGTGTCGGGTCCGATACTGTGCTCATGTACTTGTAAAAATGCTTGATACACGATACCAACACAGAATCTTTAAAGCCAACAGGGTGCAAAAGTGAAAGACTTTAAATTACAATTTCATGTTCTATTTTGGTCGCTGATCAATTAACGCTTCAAATTCGGGACTCGCGAACAACCTAGAACGACGGCTTGCGGTCAAATGAAACGAGAAATTGGGAGTGAAATACATTATATGATCGGCTGTAAATGGGGATAGGTTATTATTCTTACCCATAACATTTTTTGCGTGTATACGAGTGAAATTTACGTTTATAAACAGTTATTCATAGAACTTTGTAGTCAGACTTGGGAACTTGGAAAGTTACAATATTCTGTCGATTTTGAGCAGTCTCATGTGAACCATGTTAATTTCACCTTGACTTATAGATATGGATGGATAACTTTAAGGGTTGTTTCTCCCGACAAATTTTTCTATTGAACTAAAAATAAGTCGGGAGAAGAAACCCTTCTAGTTATCCATCCGTATCTACTGTATTTCTGGCAGGAGAGTGATGGTTTAAGGCTTGTTTGATATGTCAGATCCTTGATGACTTGGAGCCATTTAGTCAACCATGTGTTCCATACTGTTCCGGTGTAATTTACAGCTATATCTAGTCCCACCCCCCAATTCCCATAGAGATCCATTCAAATACAGAAAGGTTATAGTATCGCTTGTAGGAGTACCAGAAAATAAGATATCAAGAGCCTTTTGATATTGTTGGGTCACAGACATCAGGAAGTCATGGCATGCAAAGGATATGCAACTAAATGATTACTTTATTCTACATTATGTTAAACTGTCCAATATATTTTTTTGATGTCCGGAAATGGGGGGTGGACGATGTACAGAAGGTTCTATAATTTCTAAACGGTTCATCCGATATGGATGAAAATACCCTCAAATTAAAGCTGACAGTCTGCACTTCAACCTCATTGTCATTGTATCCTTTCAAACCAAAGTGCTAGAGTACAGAACCAAAATAACAAAAAATGTCTCACACCAATGAATTATGGTGCTCACTGTATGTGACAAATACGGGAAGGGTCATGAAAGGAGGCAGCAGTGCGACTCCCCTGCTAGGAGATATTAACGTTCAGAATTCCATAAAGCGGGAAAATGACCGCTCCCGTCCTTCTAGTGTTAATCAAATTAGCTGTGCTCCCTCAACAAAGATTTTGTGTTATCAGCTCAACAGGTGTTGATTTAAACAAACACAATGAAAAAAGGGGTACGGGTACACTGTTGCTCTTGTTTTTCAGTGGAGGGGACAGGCTGTTCCCTGGAGCGTGCCCCTGCAGCAGTAGAGGAATCCCACTGTACCTTCAGACCATCCACTTCCCCTCTCACGCATTCGTCCCCAAGCCAGACTTCCCTCCCCAGTGCTGATGGGTAAGCCCCTCCTCCCTCTATACTCACTCTGCCCTGAGCCCCCTCCTCCTCAGTCCTCAGTCAGTCTGTCAGGACCAGTCAACACATGGTCCTCTTAATTGGTTGATGTAAGGCTCATTTCATGGTTGTTAATGTATGTCCCCCTAACTTCCCACGTGTGTTATTTATAGGTTTGCACTGGCGTGTAAAAAAAAAAATGGCTTTGGTCCTGTTTTGTGTTAGACAATTTGATGGCGGCTTTTGAACTTTGTCCAAACATTGTCAGATGGTTGAACTGAGAAAATCCCTTTTTGTTTGCTCTCTCGCTCTCCTCTGCACGTGCTCTGCAGGACGGTGTCTTCTCCGGCCTCCCCCGGCAGCCTGGCGGACAGGCGCGGCCGCGAGACCCTCTCGCCCCAGTCCCACTGCTCCAGCCCCAGTCTCAGCAGGCTCACCTACATCTCCCTGAACGACAGCACCGTCCTGCCCACGCCCGAGAGGAACAAGGTGAGCGGCGGTCGCTTCGCCGTGAACCTCGGAAACCCACATTTACAGTGGGCCTCATTCATGAAGCGTTCCTAAATATACGCGTACATTTATGTCCGAAGCGAGTTGATACGGAAAATTTACGCTGGATTCATCGAACCGTGTAGAAAAGATGTTTTCGTATTCACTTACGATGCACGTCCACGTTATTTTGTGATTAGCATAAATCCCCGCCCATGAATTGCCTTATATGGAGGTTGTCACTTCCATTTAAAGCTCCATCCAAAGTGAAAATGGCCCAGAAAAAGCAAAAGAAATAATTATTCAGACACTGAAATCAAAGTTTTATTAGCAGATGTTCAATCAAGGAAAATATATAGTTTAATATTGTCAGTTCCGGTGTCATAAAGTAAATGGTAAAGTAGCCTACATGGTAAAGTAAAAAGAGGATATAACATGCAGGAAATGCAGAATCTCCCATTACACGAGCTGTCAAAGTGCAAGCCCATCTGCATCGGACAAGCGCATTGCCTCTATATGCCAAGCTGTGGTCTTTCTCGCGGCCTGGAAATACAATAATTAATTTATTAATTTCGTCATTTTGTTGGTGTTCTGTCAGTGCGAGAGGTGGTTTGAATTCCCGACCCCCTGGTGATGGAAAGAGGTAGGCCTACTTACTGTCTGACAGAATTTGATGTAGCTACACCAATAAGCCACTAACTAACTACTAAAGCCAGCCAACTGAAGCTGTTGTAGGTCCCACCCGTCGATGGTCTCACCAGGCAATCGAGCCAGGACGTTGAGCAATACATTTCACATGACATGAGCTGCACAGATGTGACAGCCCTTTCGATTTTTATTTTGCAAATGTATCTTCGGATGGAGCCTTGATGCTATACGTTTGTGCAGTACAGTTACGGCACCAATAACATTGCTGCTGGGCAGGTTGTCAGTTTCATTAAAAACCCGAAAACAACTAACCAGCCATATATCACTCTCAGCCAACAAACAGCTTTTGCGCAATCTTAAGATGCGTTCATTTCTCTCCTAAGCAGCCAACTCCTCCAACAGGTCAGCCATTGCAACGCTGGCTACAGACCTGTAGGCAATTTAAAGCAAAGTTCGTTCATTGGTCAAATGTGTGTTTTAAATAGTATATTTCACATCATATAAGTTAGCATTTAAATTTGACCAATTTAGAAAAAAATAGCACTGGGAGCATTCATTACGCTTATGAGACTAATTAAACAAGTGCATAGCCTGCAATTGATTAATAGGCATCATCTAAAGTGTTTGCTTTTTACAATTGTAATTTATTAGCTACATTTAAATTGTGTATTTCAGAGGCTAGATTTTGTCATGTGAATTGAACATAAAATAAAAATAAATTCATAGTGTAATATTTGTTAGTACGTCTGATCAAATCTCAGATACGAAAATGTTGATGAATGCCGAAATACGGGCAAAACTGGCAATACGAACGATTTACGTGCAAATTCGTTCTGCTCACGTTTCATGAATGAGGCCCAGTATTTCTAGACCCAAATACGCTTTAAAAAAAAATTTTTTTTTGCCCTTCAGCCGAAATGTTTCCCTCATCTTCTCTAGCTCAGAGAAATCCCAGGCGCGTTTCCCATGGGCCCTTGGAGACCATCAAAGAGCTCGGTTGTGAAAGGCCTTTATTTTCAGACAGCTTGAAGGCGCTCCGCTTTCTTTTGACTTGTACATTTAGCTAAACTCTACGTTTTCTGTAGACCCGCATAATCAGTGCAGTGAAAATCCAAATTGTTGTGAATTCGATCAATATGTTTTGCAAAGGGGTCTCTTGGCTACTGTGTGAGGGCTTGAGTCAAATCCCATTATAATGTCATTCATTAACCTTTCACTTAATATAATATTCTGGAAACTTGAATTAGCCCTTAGAAATTCAGTTTCAGGATGTAGTATATACTTTACAGAGAAAAGTACCGTATGTCCCAGTATCTCCTACCGCAAAAATTGCGACTGGAGCCGTTAAATTTTTTTGATTGTGTAATTAGGAAGTTGCTGGGGTGAGTGATGTCTGGGCCACTCTGCTTGCCCTGGATGGATGGATGGTTGGTTTCCTGTGGACTTAGTAAATCTGGCCGTGTCGATAAGGCATTTGGCTAAAGTAGTAAATAATGGTCACGGTGTCTCCGTTTTCTCATCTTCCAGAGCAATAGCAGCATAGCCTTGAGCACCACCATCGTACGAGCGAGTCCCACTCCGATGATGGAGCAGGAGCTACCGCAGAGCCGTCCCGGAGACCCACTAGGCCAGGCCCGCAGCCTGGAACCGCATTCCCACAACAGGAGCTCGGACGTGCGGCTCGAGGCCCGGAGCCCGGATCTCCGCTACACCTTGGATCTCGATGGCCCCCGCACCTGCAGCGAACACGACCTTCACCCCAAAACCAGTGAAGGGCATCCCCAGCGCCGCTCCGAGCCCATCCCGCAACGCCCCGCCCAGGGGGATTCCGGTTACTCCAGCAAAATGAACTTCCAGCAGCCAGGCCCCTCCGACCAGGCCCCCCCTCAGTGGGCGGGCGCCCCCGACAAACGGGAGCCTCGTCAGCTCGGGGGTTTCGGACTGCCCCCCTCCTTCCCCGCGGAGGACCTGCGATACGTCCCCGTCTCCAGCTTCAAGCCCCCTGGGCCTCTGCTGGAGCCCCCGCCCGCCGTCCCCTCCCTCCTCGCCGGCCGCCCTTTCTTCAGCACCCAGCTGGAGCAGCAGTACCTGGGGGCCGACCTCCCCTTGCACCCCTATCACGTCGGGGCAGCCGCCGCGGGCTACGGCGTGTGCCACACCATTCCCCACACCAACCCGTCCTCGATGGGGCACGTGCACGGACCTGGGGCACCGGGGCTGGCACTCCAACACGGGTACGTCAACGCTGCCCACCTGCACAGGGCCCATCTGCCCCCCCTGGATTCTGGAATGTTGGGCGCTGGCAAGCCCTACGGTCACATTGGCGCTCTGGGCATGTGGAACACGGCAGACCTCACCGACGTTAGAGGTAAGCGTTTGTCAGTTTTGCTGAAAGACCAATGTATGGAAACATTGAGGTGATAAAAGATACCCTATTCATTTATTTGGAGAATGCGTCTCGGTAATGCCGCTATCTAACCACCTCCACCCCGTGCAATGGCTCTACAGCACAAGTGGTGGTGCCAGACGAACTGAGGTTTCCTAGTGCCTGCTGCGTGGGCATCGCATCCCAGACGTCCCTGAGCATCTTCAACCCCACCGAGCGATGGCTGCAGGTCGGCATCGGCGTCAGCGGGCTAGCCATTGACGGGGAGAAGGTGAGAGGCCCAGCGCCGGCCCGAGAGCAGCTCTCAAACAGAGGGTTCCGATGGTCCTCAGACATTGAAAACCATGGAAAGTGGTCAAACATAGATGGGTAATTTTGCTGTATTTAAAAATAAATAAAGTAAAATAAAAAAATCTTCAGAGATGGTGAAATGTTCCGAATTCACAAGCCTTATGTGATCTCACACACACGTGCACACACACACACACACACACACGCCTTCAATTCGAATTTGGAAGAAATTACTAATTAAAGCTTACTTGTTGCTATTCTCACATTCGTTGGGTTGTCAGTGCCCACTAGGGTCTCTGGGGTCTACTGTTCTGAAGATGACCCCTCTTCTGTTGCAGGTGGACTCGCTCCCGTACCAGTGGCTGATGGTGAAGAACAAGACCATCATCGGGCCGAAGAGCACGGAGGAGCAGAAGGTTCTGTTGATCCCGCCCCGGGCTGGGGTGTACCAGTGCATCCTCAGCGTGTCCTCCTGGCTTACCGCCGGCGAGTCAGAGGCCGCCGTGCGCGCCCAGGTCTTCGCCAAAAGGGTGGTGCTCGTAGCCATGGCGGAAAACCCTTCCCTAGAGGTGTGTGCGATGGAGGTGCAGCCCCGCCTGTTTATGGACGCTTCTGGGATCGCCTCTCGACCCCTCTTTCGTTCTTTTCCAGTTTTGCGTTTAGTCTGTACTTTTGCCGCCTTGTACCGACCGCAGCCCTAAAACCTGACTCTTCTCAGGTGGAGGCAGGTGCCACGGGGTGCCTGGATTTCGGGGACCTCACAGGCGGTTCTGCCAGGGCCCTCCCCCTGAAGCTCGCCAACAAGACCCGCGCCACGGTGCCCATCCGCCTGGTGATCAGCGCGGTGAGTTCCTCTCCGACTCGCGTCGGCCACCGCAGCGGAGAGCACTGTTTAGACCAGGGGTCTCAGGCTCCAGTCCTGGAGGGCCGCCGTCTCTGTTGGCTTTTGTGATTTTACTTTTCATCAGCCAATCAATGGCTTAAATTAAGCACTTCAGCACAGAAACGCATCAAAGACCAGCAGACACAGCAGCCCTCCAGGATTTAAGTTTGAGATCCCCTTTTTCGACGCGTCTAAGCCTGTCGCATTCGAGTATCTGGTTCATCATGACGCTGCACTTCAGTCATGGTTGTGAATAGTTTATTCTTCAACCTCTGCATGTTCTGATTATTTTTGATATACTGACCCACAAAGGTTTCTGACCACTGTGCAAATGGCTTTCTGGAACACCCTTCCCTTTTATTAAATGCAGTGTTTCCCACACAGACTTTACTTGGGCCGGCCGCCAAAGTATATTTGGCGACCCATTTTAGCATTTTTTTTTATTAAAATTTTTTTATCCGTTCGCGAGAACTATGCCAACCACGATCGATTAACTAGTGGATAATGTGTGGACAGACGCGTGTGTAACAAGGAAACGGCGTTAAGTAACTTCAGAGACGTCTCTGAGATGCGCGTCATGTAACTTTGGAGATGTCTCTATTAAGGAGACGCGCATTATCTGACTTCAGAGACGTCTCGGTATTAATTACTTTCAAAGTAAAAGCTGGAAAAATATAACAAATTATGGAACAGCAAAGGTTTAGGCAAACGGTTAAGGCAAAAATTAACATAAAATCTGTGGTGATAAAATTCACGATGTCCAGTGGAAATCAAGTAATTATTAAATATAATAGGCGGGAAGGGAAATCATAAAACAAATTGACGGAACCGTACCTGACTCCTTCTCCCTCTGAAATATTGTACGTCTTGACAGTAGACACTGACCAAATTTTTAAAGTTTAATAAAAAATCAGTAGATGATCCTCGCATCCTTTGGGACTCTAAGGTTTTATCAGATGCTACTATTTTATACTCTTCAAATCTTAACAAAAGTCGTTTTAAACGGCCGCATGATTTTGAATCAAAACTGTATACTGTATGTAAAACTATAAAACCCTATAAGCCAGTGTTTTTCAACCTTTTTTGAGCCAAGGCACATTTTTTACATTAAAAAAAAATCCTGAGTCACACCACCAACCAAAAGTGTTACTAATTAAGTGAAGTTAATAGGATAAGATGATTTCCCACGGCACACCTGACGATCTCTCACGGAACACTAGTGTGCCGCGGCACAGTGGTTGAAAATCACTGCTATAAGCTATGTTAAAAATTTACTGAGGAAATCGCTTTAGAAAACGAGTTAATTAAAAATCAATTAATATCCAACTTCGCCGTCGCTCTGAATTCTTAATTAATCAGACTGCGGTATGAGCGTATCATACTTTAATGGAGCTAGACCGAGCCACAACTATTTTCTTATTCCAGGACATTGCATTCTGCAGAAATATAGCCCATCTATAATGACAAAATGAGCTGGAATTATTTGAGCAAGTTTCAAGTAGCCTATTCCACGTTGCTTTTTACACGTTTAGATGCCTTCGCTTTTCTTACCAACTCGTAGCCTACAGCTAAACGTCCCTCATTTCACAACGGTATACATAGGCTATATATTTGCGGATGTGTCTTGATGTATTTCCGCCATAATCGTAAGTTAATTTACTTATAATGTAGCCTACTCACATTCTCAACATGTTGTCAGAGCTGATTATGATAAAAGCTATGGTAAATGCATCTTGAAGTAGAGGGTTAATAATGCTAGACTTCATGGCCTATACAAATGTACTTCATAAATAACTGAGCAGTTATTGCTCCAAACTTTAATGTTATTTTTTATTGCATTATAGCCTACAATCTGCCGCAGTGCAATAGCTACGTATATGACTTATGCCATATGCACATCTAATTCTATAACGGTGGATCACACACACATTCTCAGTCAAGCTGATCTCTTGGATAAGGAATGTATTTTCCCCACCTACGAGGCTAACCCCAGTAAAATTGCATATTTTCATATAAGAAAATCAAAGGTATCTAACCGTGTAAAAAGCCAGGTGGAATACTTGTAACTTGCTCTAAGAATTCTAGCTCATTTTGTAGCCTAATGTGTTTGCGTTCATTATGCTCCCTTGCGGTAGTAGTTGATGTCCCAATTATAGTAGCCTATTCATATTTTTCTGAAATTATAATTTAATTTACTTAAATTTTTTTAAATTTAAAGTTTTTTTTAATAAAATATAAAAAATAATACATTGACAACTTCTGTAGGCTATTACAAGAGCGTTTTACAAATAGGATAGCTGTTCCTCGAATTTTGGAAACGGCCTATTTGTCACGTTAATAACAAGTCAAATTTGACAAAAATTAGTTGAGAATGAAGCAGGTTATAGTATATTTTATCTGGGGAATTCTGCATCTGTCAATACACTACCAAAATACGCCGATCTTCACAGCCTAATATGGCAGCCGCGCAGAAATCTGAGGTTTTTACATGGGTTTTTATGTCTATGGGCTGAGCAGAAATTCAAAGCTGACCCTATATTAAATAATTAAGCACTGGACGTTGTTTTGTTGGTTCCTTTTGTCTTACATTTTTGTGCCGGCAGGTAACGCAGGCCCTTTCCGCCGGCTACCATCACAAGTATATTTCAGACACTGAAATGTATTAAATTTTTTCCCTTTCTCTTCCACTCACCCAGAATGCCACAGCCTGGCGCTGCTTCACCTTCTCCAAAAGCCCGGTTGCCGTGCCAACGGAAGCGATGCTTCAGACTGGCAGTGTCACCCCGCTGGCTGCCCCGTCTGTCATGAACCACGTGATGCACGCCAACTACGGGGACGTGAGTCTTTCTTTTTCTCTCTCTTTCTCTCTCTCTCTCTCTCTCTCTTTTAGCCCAGTAAAAATCGGCACCCCGAGCTGAAAAACACATTGCAAATTGTGCTGCGCATGCTTGATTCAACACGGTTGCAAAGTTGGGCTTAAGGACATTTTTAATGTAGATTAAAATGTAGATGCATTTATTTACAGGGAACTCATCTTTATTTTACTTCCAGTTTGTCATTGATGCTTAAATGCATTCTGTCACATCCCAGTTTTGGCAACATAACAGCAATTCCATTTTGGGAATAGCGGTTAAAATGGGACTGCATTGTCAACGGATAAAAATTTATTGCTAGCTTGAAATTGTTAAAGACCTATGTGACACGCTCCCCATCAGCTATGGAGGGAATGAAGCTGAGAATGAGATTTGAATGCCTGTTACCTTTTTGTACATTTGTGAAAATGCTCCCCGCCCACGCACCTCAATCTAAGCGCTCCGCCCTCGTCTTTGTCACATAGAATCCGGAAAGCTTCATGGTGTGGCTTCACTTCCACGCGCCGCAAAAATACGCCTCCGCTTCAGGTAAGAGTGCCGTCCGGCCGGTCCGTCTGCACCCGCTCGCTGGTTCGGGGAATTGCATTTGGTCTTTGCTGATTGGTTTATCTGTGTCATGTGACCCAGGTTCGCTGGGGCCAGCAGATGAGTACAGCGCGCGGGTGGACATCGAGGTGGACAGCCCCGGGCCCAGTCAGGTGATCAGGAGCGTGCAGCTGCGGGCAAGGTCCGGGACGGCCCGGGTTCACGCACCCAAAGACATGCAGGTAGGAAACCACCCCAAACAAATGCTCCATGCTTTTCTTTCAGCTCCCAGACAACTTTTTTCACAAATGGTTTCTTAAATGAATGATTTGAGAATTTAATGAAAAGCTGGATCCCCTGGTATTTAACCGTTTAGGATTGCCAGTCAGTGGTCGTAATTGTACGCATAGATATATTGATGGGTAGAGTATAATTAATTTTTACTTCTCCTAATCCTGGCATTTCTCAGATGGTTCATCTTGTCACGACTTTGGGGAAATCCTCCAGTCAGGCTCTCCCTCTGAAGAATGCGGGCAACATCGACGTGCAGCTGAAGCTCCGGGTAGGTCGTCCATGGGGGAAGGGCATGCAGGCTTGTCTCCGTGATACGCTGTAGATAATGACCGTAGTTTGACCATGCATGCCTTGAACGGTCTCTGTGATGGATGTTGTCGATAATGGCCGTAGTTTGAGCATGCAGGCCTCGAGCCATCTGAGTTATATGTTGATTTTTAGTTTGAATGTGACGTCCTCAAACCGTCCTCTGTTCTACTACCTTGACCGTACTTTGAGCGTGCAGGCTTCAATCTGGCTGTGTGACCCGTGTCGTTTGACCACACAGAGCAGCGATAACGACGACTGCTTCTCCGTGACGCCGGAGGAGCTCCTCCTGCGGGCGGGCGAGGAGCAGGGGGTCACAGTCTGCTTCACCGCCAGAGGACCCCGAAAATGCAGAGAGAGGTGAAGCCCGACCCTTTACTCCTGCTTGTCTTTGAATGCAAATATGTAGGGTGCAAATTTAACACCCGCCTCCAACCAAATGCTCATAAAATTGATTGTGGCTGGTGAGAGTTTATACTCTAGAAGCTACTTTGACAGGTAACCAACCAGGTTGTGTTATATTGTAAAAGGTAATGTGACTGGTAAAATGTTGAAAATGGAAGTTGATTTTTAGAATCCACAAGCCACTCTGGCCAAAGGGTACAAAAAAAAGTGAATTTCATGCCCAGCAGATGTTGGCTTCCTGGTCTTGTCTGCTTGAGCTGGGTTTTTCTCTTGTTATTGGTTATTTATTTGGTGTGTGTCTGTACCCTAGCCTGCTTACCATCCTGGTGCTGCCCTCTGGGCCTCAGTACGAGGTCGTGCTGAAAGGTGACATTGCCCCTGACGACTCGCCGCATCGCCCGTTGCCGAGCAAAGCGGCCCTCGCAGACCCTGGCGAAGTGCCCCCCATCCTCTCCAACAAGCAGTTCATGGTGTGGGGAGGAGTCACCCTGGGACGGGCTGTGTGAGTGACACGAGTTTTCTTCCTCCAGTCTGGTCTTAAAGCTCTGCCTACTCTCCTGTGTGGAAAATTGTATAATCTAGCTTTGTTTTTTTCCTTGAGTATTTTCTGTTGTGAGATGACATTGGCGCATCTTTGAAATAGTTGTGCTAGTGTGCAAGAAGGGGAAAAGATGACTTGTTAATTTATCTATTTATTCCTTTCTATTCTTAAACCGACTGTCTCTCTCTCAAACATTCACAAGCACGTAAACGCCATTTTTATACAGCTCCAGCTGTACTGATGTTCTCCACCTGCTTACTTCAGCCTGCTCCTCCAGGCACACAGAGAATCAGTTTTTTATTTGTGCTTTTATTTGGGTGTTTTGCAGCAGGTGACTGAATGGAGTGTGTGTGTGTGTGTGTGCGCATGTCTTCCTGCTCTTTTAGGCAGCAGAAGTTGGTCCTGAGGAACAACTCTCCCAGCTCCACCCAGCAGCTCCGTCTCCTGATCCGAGGGCAGGACCAGGACTGTTTTCAGGTGAGCTCGACTCGCAGCTCTGCTTTATCCTGCCGGAGTTCGGTGGTTTGAAGTTGGCTGAGGTTCCTCCGCTCCACTAGGGCGTCGGCCCACATTCTTCCATGAGAGCCTCACCTCTGATTGGTGCTTGCGCTCAGTCAGGTTACACTTTGTCTTCTTCAGTAGGTGGTCCAGAGCAGTACTGGCAATTTACTACTTGGGGAGAAAGAAAAATACATTTTCAAAAAGGCCCATCTGAATGGGTGGATTTATCCAGCTTTTTTCATCACGTCCATTTCCCTCTTTCTCCCATAGCTCCAGAGCACCTTTGGTCCAGAGGAGCGGCTGACGAGGCACAGAGAGCTGTCAATCAGGCCCAAAGAGGATGTTGCCGTGCACCTCCTCTTCGCCCCGACCCGGGTGGCCTGCATGCTGGCCAAACTGGAGATCAAGCAGTCCGCCGTTCGGCAGTCCCAGCCAGGGGTCAAGTTCACTGTGAGTTTGGGCCACCCGGTGACATGGGTGTCCTGTGCGCATCCTGTACACCGCTGACCGAGCACAGACACTTGGCAAAACCCATCTTAGACAGCAGCAGCCTGCTGTGCTCTGTGTGTCTGGTAATCGGTGTCAAATTTTATTGGTGATATTTGTGCTTCCAGAAAGGGGTGAATTGGCATTGTGTCCATTTAATACAGTATATTACCGCCCTAACTCGCTCTCTCTCTCTCCTTCCACCCCTCCCCTCTATTTCTCCTCCCCTCTCAGATCCCGTTATCTGGCTACGGGGGAACGAGCAACATCATCCTGGAGGACGTGAAGAAGCTGTCGGACAGCTACGTGGTGACGCTGAACGGCGTGGCGGCGGGTCGGGCCAGCAAGGTGTGCCTGTCCATGAGGAACACGGGCTCGCGGGCGGCCTTTGTCAGAGCGGTGGCCTTCTCCGACGTGCAGGCACGCACGCTCGCGGACCCTGCCGTCATCAGCATGGCGCCCTCGCAGTTTGTGCTGAAGGAGAGGACCCAGGAGGTGAGCTTGAGCATCGGCCCACCACTGGCCAGAGTGGCTTGTGGATTCTAAAAATCACCAGCCATTTTCAACATGTTACCAGCCACATTACCTTTTATAATATAACACAACCTGGTTGGTTGCCAGCCAAAGTGGCTGCTAAAGTAAACATTTTTACCAGCATTTGGCTGATGTTAATTTCACACCCTGGTGGGGGAGGGGGCTATAGTATGGTGCATGACCGTGTGCTTTACGTATGCAGGTTGTCACGGTGACGATGAAGGCCACCCCCCGGGAGCAGGGGATGTGCCAGTCCGGCACAGCCCCCATGGCCACAGTCTGCTTCTTCTGTGGGGACGAGGTGTCGCGCCAGCAGTTCAGAAGGTGAGTCGCGGTGACGGGCGGGAAGGTCTGTTTCTCAGGACGGCATCACAGCTTTGCCTGTGCCGTCGTATTCTGTTTACAGCGACTTCTGGGCTATGCCAAAGTGATTTTTTTTTTAAACAAGACTAAAAGGAGATCATCAATTTGATTTTAACTCTCCCATGGAATACCAAACAAGTGATTCATCCTCAAATCAAGGAGCCATTTTTACCTGTTTAATAACCTGTAGAATGTAGTTTTTCCTTCCTCAAACTCTTCCCCGTCTTAACAGTACTGATTGAAATGTAGCATCCGGGGTTTTGCATGAAGGCCACCTTCATATCCTCCCCTCCAGGTTTGTGAACAGCAAGCCAGAGGCGGGGCGCAAAGTGCTCTCTGCCAACAGCCTGCTGAAGAACATCGACTTCAACGAGAGCTTCCTGGGCGAGGAGCAGGTGACGGAAGGTAAGAGGCCGTGTGAACCCCCCCCCCCCTCCCTCTCTCTCGCATGCGAGTCACAACCAGAGCACTCTATTTCCCAGCAGCCTTCAGTTTGGCCATGTCTCTAGCCCTCTCCACCTTCGCTCATGTGCCAGATGTTACAAAGCAATGATTCTCCAAGATGTGTTTATAACCCGTTCTTGTATTATTGCACCACACCTGGCAGATATCCCCCGCACTTGCACAAACGCATTTGCATTTGCATTTCAGGCATTTGGCAGACGCTCATCCTGAGCTGCTTCCACAGGCAGTCGCATTTATACAGCTGGGTATTTACTGAAACAACTTAGTACCTTGCTCAAGGGTACAACAGCAGTGCCCCATTTGAGATCAAACCTGCTACTCTTCACTTACAAGCCCGGGTTTACTAACCATTATACTGCATTTCCACCCCGTCCCCCAATCTCTCTCGCTTGTTCTTGCTTGTGTCAGCTGTTTCCAGCACTTGTCTTTGTGTAATAATATCCCCTGCTGTGAAATTCAGCGAGTATAAATGGCCTTGTTCTCATGGGAGGCTGTGACTTTTTGTCTCCGACTGCAATTATACCTGAACCATCTTTAAATAAAATTAATCTAACTTTCTTGTCTAGAAACGCATTTGCGCTTTAATGTAGTTTTGTCCCCAGCATGTGATTTTGGAGGCGGAGTCGATGCGTAGAGTCGATTTGCTAAAGGGGACCAAAGTGGCGCCGCCTGTCTCGCTGCCTTTTACCCTTTGAGGAGTGCGATGGACTAGGCTTTAAATTAAATATTTTTTTTCTCCCAGCGTACGACCTGCCGCAGAGGCCGAACGAGGCGCATCTCTTCTACGGCAGCGTGTGCAAGGTGGTGCTGTCCGTGCTGGGCAGCGCCGAAGCGTCGGACTCCGGTGAGAGCGACTGCATGGAGTCCCTGCGCCCGTCACCGCGTCGAGGGTCTGAGTCCGACAGGTAGTCACGCTCCATTTTTCCTCGCTCGAACCTATTCCCCGATATTACAGTTCTTTGGCACCGAAGTTACATTGCAGTCCGTAAGTATTTGGACAGTGACACAATTTTTCGCTGTTTTGGCTCTGTACAGACAAATGGGGCCGTTATCTATAAAAAGGTCTAATTCCTACACAATTCACCCAATATGGTTGTAAATACTCTCAAATTAAAGTTGACAGTCTGCACTTTAACATTACATTTTCATTTCAAATCCAGTGCCTTGGAGCACAAACAACTCAAATTGTCACTGTCCGAATACTTGCGGACTGCACTGAACATCTTCTCAACTCATGTAACGCTGAACTCGTAGCACAGGTGGGGGTAATAATGCCACATCTAAAACTATCTTCAAGCCCATGCAGTACTTGGAGCGCTGCGTGTTCAGTCTCCCTCTGACACTTCCTGTGACACAACTTTATTTAGTAGTTTTATGCGTTTACTCCTTCTCAGTAAGTTATTTATAAATGGCTGTAATTGGTTGTGACCGTAATGACTTGGCATTAGCTCTTTGTCGCCTAAACCTTTTTGTACGCATGCACGTATATAATTCTCTCGATAAGAGTGTCTGCTAAATGCCTAAATATAAATGTACCAGAGAAAATAAAACCTGTGTTTGGTAATCCTTTCGTAAATATGTCAGTAAAAGCCCCTTTACTTTGTTCTGTACTTAGTGTCCAATCAAGCACTTAACCCTGGGTTTGTTTTTCTGAACGTTCTGCGTGCTTACTGTATGCCGCTTTGGATAAAAGCGTCTGCTAAATGACTAATGTAATGTACTGATCAAAAATTAAACGCCTTTTGAGCCGCTCTTCCAGAAGGTATGAAGCAGGTAGGGATGCTAAATGTACTGAGGGCTATAACACTTGCTGAATCTCTTAAAGCGGATTTGGGAACTCTGACCGCCACGTCAGCAACGTTTCTCTAGACGTGCTCCCGGTGAGGGGCCCGCAGGGACCCCCCCTGAACGTCGCGGCCCCCGCGCTGAAGAGACAGCCGGACCCGGCGGGGCCACAGGACTCCTGGAGCGTCCGGCCCGAGCAGCTGCTCCTGACGGCCCCTACTTTGAGTGAGTGAACGCAGTCTCATTGCACTTCACCGTGCGGTTAATGCCGCAGCTTTAAATGGGTTTTCTTTTCTGACCGTGTGTGTACAATGTGTGAGCCTCCCTCGTTGTAAGACGAGTGACACGACGGAAGTTGCACTCGCATGCAATTTTGCGTGCGGTTATGCCTCCAGAGATTGTACATGCGTGTTATACCCGATTACTCGTTGTAAATGAATATAAATTAAACGGACGCTTAATCTTGTTGGTTGGAACCATTTCCTAGGGCGCACATAAGCAGAGACGGCTGCGCTCAAGGAAAGAAGTACCAGCAAAATTGTGAATAAATGCTAGAAAATCTCTGTTCGTATGTTCCAAGCCTGTGGAAACGTAGTGTCGCTGCACGAGCTACTTTTGAATGGTACACAGTGCTCCCTTTTTGAGATGTGTAGGGAAAGTGTAGGCAGGTGGACCAGAGTCACACTCCCGCATTCCTAGTCTGGGACATGTCATCTTTATGGGGGAGGCCCAGACTTCTGCCAGCTTCTGCCCCGACCTGTGCCCTGGATACTTGGGTATCTTTCTTTCTCTGTGTGATGCGTTCGCCTCTGTTACAGGCAGTGCTGCTGACACCAGGCACGTGCAGATCCAGAACCACTCATCCAGAGAACTGAACTTTGAACTGTCCTGGCCCGCCCACTGCCTGACCATCACCCCCCAGCACGGAGTCATTGAACCCGAGTATGTACCCACCCACCACCCCTCCTTACATAGTGTGTTCCAGCTGGGTTTCTATTGGAGGGCTTGACGGGTACAATGTAACCCATCAATGCCCCCCAATGCCGTCAGGCCCCAGAAAACCTAAATTTTCTTCTTTCTCTTGCCCAGGAGCGACTTGCAAATTCTGATCAGTCCCAACCCATCGCTGGCCACCAAGTTGTCTCTGCTGCCCTGGAGCGGACAGATCTATGTCCAGTGCGACGGCCAGCAGAAGGTACCACAGCTGCTCACACTCTTTCTGGCTCAGCCTTTCTAGCCCATTTGCGCACACTTTAAAGTTCAGGGAGAAATTATCTTATAGATAAAACTACTCTGGCACAACAGTCCACAGAAAATATGTATGCGTTAATTTTATATTATATGCATTATTTATTGTACTCGTTTATATTATGTTCTTGTTACTTCGTATTAAAACATTTCTGTACAAGGAAATATAAGCAGTACTTCACAGTGATGATGGTTATGGTGAGAATTATGAATGTTGTCATGGTTATTGTGGTGATCAGGAGGGTGGTAATGATCGTGGTCGTGATGGTGATTAACAATGACTGGCTGAATGTTGTCGTGGAGGTGATAATGATCCTCATCGTGGTGGTGGTGGTGGTGTTGTAGTTGGAGATGGTCCGGACAGGGGTGACGATGATAATCGATTATTATTGTGGTGCCAGTCATGGATGGAGACGATGATCAGCATCCATGATGATTATTATCGCAGTGACGATCGGTCGACTGATCGATTTCATTATCGCGGCGGCTATATTGATGGCGTTCATGTCCGTACCTCAATAACCTCCTCTGTGCCAATTTCCCCTCCAAACGCAGTTCATCAAAGTGCAGATCCGTCAGGACCTGGCTCTGGACGTCTCGGCCACCGCCACTGTGGCCAAACCCCTCTCCACCCTGCCCCCGCAGGTCGAGACTCCGCCCGGCCCCAGGGGCAAGGCCCCCAGTGAAGCTTCCTCCCAGGTGGAGATCAAGAACCGAACTCTGGTGTTCCCTGCCACAGCCTCCGGGGAGACCTCAGGTTGGTGGACACTGGACAGGACCAGTGCGCTATGCCTGCTTTCAGCTGAAGCCGAAGGCTTTAATCGCTTAATCAATGCTAGTGGTGGAATGCAGCAGGTTTTCCGTCCCACTCTTCAACCCATTAAAGTAAAATGTGGTTGGAAGGGGGAATTTGGTTCCTTTTAGCACATTTATGTAAATGATTTCCTTAATCGCGGCATTAAAGATGTACAGAGGCAGTTCTCTCTCTTTTTTCCAATTAAGTTGAAGATGATGATTTACTGTTTATTCCCCGGACCGAGATTAGATTAGGCTTTGTTGTCCGCTGCGGGAAATTATTTTTGCCCTCATCAAGAGGGCATGCATTCGACATGTAAATTGCAAAACATTACAGCACTGTACAGCAGTCCACAACTGACATTTGATTACAACTTTAAAAGCAGCAAATCTGAGGTGTGACCAGTTAAAATTAAAATAAAAACAGAAGGGGGGGGGTGGAAATAAGCAGAATATCTGAAGTACTACTGAGAAAATAAGATGCGTTGCGGTAAGGGCCGGTTTTTTATGCATGTGCTAGCCCTCTGAATTCTGTAAGGGTCTGTTTATTAAGTCTCCTGTAATTGGGTGTATGGTGTTCTCCATAAGTGTTACTCTGGAAATTCTGTAACTTTGCTGATTATCTGCTGTGAAATTTTTTTGGGAGATGCCATGCTAAAACCACCTATATTGTGCCTGTCATGGGCGAGCGTTTGTCCTTCCGCTGTTTCAAGAGGAAAGTTTTAGAAACGTCCTCATCGCTGTTGTCTTGCTCTCCTCATAGAATCCATCCTGGAGGTGGAGAACAAAGGGGAGGACATGAGGTGGTACCTCTCATCCTTCGCCCCGCCGTACGTGAAGGTAGGTCTTCGCTTTTCTTCAAGCTCCCATCAGTTACGCTTCTGTGTCGCCGACCTCAGCTTCGCCACTGTATAATCTACTGCAGTGGTCCCCAACCCTGTTCCTGGAGATCTACAAGATCTCTCATTTCAACCCGAATTTGGCACACCTGATTCTACTAATTAGCAGCTCAACGGGATCTCTAGCCGTTGAACGAGGTCTGCTTTGTTAGGGTTGGAGTGAAAACCTACAGGGTGGTAGATCTCCAGGAACAGGGTTGGGGACCACTGATCTGCCGCTTATCTCACTGCAAGGTCGACCGATTGTGACGTATGGCATTATGCCAGTAAATATACTGCCATTATTATTATGTCCTGGAACATGAGACGTGCATTGCAAGAGCTTGTCCTCTTCCACCTCAGGGGGTGGACAGCAGCGGAGACGTGTACCGCGCCACTTACACGGCGTTCAGGTGCTCCCGAGTGTCAGGGACGCTGGGACTTCAGGAGAAGATGCAGGTGAGGTCAATTTTTGACAGACAGGTGTCACTCAAAGAATGTTTGTTCAGTGACTGTTGGGTCCTTGCCTGAGCAATGCCTTCTTCATATGTCATAACAAATCTATAACGGTAGTTTGTGGCGTTTATTCACTTCCTGGCTTTCATGCTTTGGCCGTTGCATTGTTGTATTTTGTATCCTGGTCATCTAACCTTTATTTATGGACTGTTTGACGCTCTGAATAACAGCCTCTTTTCATTTTCTTACTGTACGTTTCTCAGCCCCTTTGGTAGGTGGTGTTTTTGATCTTAGTTTCTTGTGTGTTAACACATTTGCCTGTCTGGCACAGCATTCGCTTAAAATATCTGCCTAAAAATTGTCTCAGTTGTCCTAAGGTTTTTTTTTTTTTTCCCTTTGCAAGGAGTGTTTTAATAACCAAATTATTTCAAATAAAACACATTTTTACACCTCCGTGATGTTTTAAATTTTTTTGACATTTCATTTGGCCCTCGTAATCTCCCCCAGATACCCATCACCTTCCTGCCTCGGGACAGAGGAGACTACGCCCAGTTCTGGGACCTGGAGTGTCACCCTTTGGCCGAGCCCCAGCACAAGAGCCGCATTCGATTCCAGCTCTGTGGGACGGTGAGTCAGGACCCCGTTTGGGATCTGGCAGCATCAAACTCGGTACTCCCTCCTGTGTCAAGTAGTAGCAGTACATCATCAGTAACCTGATGAACCACTGTTATTAGTAGTAGTGATATTTCTGCATGGCAAATAATTTACTTGTAGATGTAGTAGTGTAATAGAAAAACAACAGGCCCAACTGTCATGACATGCACGCTGCTTGTTCTGAGTAATTTAATTAGAGAATTCATTCATTCTGTGAAAATAAAGGTGTCATTAATTGTCCTTTATTAAGGAAGAAGGGACGCAAATGTTTCACACATTGTTATAAAATATATTTCCTTCTGAATTGCTAAGTAAAATGGGCCGTTCCAAACATTGTTCGGAGGAACAACGTAATTTGATTACAAAGTTGATTGGAGAGGGGAAAACCTATAAAGAAGTGCAGCAAATTATAGATCTCAAATGCTTTAAAATGGCAACAAAAACCCGAAACACGTGGAAGAAAACGAGCAACTACTGTTAAAACGGATCGAAGAATAGTCAGAATGGCAAAGATTCAGCCAATAATCACCTCCAGAAAGATCAAAGATGATCTAAAATTACCTGTAAATGCTGTTAGTCAGAAGACGTTTGATCGAAGCTAAGCTATCAGCAAGAAGCCCCCGTAAAGCACCATTGTTGAAAAAACGGCATGTGCAGAATCGGTTAAAATTTGCCAAGGAAAACATCGATTGGCCCAAAGAGAAATGGCGTAACATTCTGTGGACTGATGGGAGTAAAATTATTCTTTTCGGGTCTAGTGGTCGTCGACAGTACGTCAGACGACTCCCGGGTACTGAATTCAAGCCACAGTACACTGTGAAGACGGTGAAGCATGGTGGCGCAAAAATCATGGTATGGGGATGTTTTTCATACTATGGTGTTGGGCCTGTTTATCATATACCAGGGATGATGGATCAGTTTGAATACATCAAAATACTTGAAGAGATTATGTTGCTGTATGCCGAAGAGGAAATGCCCCTGAAATGGGTGTTTCAACAAGACAACGACCCCAAACACACGAGTAAGCGAGCAACATCTTGGTTCCAGACAAAGGATTGAGGTAATGGAGTGGCCAGCTCAATCCCCCGACCTCAACCCCATTGAAAACTTGTGGGGTGACATTAAAAATGCAGTTTCTGAAGCAAAACCCAAAAATTCACAGGAACTGTGTAATATAGTTAGTTCATCCTGGGCTGAAATACTTGTTTCTAGGTGCCAGAAGTTGGTTGACTCGACGCAACGCAGATGCGCAGCAGTTATCAAAAACAATGGTTATGCAACTAAATATTAGTTCAGTAATTTAAAGTTAAATCTTGAAAAATGTCTTCAGTTTATACAGTAAGTGTTTTAGTTCGAAGAGAAAAATGTCGACACTGCTATTTTTTTTGAACATATTAATATTCTTTTTCTTTGCTTCCTGTAAAAGAATAACGCAGACTTGATAAAAATTTGTTAATGCTTTGATTTGGAATTGAATGTGTAATGTTTCCACTACATTTGAAATATGGAACTAAAAGCTATTAAAAAATATTTGCACTTTATTCACTTTTATTAACACACTGCTATTTATTTGAACACAACTGTATGATGTGTGACAGCTCAGCATTTTACAAATGCCTTTGGTATTTTGGAATGGACCGTGTTTCACGTTGTATACATAGTTTCTCATCTTAAAACCAGGTTCGGAGTTGGGCCGTGGTGTCACAACGCCAGGCATCCTTCACAAAGTAGGCTTCGGCCTACTGTGGCTGAATCCACTGCCTCAGAGGCTAAGTGATGTATGCTTTTTCTAGGGTGTAAAGGCTGGTGCACCAGTGCCTCTCCAAGAGAGAAACTCCTCCCTGGTGCGTACAGAAGCTGCCGTGAAGGCCAGGAAGAGATCAGAGGCTCCCTCGGTCAAATCCAGGTAAGATCCGCCATTCCTCATGGTACCGTTTAAGCAGCACCTCAGGTAGTGTACCTGCTTCTCCCTGCAAGATTACACCCAGGCTGCCTGCATGATGGCCTGTACCAGTTCTGTGCGGTGTAGAAGCCCAGTTTAGGGGCTTGGGTTTGGTTCGATATTACAGTTTTGGCGCTTTGATCGGTGCAAACTTTGGACCCATTTAATATTAAAAGTAAATGTTCTAATGATAAAAAACTCATACGCTTCTCACACTGTTTTGGGTCCATCTAAAATCAGGTAATTACAGAGGATTGGCATAATGAAAACGACGTTAATTTCTTGTGCACAATAACGCATGGTTTAGTGCATGTAAATGTTTATTTTTTTATTATTATTTTTTCCCCCCAATATCGTGCAGCCCTACAATAGGCCTCCTTATGCAAGAACATTCTCTTATTTTCCCTTTAACATTCTCTTACACTCGTTTTTGAGAGATTCGTCGGATTCACCAAACCCCCATAACCTCCAGAAATATTCTTACAGGCCAGTGTAAATTCACCTGTTCTTAAATTAACGTACAAATTTATAAAAATTGAGATCTTGCTACACCATGTTTGGTTATTAATTATTAACTTGTAAGATAATTTATTGCTTAAAAATGAGAGCCTCTTAAAAACAAGGCTAGAGTAATGCAAGTTGCCATTCCAATAAATGATTCAAATTAATATTTGTCATTTCAGGCCCCGTCACACTATTGCGTATCGTACTAGCGTATGCCAGCATACGCTAAATATCACTCATACGCTGACATACGCTAGGGGTACGTTAGGCATAGGTTGTATACGTTTCAAGCACGGTCGCATACGGTGGCATATGCTGGCATACGGCGAGGCACAAAGTTTTTTTTAAGCATGCTTAAAAATTTTGTGTGTATTCGGACGTATGGTTTATACGCTAGGCGTAAATTCATATTATTTTATGAATTTACATACGCAACTCATACGTTTCTCTCACACGCAATAGTGTGACGGCCATGAAGGAGACTCGTAGAAGTTGTAGCTTGCTAGCTACTACAGCCCAATATTGTTTATTGTTCTCTGACTGTTAGCAATGGACTGAGTTGAGGTTGGTAGAGATTTCACACAGCTGCCTGCTCCCCCAACACCTGCAGTGCAACTAGCACTAGTGTTGCTCATTTATTATCTAACTATAAAGGAAGAAATCCTCTGTCTTTGTCTGTCTGTATTTCGCTTTGCTCGACAACCAGGCACTGTATGAAGTTGAAATTCGCTAGGTGTATTGCGCAGGACCCAAGGAAAGTGCGTTGTCGACTGTGAAGTTGATTGAATGAGCGCTTCTCGAGAAAGCTGCAAGCATCAATTCCGGGGGCCGAGCAATCGGCCCGTTCTGAACGGGCGTGTTTTGTACGGGCAAATGTATAATAAATGTAGATGTCATTGTATATAATGGCCAATAGGGCTGGGCAATATGACGATGGTATCTGATATTGACGATGATTTTGCAGCTGTCGTGATGAGGAGCTGGATATTGTGATTTACAGATGATGTGTACTTCGATACGCTCGCTCACACCTGCGGCGCTGCGCCTTCAAAGAACATTGTCCCGAGTAGGGGGCGGGGCCATAGTATCGTATATCACGTTGTTTCGCATGACCGTTTTGTGATATTATTCTTAAGACATCGCCCAGCCCTAATGGCCAACCAATTGGAACATCTAGGTTAGTGTTATTTGTAAAATACAGATGTAAAAAGAAATGATCTATTTTTACATTGTTAGTGAGGAATCGCTTAAATGGTGAGTATGGTGATTTGAAATTGCAACAGTTGCAATGTAATTGTGTATTAGGCTAGAAAACTGCCATTTTCTTTCATTTAGATGACTTCTGGTTAAGCTATGCCTGCTTCAGGTTTTCTGTCTGAATACAGATAAAAATTATTTGGTTGGTTGAACAGATACAGATAAGTGTCATCCACCTTTGGTTTCCAGCCAAGAGGAGGCACCGCAGAGAGGGGTGTACGCTCCTCAAGACCTCTACACCTTTCCTCAGATCCGTGTCGGAGAGTCCGGCACCCTGAAGGTGAACGTGCGCAACAACTCTTTTGACACCCACGAGGTAAGCGAGGCCAATCTAACACGGGATTGGTTGAGGGGAACGTCCCTTTTGACCCCTTTTTTATTTTTATTTTTCACCTTCCTGTTCAAATCGAGTCACAAAGCCACTTGCGGAGAATAATCATCCATGTGCCCTTTAATATTTATACTGCAGCACGGAGTTGCCGCTTTCTAAAGCACCGCACCACAAAACCACTTAGTCTCTCAGACCAATCTGTCTACATGTTTTCCCCCCTCCGCCGTCGTTCGGGTTGAAAGCTCCTTTCTCAACATACACACTGTTACCGCACCACAGTTGCCACATTTCTTCTCGAGTGCGAGGCAGTATCTGCAATCCTCTGCAATTACATTTATGTGAAAGACGAGATGAATGCTGTCTGGAAAGGAAGAAATGGCAACTATTGTTTTCCCCATTCCTTTTCTAGTGCATTTGGCAAGACTAACGGTTTTGCTCCTCAGTGACCTCGCTCTCAGAACTGAAAGCTCGGTGCACAGACGCCGCACTGTTTCTCTTGGGACCCCGTTCTGAAGCGGCAGCGCTTTTCATTCTTCCTTTTCTCAGATGGCAAAAAAACATATTTGAGAAAAGATGAATAATAACTGGATCTGACAACAAAAAAAAAAAAAAGAAATGCCAAGTATTTCTCTAAATAAAATGAGATGTGTGTTTCAAACCGCTTCAGAGGGGGGGGTCTCTTTGTGCTTCCAGTCGGTTTCACAACATTAATTGCCCCAGCGCATGTGTGGTGCTTCCCTCCACTGTGTGACTGATATAACTGCCCAGAATGCTTTGCATGGATTTGATGTTGAGCTTCTCTAATTGACTTGCAGCTGAAATTCGTAAGCCCCAGGGAGCCCTTCTACATCAAGCATTCCAAATACTCTTTAAGGTGAGTGGTCGACCTGTCGCCAGGGCTGGTTCCGTCTCAGATTTGAGCGATCGGTGGAAGAGCGTTTAAAGATATGCATCGCTGAGCGGCAAACTGCTGCAGTCGTAGTAAAGGGCCCTATTTACTGAGGTATGTTTTAACATCCCCTGCTGTCACCTGCAAATGGGGGTTCTGGACTGGACCGGTTCCTTGGGGAAAGGGGGCCAGGTCACATGACCCGAAGCTCCACATACTGTCTGTGAGTTGTGCAGTCTGGGAGCTGGTGAAAGCCTTCCCTGCATGTTGTGGCCTTATGTCCTCATGTGAAATGGCAACCCTCTCATAATGAAGAGACTGTGACTGTGTTCCATTGTGCATACTAGAATTCTGCGTAGTTCCAAGCGTACTAGATAGAACGTGCTTTGTAGTATAGGAGCGCGTGTACACTTCCGTTTCGCTACAGTTGGAACACACGTCGTCACTAGTGCCAGAATACCTTTGGCCAAACAGGAGTACTTAATCAGTTTCTGGCATCAATATAAATGGGTGCTTATTAACCAGGTCCTCCCAGCTGCCAAATGGGTAGGTAATTTGTTATAATTATGCATTCAATTATAGTAGATGAGCAAGTTACCTGGATTTTTGCCTGCATTGATATCATTAGCTAATGGCTAACTGAGATGGCTAATCTGTCAATTTTATTGCAGTTATTGCCACTGTCAATTAAGGTATGACTCAAAATTGAATATTTTTAATGATGCATCAGAAATTTATAATGGAAAATAACACTTTTTTTACTAACTTGCTATTGAAAAGTTCATCATGGTTCCAACTGTAAACCAATTCCTCCAGTGGTTACGAAGGTAAATGGTGGTTGCTGCATTTAGCACGATGATCTCTGGGAACAGTTTTCTGTAAACGCATGCTTATTTCTGAGTCCTGAAGTACGCATCTGGGGATAAAGTATAGTTTAGAACATACCTGTGACAAATAATAGTGTCTATGATGCTATGAATTCTTACTAGAATGCAAGTATGCATAACGGAATACAGCCAACAGACTCCTGCATCACTGGGCTCTGATAAAACGCCTATTACAGGGGAGCTTCCAATGCGGAGGTTAACATTGTTAATCAGTATCAAACTCGTAACACACATTTTCTTGGCACATTCATTTCTTCAGTGTTCACTATTATACATACTGGAATAATTGACATGTAAAACTTCAGTCAGGGGTATACTATAAGTCAGGGGTGGCCAATTCCAGGCCTCGCGGGCCGGTGTGTATGCAGGTTTTTGCTGCCGCCAGTTTTAAATTTTAATAATTAGCCCAATCGTTTTTTTTTACACGTTGATATTTTTTAATATATATATCTATGAAAAGCAGCTGATGAATGTTGTTGTTGTGTGCGTATGGTCAATGCGTGTGTATTGTTTTTATTTTTTTATCGTTCTAAAGTGAATCGGTGATTTGTGTTGTGTGTATGATAATTATTGTGAAACGTGGTAACTGGTGTGGCAAAAAAAAACACATACAACACCCCCCCGGCGGCCTGGAATTGGCCACCCCTGCTATAAGTTATATAGTCTAAGCCAGGACTGGAGCGCACCATTCCTCGAGGGCCGGCGAGTATTCAGGTTTTCGTTTATCCCAATTACCCCAGCCCAATTAGCTATTTCTAATTGTATACACCAATGCTGCTTTAACTGTAGATTATACCAGAGTCCAGTGCTTAGGGTAGTGACATAAGAACTGTCTTCAGCTGTCATTCACAAGCTTGTCCAGAAACTTTGATAAAATGTGAATATACGAGTGATTGGGCTAATTGGATAATTAAGAGCAGAAGTTGTGGTGACATGCAGAATGTGATCCGGCCCTCCACACCCACCCCTGGACTGACCAGAGGTTCAGCTCTGTGTTCTTTATACAAGACGTTCTGTCTCCCTGCTGGTGAAGCATGAACCATTCCAATTTGACGCATCTTATGAATATTTATAAAGAGGTGACCAAGAGTAATACTGTGTGACAATGGACGTTCTGTCTTGGCAAAGCCTCTTAATGAATATGCATAAGCTTTAATATAGCGCTGTAAACTCCCGGTTACCAGTTGGAACCTCGCGCACAAGGAAAGAGGACTGAAGGAACACAAGCTGACCATCTGACCAATCTGCACCATGTGTGGCCCGCAGCATGTTCACATACTCATTTGGCATGGCTAAAGTTCCGCATACTATATTTTTGTGTTTGTTCTTCATAGAGGGCCACTCAAAGGACTAAATGGCCCGTGCTTTTACCGCCGTGGCGCGTTTATCATCAGTCTGCAGTCTGCGCAAGTGAATGCTACCGGCGTCATTTCACGGCCGCGTGTGTAAGCGTGTGCTAACGTGTCCTTTTTCCCCCCTTCTTCCCTCTAGGTCTCAGCACTACATCAACATACCGGTCCAGTTCAAACCTGGGGCAGCAGGGAAGTACAGCAGCTCACTGCTCATACAGGCCGACACCAGCAGCAGTCTGGCCATTCAGCTGAGTGGTGAGGCTCTGCCTTGAGCCCCGCCCACCCCTTTAAACGCCGCCCTCACGCGGGATGTCAGGGCCGCTCTTCCAATCAATAATCTGTCCAGCCACAGCGACAGGAGAAGGCAGTACAGTGCCGAGCCCACCTCCGCACAAATGTGCGTTTGTTTTATTATTTAAATGTATTTTATTTTATTTTCTCCACCGTTTCCCTTTTGAGTCCAATGATGTTCGAAGGCAGCTCCGTTCGTTTAAAAAATTGTTAGTTTAAAAGAATTTACCGTTTGTACCACACTCATGCTCTGGTCAGACTCCTCGCTATCGTTCCGTGCTAGTTTTGGCATTTGAAAATGCTAACGGGTGTTGCCACTTAATTTGCACTGCTTGGCATTTGCATAACCTTGAACCAAGCCGTGGCGATGCAGTATGGGAATGCAGCTGTAAAGATGCTCGGCGGACGCACGCCAACGTATTGCTTCATCCCTCTTCTTCTGAGGCTGTCTTTTGTCAGAATTGGATTTATTTTAGTTTTTTTTTCTCTCTCCCACCTTCTCCAAGAACCCATATTTGGCCTGCTTAAACATTTTCATAAAATGGGTTTCTGATAAATTTTTCAGAATAAACACTGAAAGCACGGGTATTCACACATGCAGTGAATATATATGGAAAATGAGAAGAAAGCAGTCTGTCGGCAGGGGGGGGTAACATGACCTCTTTTTCTAAAATAGGAAGGCTCTGTCTCGTCATGGCTGAAAGCTGCCTTTGAATTGGTTAATTTCAAACAGCTGGTCTTCAGATAGACGCCGTCTAAGGGCCTGGTTTCTGCTTTCATTTTCACCTGCAAATATGTCTTCCTTCGGAGGCTCTCTGCCGCCGTTTCTGAATGAATCGCCTAATAAAACACTGGTGTAGGTCATTCACAAGTCCCGTTGCAGTTTTGTATTGTGAAATACGAAAAAACATTTATTATTTTGTATGTTGTATTGCATTAATCATCTCCTCTGCTTCTTTTTGGATGACCTTGACACGGCACGTAAACAAGGTCTTTAAAAGCAGTTTGAAACCTACACTAAAATACCTTTTGCTTTCGCGTGTTTTGATTGGCCCGTACAAATTGCTGGCCCCAGACGCTGTTTTTCCCCCCTCTTCCGCCCCATCCTACAATGTGTACAGTTCTCTTCTGCTGGTAAGATCTCTATGCCAACACTGATTGCTTAAGCTGTGGTGCCACCAAGCTGGCAGGCTTCTGGGTGCCATGTGTCAGCTTCTGGCGCCTTACCAGCGGTCCATCTGCCCAGACGCCCTTAATCCAGTTAGGAGATGGGAGCCTCTGAAAGCATTAGGATGTTAAACGATTGCATGTTGAGGACGGCCCCAGCCTCCCGGAAGATGGACTTGGGAAATGGGGCATGCAGGACTGTTTGACCTAGACTGACTGGGGCAGGTTAACCTTGACCTGGCGCGCCCTCTTCCCCGTCGGGGCGGGGCGGTCTGGGGCCTCGTCTATAACAAGCTCCTTTCTCACCAAGCCTGGCTGAAGCGGGTGTAGGCCGGCCGAGCAATTTCGGGGGGGGAAATAAGCGGCATTCCGAATCCACTGTTAAAGAATGTAGTCAGAAACCAGGGATTTTGAACGTTTTTGTCAGTCGGTCCGCTCTGCTCCCTGCCTCCCTCCCTCCCTCCCAATTGGTTGGTTCCTTAAAGGAGGAGTGACCATTTAAGTGTACATTTTGTAAACACTTCCTTTGAATTTCATATTTATTTTTAGATTGGATCAGAACTACTTTTGTAATAAGGCCATATTTTATAAGCGTCACAGTATTCCCGTATGAACTGAGCTGGGTTATTTTTTTAAATCCTTGGATTTCACAGAAAATTGAGCGATGCCATTCAGTTCAGTATATATAAAAGATAATTTGCACATGCCTTGTACGTTCTATTTCTATCTTGGTGTCAAAATGTATTTATTTTTTAATGGGCTACTTGATAAAATAAAGATCTGTGTGAAATAATTTGCATACTTGTTTGTGCTGTGTTTTTTTATGTTGTCCTGTCCCCAGGTTCAGTGTCAGAGTAATTGGATATGCAGAGGAATGCAGTTGTTGTTTATTCAGTTCTACCTTAAGATAAGGTGGCAATATCATGGAATTTGAATAGAGGATTGTGTCCTTTGTCAAATTGGGGTAGTGGGGTATGTACGTTTATTTTTCCTCTGTCAATTTGTTCAAAATTATTATATATTTTTTTTTGGTAGTCGTTATTTTATACTTTTACACCATGGGTAATCACATGCGGTCAATACACGACAAACATTACAGTATGTTATAGTGTACAAATGAGTTTCAGCCATTAGCTCTTCCCACATAAATGTAGTGAAAAAAGAACATTATTTGAAAAACCAGAGTTACAGGAAAATAAACCCAGTGCCTGAGATTATTCTTTGCTTTTGTTCTTTTAAATTATTAGAATTAATTTTTATTTTTAAACTACATCAAAAAATGTACCCTGTTGGTGGATTTTGTTGCACAGCGAATCTATAGGAGACCACCACAATTCACCTCCTAAAGCAGACAGTGGAAATTATAACCAGAAAGGAGAAATCCGGCCACGGTGTGCATGCGGCTTTTCGTCAACAGATGCGCCTCGTGGGGACTTTAGTCTCCTGGTCATAGAAGCAGTACCCAGGGAACATATGGTGGCCTAATTACCCAGCCGATGAGCGCGCCCGCGGCCATGTCTGAGTTGGATGGGCCCGATGCGTTGTGCCAGAGTCCTGAGCCTAAACCTGCCAACCGAAACATCACAAGACAAGACTGCGTCTGGTGTCACACTGGGTAACCTGCAACCGCGCAACACCCATCACAATGACGGACAAGCCCCAGCCCCCCCTTGGTAAACAGAAATGTGTGTGGGGGGGGGGGGCTTATTGCTTTAAATTTACCCCAGGTGTAGCACTCCTTCCTACTCACACTACAAATTAGTTACCTGGAATTGACTGACGCGCAGAATTAATTGTCATCAAATTGGACACGGCTTTTGTTTAAATCACTGTTAACAGTTCTATTTTACCTGTAATTGACTTAAGAGGATCACTTGCATGCATTTCTCGATTCAGTGTTGAATTAGTCTAAAATTGTTGTCTGGCTAGTTCCGTTTTCTTCTCTTGAATGTTGTACATTTCTGCTTGTTGATGGTATTAATGCCGTCTGATAGATGCCTGTTTCCAGATCACTTTTTAATAATTTTAGTTTTAATCACAATCCCAGGGATGATCCCCCTTATGCCCAGCTAAAGTGAAATCTGCTCTTCAGTCATTGCATCTGTTGAATTATTGTGAGATTTGAGAAATCGTGCACTTTAATGGCACCAATAAAAAGCTGAACTTGAAACTTCAGACTACTGCCAGTCTCAATTTATGAGGTGTTATTTGCAAGTGGGAATATTCCTCTTTTTTTTTCTTCGTTATTATTATTATTATTATTAATATTAATAAAGGTTCACGCAATGAAGCTGTTGGAACCCTCTTGTATTTGTACTGGTTTTTCTTATTCTTGCCACTGCTTTATTAGCTCTGCTAATACTAGGAAAAATCCACAGGGATGCTGAAAAACATCAAATTTGGCATGTTTGCAGAGGACCATATCAAATGCATGTCCTGACCATATGGCCAAATTGCCATCTCATTTTCTCCTCGTACTGCAGAACAGTCTTAACTATATTGTAAAGGACAGGGTGCTGCTTACTGGCTCATTTGCGCAGAATCTCCACAGAAACAAACTGCGCACTTCTATCAATCGTATGTGTTTTATCCCACATTGGAGCGTTGCTACAGTCAAACAGAAGATTTAGTATGTTTGCATACTGTATAATGCCATATTATTAATTCAAGATTCATATTAACGGTTCAATGAAACTATCTGTGTGTCACCGCACCTTTGTGTATTTGTACATTTTGTACAAGTAATAAATATTTTTACAATGAGCAAAAACAAATTGACACAGCCGGTGTTGCTCTACTTGTAGTTTCCCAGGAGCTGTACATTCTCGAGTGGCGCAGGCTGTTAAGATGGACCCTGCCAAGCTCAAGGTTCAGGTTTTAAGCCCAACAGTTGGGTCGGTTTTTGTTTTTATTTTATTTTAATTTTTCAGTTGTGGGATGAAACAATTTTTCAAGAAAATAAAGTATACATAGGTGTAGTAAACACTCTAATGGGGAAGATGAGACTGATATATACAGGTGCAGCTCAAAAATACTTTAAAAATATGTTAAAGCAAAATATTCTGATTTTCTGAGACACTGAATTTGGGTTTTCATTAGCTGTAAGCCATAATCATCAAAATTACAAGAAATAAAGGCTTGAAATATTTCACTGTGTAATGAATCTATATAATATATGAGTTTCACTTTCTGAAATGAGTGACAAACAATATTGAACTTTTTCACAATATTCAAATTTTTTGAGCTGCACCTGTACATACCTGTATATGTGACCCGAGTGTGATGTAGGGGGGAAAAAACTAAAACTATTTTTTTTTCTGAATTTTTATTTTTTTCCACATCAGACTCACTTTTGTAGAGGGGGGTCACATATAGTTATGCACATGAGAACAAATTCAATATTGTGATACATATTTTTTGAAGAGTATTAACTTTCCACAAAATTACAGTAGTAAACGTTTGAAATATCATTGTATTTGTTTATATTTGAGTTGTGGGGGCCTGAAGCGTAGCCCCCTCAATTGCTGCTTGTAGCTATATTTATAATTTTTCTATAGATATTGCAATTGGAGTGTTTGTATAACATACAAGTACGCACCACAAGGGTGTCCACACACTGGCAGGGGTTATTGAAGGACTTGTGACTTGAATGGGATGCAAAGTCGGATACTGGGGAAAATGTGAAATGTCTGGATATCCATACTTTATTTCCCAGATGACAACAGACCATCCAACCTTGGCTCATTGTATCCAGTGGATTGTTTGCAGCACTTAAAACTTTGAGGGGATGGATAATTAAAACAATGAGGGGATGGATAATTTATTAAAATATGAAAAACTGAAACTTGCAACATACCATGTGTTTTCTGTACACATTTTCACCCAGTCTGTGTCCTTCCCCTGATTCTTGTACTGAAAGTGGCAAAAGTTCCGAATCCCAACATTCAATTTTCTTGAAGCTTTGCAATCTAAAAAGGTACCACTAGAGGGTGCATTTGCTTACCTCTTGAATTCTACAATGAGAGTGCCATGTGTTTCACAAAGGACAGTTTGAGGAAACACCTGCTTTACTTCAAAGCTATGACAATTCCATTCATTACGATAGAAAAACATGTTTTGCTCAATTTTTAATTCTGAATGGTTCTACTGTATATATGTTGCATATAATGTTTTAACCAAACAATTGCATTTTGTTTTCCAGATACAGGTATTCAGATGTCAAATTACATAAAGTATCAAGATCATAGATCGGTTATTTTATCTAAACGGTGTGGCATTTTAAGGTATGGGGCATTTCAAGGTATACTAGTTTATTGTGGTGTCCATGTTATGATCCTTTCTCCTGCTATGTGGCTCTTCACATCTGTTCGAATGAAGGTGTTCTCTTTAGTGGTAACTGCTCCTGTTCAAACGCAAGAAAGGCCTTTTGAACTGGCCACAGTGAACACTGGTTTTGTACTCAAGGTATTTAGAGACCTCTTACTTAAACCACTTATTTTAAATCGGTTAAGTAAGCATTTTTACAATGACGAGCCATAATGTTTGTGGTGGTATGTCTTTTAGATATTGTGCTTAAACAGGCATGTAAGCTATACATTATGGCACATGGTTATAGTAATTATTTATGCTCACAGTTGACACCAAATATTTCTCAACTATGCCTACTATATCGGTTTCCAGGAGCCACAGTCGAAGGAACACGTGGTTTAAAAGTTAAATAGCCATTGTACCCTGACTGTTTTTAATCAAAACCACAAATTATTATTTTAAGATTAATAGCTAGCTACTAATCGTTTAACCTGAGTCACCATAGTGACAAAATAATCTTCTTTTTTGGTTATTTTAGGTACTGCATCTTGTTTAAAACAATGCTGTATAGCAGGGGTCACCAACCCTATGCCCGCGGGCACCCGGTCGCCCGTTGGCTCCTTCTCAGTCGCCCGCGAGACATGTTCTAAAAATAACAATATAACGCGTGTATCTACGTGGCTCGTTATCGGCGATTTACTGTTAACTTAGGCACGCAAACGAACACTCGCGGTAAATAAGCAAAATGTACAATTTAAGAAACAGTATTAAACTTAAAAAATGATTGAAATATCTATATAAATTTCGATATAAATATTTTCAATCCAGGTCCGCGAAATATTTTCGATAGCACCCCCCCCCCGTCAACAATTTCAATCCAGGTCCGCGAAATATTTTCGATTGCACCCCCCCCCCCCCCCACAGTCAACAAATTTAATCCAGGTCCGCGAAATGTTTTCGATAGCACCCCCCCCCCCGTCAACAATTATAATCCAACAAGTAGCCCTCCGTACTACTCAGTACCCTTGAAGTAGCCCTCAGTTGCAAAAAGGTTGGTGACCCCTGCTGTATAGTGTATAGTGATAGTGCAGACTTTTCGAGTAGTTCCACTTAGTACTCCTACACTGCAGATGTCGCTACAGTTTTTTTGTAAGTTATACGGATGGAATACTGGAACGGAACACTAGTACCGATTCGCAGTAATCTTGAGTGTTTGTGCTGTGGCTGTAAGTCTGGCAGTGAGCTTCGGACCAGTCGCACTTGGTAGCCATAGGGTGGGAGGTTCAGTGTCCGGCTGGTTAGACGCACTCAACGGGAGAGCGGATAGCAGAATCTGATCGGTAAGGCTGTAATAATCTATCAAGTTGATGTAGTTGCGTCTGGTGCATGGAGTAGGTGTCGTATAGATGGTAACGGCGACGAGTTGCCGTTTTGCATGAAGGATTATAGCGTGCACTTTGTAGAGGACCAGGCAGGGTCAGCGAAACTTGCAGAGAGTTGCAGACATGCACAACCAGTGTGAAAACAAGCACAAGTTTAAGATATGCGCCTCTTAAAGGGACCGTATTTAATTTGGCAAATATTTGATGAGCAGGTGGTCACTGTTTGGAAATGCATTTTGATTACCTGACCGAAGACATTTATTGTAGTTGTAAAAAAAAAAATTTTTTTTTAAAGTGAAACGGTTCCTCGTCTGCTCACCACCAATATGTTACGTGGATTCGATTGTGTTATTTTAATTTGGAGCTCGCTGGCTAGATGTGCAGTGCGTCCATTTTTATTCAGCAGGCCAAAGCTAAAGAAATAATGCAGGCATCAAAACGTTAGCTAGGCGTACAGCAGACGGTCGATAGTTCCATAATATTTAGCTTAAGTACGTTAGATGATGAGGTAGCAAGTTCGATGGTTTTTTTGACTGGTTTTGCTGCACGGTGTCTCATACCAGTAGCTATTAGAATCAATTGCACGATATTCCAGAATATTGGATGCCGACAGAATTTAAATTTGGTTGGTACAGAGGCATCTTTGCGTCTGTCTGCGTTCCAGCAAGTTCGTAGTTGGATATTCACACATGCAAAGTTTGTAAGGAAATGGCTAACGTTATAGCTGTTTGGGTCTACCTAGGACGACATGGGTCTAGGTATCCGTGTACCATATCGATTAACAGGTTATCTCATGATGTCATTGTGGACATACCTCCAGTGTTAAAGTAAATTTACGTTTGTGTGCACGGTGTCATTAACCAGTGATCCTGGTAATAACGGGTAATGATTAGACCTAATGAATGAATGCCATCGCCTCATTTTTTCTAAAATCCCCGGGCGTTTAATCTGCGGGCAATCCACTTGCTTGATGTTATTCAATTAGAATAATGGTGAATGATCACGTTCGGCAAATAATTGTATTTTATTCTGTGGATGAGATCTTTACTCGCGCACTATGCCTATAGCTGTGTCTTGGCTGTACATTAATCATTTTGTCTGACTCTGTCATTGTAGCAGCTGGGAATGCAAGTCTGCAGTGAACAAACTGTCGGCTGAGACTATAACTGAAGGATGTAATTTTGGTTTTGCAAAATAGGCCGAATCACCTCGTAACGGTGTATAATTTGGGGGCATTAAATCGTGACTTTGGGCTATGCATGTAAATTACATTCAAATGGAAATTGTATTGGTGTTTATAGAATGTGATGAATTTGTGCAAAATGATGAACAATAAATTAATTCCCGATTATTGCGAGCTTTGCAGCACGCTAAATATAACGCGACTTTTGAAATAAACCATTTCTCGACCGTGTGCGCAGATTATGGGCGTTGAGCCTTTGGATAGAATGATCAAGACCGTGAAGTTAACGGCTGAACTTTAGAGAACTAGTTCTGACCTCCGAAAATGTCGTCTGTTGCCGGTCGAAAGTGATCATTGACGGCATGCAATGAGCTACAATCAGAACATTTGCTAAATAACTCGCATCTAGTGTAAGAAATAACATATTGCGTGCCAAATAGCACGCAATAAGTGTCTGTAAAAGACACTGCTTCAAGAATAGAGCGTCTGGAGGGCATAGATTGCACGCATCAGTGCGCATGACTGCTGTTTAAGGGATATTTTTGCAAACAAATTACAAACCTCTGACGGGATATGGGCAACCGCTCTGTGGACCACACCCTAGCATATCGCTGCAGTTGTGTGCGTTTGGTTTAGTTCTATTGTACAGCAGAGTAGTTTTAGTTAAACACTGTAAACTTTTGGAAAATGTACTTTATTTCAATTTAACCTTCCCAAGTGTATTGAGCAAGGTCGTAATGGAAATTACATCAAGTTCAGTAAAAGTAAAAGTTAATGCTTCATCATATCTCTAACATATCTCTAACAGGATACCTGTGTTAAGATGCATATTACAGAGCCTCCATTGACTGAACTACAGAAATAAAGACAGGTGGCCTCCCCTTGGCTTATTTGGCTTGACCTAATACATTCATAATTAAAGTCTTTTCTGTGACATTTGGGGGATCAGTGCATTTCAGCATTTCCAGTATGCTCCTCCCTGACGGCTCATATTTAATGCATCCTTAGACCCGAGGGTAGAACTACGAGCTTCTGAGTCTGCTAGCCACTCTATCCATTCAGCATTGGATGGAGCGGAGCGCCTAGCCTGCAGCCATTGTGACCAGCCGTCGCCTCCATTATGGGATGGTCTTTAAGCGCCGTTTCCAAAAAAACCCAGGCACTGCCCTACATGAAGAGCATGGAGACTGTTGAATTGTGCATTTAATGAAAAGGCACCTAGTTGGCGAGTTTCCGCCTTGATGGCTTTGCCTTTTTATGTACTTATTAATGTCTGGAGAGAGAGAGAGGGGGGGGGGGGGGTCCATATCATCCTTCTCTGTTGCCTCTGTAATGTAAAATACAAAACAAAGTGGGGCCATATGGTGCCACTTGCACAAGGAGGCTCAGCTGGGAGGTGAGAATAATATTCTGGAAATTGTCATTTTGGTTTTAGATATTTTGACTAACTGTCAAAGGCATGTTTTATCTTGCCAAGTGATTTCATGGTTTGTCAAATGATAACCAGACTGAAGCTGTATGCTACTTGAGGTAGTTGGCATTCTTTCCACCTAGCTATTGGGATATTTACACTTGGCAAATCTTGTGGTGAATTTTTTAGTTTTTTTCTCATTGGAAATTGCACATGGCCACTTTGTTCTCACATGACTGCTCATAGCCACGCCCTCCTTCTGTGGTTACTTTTCTCCTGTTCATATTTCCGTTGACGAGCAACGTAAATGGTATCTGTGCCCTTGTTTCTTCTTATTGATGCGGCGTGTAGTTTAGAGACTAGGCGTGTGACTTCTAAATGTTTCATCGCTAAACATGAACAAAAATGCTAAATGTTTAGGAACATCTCTAAATTATGAAACAAATTTTTTTTTAAAGCATCAACATTATTAAAATAATTTGTAACCATTTCCCTTTTACAGTGTCCTCCTCTCACCGATTGTCATAGGCTTGTGTTTAAAGGTAGGCGACTAGTGCTGGTGTCTGGTTTGACAATTGCCTGAGGTTGTGATACGGACATGGGAAATATGTTCCTTGATCAGCTCAATTGCGAAAACCAAACTTGGAAATGCAACGCTTACATAATCCCAACAGCACTGGAACAATGTGAAGTCGTGTAAGATGTAAACACTCGACAGTGACTAAGTGACGAGCCTTGTAGCAGGCGACCTCAACGCATTTGATGTTGTTCTTTCTGTGGGCTACTAGCCATCATATGGCACTTTTCTGCGATTTGCACACTTGTATCGGCCATAGTATTTGCTTTTGAAGTCTCTTTAGCTCTTTAGCTTGTGCAACTTATTTAAAGGCGCATATTAGCTATAGTTTCGGTTACGCGTCGCGGTTACCACCCCCCGAACCTTGTCATTTAACCGTGTAAACGCATTTGTTTTGCACCGTGTAACTGTTTATCGATTTTCTAAGTTTTGCCCATCATTATTAATGACATGCCCTGGTCCAGTAGGTGGGCGTGGTCAGATGCGTTCCCTCTTTGGCTGATTGACACGGTCTTGTGTTTTTGCTTGGCTGGCTGCACGAGCCATTACATCAGCTCAACTCTCCCCTACCGCATCCCCACGTCCCGAGAATCACTTCCCGTCGCTATAACGACACTAGAATCACTTCCCGTCGCTATAACGACACTAGAATACCAAAACGCAGGGAATTAATGCTCTTACAGAGCAAGCTTTTCTGCACCCCCCTCCCGATTCAGGCGACCAAACCCCCCCGTGGAAAATAATCCAAAATAGCCTGTTCCTTTGAGGGGGGTGTGGAAAGTCATTTCCCATTTCCCACACAGTTATTTTTGGGAGGATATTTTTGATGCATTTTTATCCCACTGTGATTTTGGTGGTGAGATATCCTGTTGTCAGACTTGTGTGTAATTTGCCATTTGGACTAAAGCCTGATTGTCTGTAGTCATTCCTCACCTGTGTCGTTTTGAAGAGCACAGCCGTTGATGAATTGGGGAGATGTTTTACGTGTTTAGTCACGGAGATGGTTGTTGCACGTTTGACTGACGAGGGAAGTTCAGTGGTTAAGGCATGATGTCGTTGTGAAGACTGTGTTGGGTAGGGCACAGTTAGGTAATTCTGCCCTCCTGAGGGCCAAAACATTTCTTTTTATAGGAAGCATGAATCCAGGTCAGAATGACTGGCTTGTTTCAGGGACATTTACAACAGAAGACTTGCAGCGGGCCATTCCTCCGCCACCGTTCCTTTCCCCGGCTGTGAATTATCGCCACAAGGTGTGTGAAGGTGCTAACGCACCGCGCCTCCCCCAAGGGAGCGGACGGCGACCAACCAGCGCACGTCACGCCACCTGCCAATTAGCACTCTTGCACCTCAGCAGGCAAGAGGCCTCTTCACCAGCGGGACACTCCACTGGGGGGGGGGGGGGGGAGAGACTCCGCAACAGGCCGAGCCGCAGGGGCGAGCCAAACGTCAACGCGTGGGATCTAGCGACGAGTTTATCGGCGGTGCGCACGATGCAGCGAGCACCCGAGTACGTTGCGTTTTGAGATGAGTGCCACGAGACACGTAAACGTGAGACGCCCTGGTACAGGGAGAGTGCCTCGTAAAATACACACCGTCTGCCCCTGATCAGCAGTCCCCAGCAAATGAATCTATTCATTCCTGCTGAAGAATTTCCAAAACAACTCGGGTAGACCGAAGCACTCAATCTCAGTGACTGTAGGCCCCCGCGCACTTTATAATGGAAATTCTCTCGCATCCATCAGAATTGAATGGGAATCTGCATGAGGCCTTCAGCGACTATGGTTTTCGGTGCGTCTACTGGGGTGGGATGAAGTGAGCCTGCTGAACGCACTGTGATGAGGGGGGTGGGGGGGGACAGCAGACAGAGAACACCTGTCAGACGAGGAAATTAATGATTTCTTTCGGCGTGGGACAACATCTAAATTCATTCAAGTCTCATCTTTAGATGCGGGACTTGAATTTCATTTTTTTGTGTGAAGGGAATTCCCCCCTCTCATGTTTCAGTAAATGAGAATGGGATAGGGAGCGTCAAACAAATGCACATACACAGGAGTATAAGAATATGGTGTATGTACGTACATTTTGGAATTTGTCAATGAATGTCTGTATTAAACTTTTTAAATGTGAAATGGTGTCAGCGTTACATTTGTTATTTCTTTAAAAAACGGCTCATCAAATTCGCTCGTGCTATTCTGCGATATTGTTTAACGAAAATCGGCATTGCTTTCTTTCTGAATTGTCGACCCACGGCTAAACAGTGTGGTTTAATGTTCACATGAATCTTACAGTAAAAATATGCTGTACGCCGCCACGGTGGTACAACGGTAAGAGCGCCGACTATCAATCGGTGCTGTTGTACTCTGGGGATCGGGGTTCGCGCCCCGGTCCTGCCAGATCCGAGCATGGCTGGTGCCCTGCGGGAGCGGCAATTGGTGGCTGCTTCTGGGTGTGGGGCGGGGCTCGGAGAGAATCGGTCGGTGCACAGAACAGCCCTGGGCGAGTTGGAATCACGGTCAGGAGCTCGAGGAGTCTCACCCTGTGGAGGACATGGCACCCTCCTTTCTTCTACTGGCTGACGGGGTTGAATAGCGGTGGTTTTCTAGCAGTTGCTACACAGGGGGAATTGGCTACTAAATTGGGAGAGAGAAAAAAATGCTCCACGACACACGTTTTTTTTTCTTCTTCTTTGGTCTGTTACTTTATTCCGTTTTTTTATGAATCATAACTGGAATATGACAGTAGTATATCATGTTTTCTGTATCAGACTTTTGGAATTTTCATTCGGAATGGGAATTTGGAGTTTCCGAATATGGAAATCAATTCTGCTTTCATTCTCTGTGCCGGATTATGAATTCACTTGATCTTGTCTAAATACTGTAATCTTGTAGCATCGGCAACGAAACTTAACGTTCGTAGGTAAGGACGATGGAGTCATATTGACTATTTTAACTCATCACATTTTAGCCATTGCTGCCTGTAGCCTGAGCCGGTTTGCCTCGGGCTTTTGTTTACTGTGACCTTTGTCATGTGACTGGCAGCGCCGTTCACATCGACTTGCTGCTGGGGAGTTTTTTTTCCTCAGACTTGCTGCTTGTTCCCTGCAGAATTGTTTTTCTGTAAATCATAAACTGTGATGCACTTCCAATATTTTTGCTGCCAATCAGTCGACGTGTTTGAGGCTCGAAGACTGTGTCTGGAACACAGGGTCAGGAAGTTGTTTTGCGTCATTTCACGTTTTAAAGTTTATATTGGTGTAGATATTGTCATAGCAATGTAGTTGATGAGTTATTACAGTGTCACAAAAATGCGGTTGCCTGCATCGGTGTTCTATGGAATCAGGCAGCGATGGCGTGTTGGAGAATATAGCGTGCTTTATTTGAACAGTCCCACACTGAAATTGGGGATTTTCAAAGTGTGTTCGCTTGTTTTTGCTATAATATTTGTTGAGTATTGTGATAAATGCTTGTTTAATATTTTCTGGAGAGATGTTTCCTGTGAAATGTCTGGCGGAATGACGCATTCTGGCACATGGCGTCTGGTTCACATTTGTTTACATTTCTAAGCATGGACTAATGGGTGTATGGTTGAATGTTCATGATAAAAAGCCAAAATATCTCAAGATTTACATTTGTTTTTGTAAGTCTTTCTTTTGCACGTATGGGAAAGTTCATCTTTTTTGGGGCTATTATATTTAGCCTTTTAGACATTTAGTGCCTTTTGTCCGTTCTTAGTAATTGAATAGACCAATTGTCAGAGGAAGCGTTCAAAATGTAACGGACAGCTGCTCTAAGAGTGAGGTGAAGGGCTGTGTAAATGGGCTCTGTAATCTTTCCAAAACGACCAACGGTGGAACTTTACCTGTATTAATACATTAATACATTTAATATTTTGTTTTGGCCCTCAGGAGGGCAGAATTACCGAACTGTGCCCTACCCAACACAGTCTTCACAACGACATCATGCCTTAACCACTGAACTTCTCTCGTCAGTCAAACGTGCAACAACCATCTCCGTGACTAAACACGTAAAACATCCATTTGTCCATTTTTGCAGCGAGAATGCAGCTTACATGCATATTTCTGGAAAGGTGAAACGCCTATCCGTTCAGCGTACTGAAAATCCAGTCTCCCATGTTGTATTTCTCTCGTGCCCACCACAATGCAAAAACTGCATGTTGCAGTCTGCGAAAAGAGCATAATGGATCATTGTCCATTTTGTTTAAAATTTATTGAAATATTGACGTTGTCATGCCTGTGTTAATGGCTTAGTGCATCTGGTGCTCCTACGTACACATTGTACTCTCGCTCGCCAGACTTGCTGCAGAGAAGGTAAAAGAACACCTGCTCAAATTCTTCTGCTAGTGTTGAGAGTAACAATGGCGCATTTCTTTAAACCAAGAGCTTGCTGAATGCAAAATTCAACAATACAAATGTGATGTGTAATGATTTCTTTTTACCCCATGAAGGCTATATCACGTGTTGATTTAAAAAAATAAAAATAAAAAATGAAAGTGTGATGAGAACCTGACAATCTATTGTTGGTACAAGAAAGCGAAATCATTATTTCTCTGGGTTTCTGCACAACGTTTGACCATCTCATGTGGTTGTCCATAGATGCAGGCCCAAATCCTGTCTGAAAATCTGCAAAGGATTTGAACACAGAGACTGATTATGTCCTCCATTCCCATAAAACTATGAGAATAATCATTATATAGGTGAACCAGTGGCCACAAGGATTTGATGCAATGGGCAACACTTTTGATTTGTAGAAGTAAGGAGTCATGTGCAGGAGGATAATATTTTTCTGTGCTGTGAGATAATCTTGTGAAGATTGTCTTGTTCACAGACTTAACAACAATGAAAGGGATTTCACCTTGATTTTTAAAATTTCCATCAATTACAGATAATGGGTTTCTAACCGTTGTAAGTGTGAGCGATTTGATCGTTCGAAATCAGCTTTACCCTGTTTAATTGTTTTATGCAAAACTGTTTTTCTCCCCTGTCTGTTGTTTGACGAGAACGCAGCCTTCAAGAAGTTGATGTGGAGTCCGTAGTAACTAGGGGTTTAAAAATGTATTTTTTATTTATTATTATTTTTTGCCTAAAGTAAATTTTTCAGCAGCAGACCCACTGAAATGCCTCACAGAAAAGAGTAGGCTCGCCCCCGCGCCGATGCTCTTTGATAACATCTTGTTTATTATCGTTATTGCAGTAACAATCTATAGGCTAATAACGCACCACGTAGGCTATGCAGGCTTTGACCCATTATTATGGCAATTATTTTTGATAGATGCAAAAAAAGAAATGGATTTAGGACATAGATTTCCAATTATGTTTTTTTCCTCAACAATTCTGAACCTACTGGTGAGTACTCCTTTACTCGATTAAACGATATCACCCCTAATAATTACATCTGTTGACCCAGCCAGGGTCAAGGTATACTTGTGTAATGCGAAAATGACAAATAAACGAACAAGAAAAAATGGCATCCTTTATTTATGGCTGAAATGAACGACACCATATTTGGATCATGCCGGTCCACTGAGGTCAGAGACGAGTTGCATGTCGTCCCTGCTTAGCGACGGCTTTTTTTTTTTTTTTTTTTTTTTGCGCCTCCCAGCAAGGATATTTGGACCGCCTTTTGGGATCTTTTGTGACACCGGAGGTTGAGCCTCATTAGTGTCTGGAAAGCCTTAATGGAAGTGTGTCTGGTTTTTAAACCGTTTTAATTTGAGGAAAGGTTATTTAAAGCACGGTCGTTTCCCTCTTTTTTTGTTTTTGTGTTTTCATGTCCATTTTCTTTTTCCTGCTGTTGATAAGTGGGGCCATATTACAAGAACTCCTGACCTGGTGTATTTTATGTGGGGAAAACCTAGTTTAGATTAACAGTTGCTATGAATAGTTCCACTATTAATCTTAATTCTTTATGCGGTTCCAATCTTGAACCATCAGCGCCTGCCTGATGTCTGATGTAACGCTGTTGAGAAGAGTGACTCTGGAACTTTCCATGTGAAATTGTCTTTATGCTCACTTGCTGTGGATAAGGCAATAAGTGCTCATCTCCTGTCTGCAGTGTCGTCTGGCCCCGTGAGGTGGCTCTGTGTCTGCTGACGGTTATGTGTAGATGGCTCTTAGCCAACTGTGACAGCCCTCCCTGGTAAACGCAGTGCGCCGTGGTGGAAATGTGATAAATCTGCCATAAAGCTAAAATGAGCTTAGCGGGGTTACATGGGTTCAGCAATCGCGATACTATTAAATACCAGATCTGTTGTCTGTACATACTCAAAGTACCGCTCAGACGGCTCAATAAACTGCTGTTGTTTGCTTTTCTGGGATGTGATTGTTTGATTCTGCCCTTGAGCTTGGGCGGAAACGGAGCGCGGTTTGCTCTGTTCTCCTTTGGGGGGGGGTTACTTTGCGTCTGAACGGGCGTCACGGATAAGTCACAGGCCGAGCAGCGTTCGCCTGCAATGTCAATTTCACGTGCGCTGGGAGTTGGGTTGAAGGGGCCGTCGGGGTAAGAAAGGGGGCTCGCTTACCTATGTCTGTAAGAAAGCTTCCTGCATCGCAGGATTGATTCCAAAAAAATGGATTCCGAAAAAATCTGAAGACGAGCCCAGCTGAGAAGAGTCGGCTGTTCTCGGCGGTTAAAGTTGCGACAGGGAAAATGTCAGGAGGCAACCGGCTGACGTGTATGCTCCCGGGCAGAGCCAGAAAGAGACCCAGGCGCATATGAGGGTGGGGGAACAAAATTAGAGTCTCTTTGGGGGGGGGTGGGGTGGGCGTTGAGGGTAAAGGTCAGCTGAGTGGCGTCCGCAGAGGAGGCGCCCCGTGCCAAGCCCCTGCGGACGGACGGACGGACGGACGCGACATATGGCTCAAGCGCACTCGGAGGGATCGTCCTCCAGACGACGGCTCAAAGGGTGGACAGATGGAGGCTCGTTCAGCCTTGAAGTTGGCGCTAATTCTCTCTTCTGGCAGGGCCCTCGACGCAGGCCCCTGCCTCGTGGCATGCAGTCGAAAGCCCTCTTCCTGCAGGCAGTACCGGGCTGGAGCCGGCGGAGGTAGCGCTGCGAGCTGTGGGAGCGAGCGCAGTTGTAGGCGTGGTTACTTCCTGGACGGTGTCAGACCGCGCGACATCATTTTGTGTTGAGACTAGACTGAGGAAATGCTGCATTTGTTAAGGGAAGCCCACAGTTTATTAATGGGTCAATTCATGTGAAATCGTCCCCCTCAGATTGTGTTAGAAACTTGGACATGGCCGTCTCCTCCGAGGTACTGCTCAGGCGAATATACTTTGCATTCTTCTTTTTTTTATTGGCAATTAGGAAATGAATAAAAAAATATTTCTTATTTTTCTTGTTATTATTGACTGGTTAATAAAATAATAAATAGTGTTTATTACAGCCACATTCAAATCATAAAGTTTGTACCTTCATAGTTTGGAGGGATATTATTTCAAGTTGTCGCTAATTGTCGATACTGAATTTTCTGCGGTAGCCTACTGTTTAAATTGTATTGAAATTATATGCCACGTATGCATTGTTCCCACCTAACAATCTCCTCCTAAGACCAAATAATCAGTATTGTGGTTGTTAAGGATCCACATTGTGTTCCCTGTTGTTTTTATCTGTTGCAATTAAATGATAAATGAAAATAATACATAATGGCCTGTCAATAGAAACCATGTCAACAGCGCACTAGCATGGAAACGGTTTACAAATTTTGGAGAAGTGCATTCTGGGCAAACGAGAACTGTCAATCTGACCCCTTTCTCGTGAAAGAAATACACACACACACTTATTTTCTTGTTGAAGAGGCAGAGCTTGACTGTGGATGGCTAGGTTTTGATCAGCCGTGTTGCGTTTCAGTGGCATGTGCCCTAAGCTCCCGCATTCTAGGAACGGCAAGACTGCAGCGACGCCGAGGTTCTGCTCTTTTCGCCAAAGGCGCATTCGCTCCCCTGGCTGCTGCGTTTAAAATCTCTGCCCTAAGATAAACTATGCAGACATTTGCAGCTAGCGATACCCTCTTTCCTTTATGAATATGTAAAATGTGCCCCTCATAAAAGAGAGATGCTCGCAGGCTTTCAGCTGTGGACGGAAAGTTTGCCTTTCTGACAAAAAAGGGAAAGGAATCTTTACGCGTTTGACGTGGATGTCTTTTAAGGTACACGGCCGCAGTGTCGTAGTGAGTTGAGGAAAGAAGCGTCTCTGAGCTCGGACCATGTGGTTTGACTCTTGATGATGTGTTGCCCCGGTCGATCTCCCACCCTGCTCTTGCCGCCCCACCCCCACCCCCCACCCTCTGCAGTGCCGTGTGGGTGCAAGGAGCCCTCAAAGTCGCCCACTCCAACATGCTCCGCCTCCAACAAGCTCCGCTTCGCATGTGTGATATTCGCTGTGGCTGATCCCTGTCCCTGCACCCCCCACCTCCCCGCAACTCGTTATTCGTCAGCGCGGTAGTCAACGCCCGCTGTTGCTGGGCTGAAGGGGGGGACGGCATGGCACTGCACCATTCCCTGCTCTAATCCTCGCAGCGCGCCATGTCCCCTGCTCTCTCTCTCTCCGCCGGAGCCAAGCTGTGCCTTCTGACATCGTCTCATAACCGAGCGTAACGCGGCGTAACGCGAAGTACCAGGACCGGCACTGTAATATAATGTGACAGAGTTTGGTTTCAGCGGTGAAGCTGACCGCCTTACTTCGCCACAGAATGGGAAAGGCAGGTTAGCGAGAGACGCGGCAGCACGATCTCGGAGCAAACCCGGGTGTTGTTGAAACGTGACGCGCTGTCTACTGCGGTGTTGTAACGCCCCCCCTGTGTCTCAAAATTAATAAAAGAACACAGTCAATCGGTTTGTTATCTAATGAGAATCCATAAAAATTAAACCATTAAGAAAATTTTAACCTGTGGTGAGGAGTTAAGGAGCAAGGACACCCCCCCCACCTCCCCCCAACACCACCCCGCCGGTCAATAATTCCGTCTGAACAGAGGAACGCCGTTGGCGGTGAGTGTGCTGCGTGACCTCTGAGCTGAACCCCCGGCGCAGTGCCGCAGACGAGCACTAAATGTCTCCCCGTCTAGACGGTGTGAATGGAATTCTGAGAGGCTGGCCAGTGATTGGGTGGAAGGTGAGCTCCAGCTGCTGGGCTGACACTCTGCCATCGCCACGGGAGACGGGTGCAGAAATGAGCAAACAGCTGAGGGGGGGGGTTAGGGTTGGAAGCACGTGGGGGGGTGGGAGTGTTGCTTTAAAGGGCACAGAGAGCCGTTCTCTGGAACACGATATTCATTTTACCTTAGTTATCGTTTTAAAGGGATGGTTCACATTTTTGTTATTGTGTGTTTTTATGGCCCAGACGGTTTTATCTGCGATGCAGGATATTTCTGATATTTACAGAAGTTTCTAACGACCTGCTGGCTTTAAGATGGCTGGTATAGGAGCAATAACGGCTTTGTGATTGTATGCAAAAAAATAAATGGAAAATAACAGAAATTACAAAAATAAATAAATAAATAAATCTTATTTAAAGCCAATGAAACTTTTCCTGTTACCTAATAGGAAGGCTGTATCAATACCTTAAAACCTTGAACTAAAAAAAATAGCAACAGTGGTGGTATTTGAGGAAATTTGTCTTGAGCAAGCATGAAAAGATTTAAATTACATTCATTAAGTTCAGCCCACGTATTATTCCAGTACTCTAAATGCCACGTAGATGGACATCAATTAGTTGTAAAGACACATTGGGGTCGTATTTACAGCAATGCAAGAAATGCAATGGACACTTTTTTTTTTTTTTTTTTACTTAATTGGGGAAAATGCTTTTTTAAATTTATTTTTTGTTAATCTTTACTTCTCTGGGTTACCTCTTAATCCAAATCGCTGGCGTCTTCATTCAGATTTTCGTCGGGCTACAGAATAAGGAGGAAAAAGAAAAAAAAAGAAAGCTTAGAATTTGCAAGGTTTCTTTCCCATGTGGCTGATCCAGTTGTTACGAGGTGTGTGTGTGTGTGTGTGTGGGTGTCTGTCTGGCGCAGTCTGGCCCTATCTCCGCATCTCAGCGGGTGACCTTGAAGGGCATTTTGCGCGCCACGCCCTCTGGGAAGGTGAACGTCCCCCCGCACGGCACGTGGAACCTATGGATGTTCAGTTGGGGGGGCGGGAAGGAGCTGTAACGAGACCGTGACATTAGCTTTGTGCTACGACGTGCGTTTTGTTTCCGGCCGGCCCGCGTTTGTCATTGCTGGTTGTAGGTCAGTGCGGTGTCTGCAGCTTTAAATAAACTGCCCGTCTCGCCCGCTGCCAATGGGATACAAGTGGAAGTGAGGGGAGCTTCCTGTTGTTTCTCACCCTGTTCCTTGCATGATCAAATCAGCCAACTGGGATACGTTCATGTCATTCTCTGTTTGACTTGTAGAATGGCGGTCCCGATTAATCCTATTTTGTTTGCACAAGTTTCTTGTTTGTTTTAAAATGCACGTGGGGTTCACTTCTGAAAACTACAGCTTGGGGAAAGCGTTGGAGCACGTCATGTCTGGAGTGTTTGCAAATCGGCTTTATAAGGGCTTTTTTATTCTCTGTCCACGCTTGGAACGAGCCAACGAGACATTTCTCTCATTTTCTAACACTCAATTGTTCCAATGAGAAATAAATGAAAACTACCAGTGATATTGCGAGAATATTATTACCATAATTTTATCAGTGTTTATCCTCGACTCTTATTTTCTATCCCTTCACAGTGGGTAGCTGTGCGTTGCTTCACAGTGGGTAGCTGTGCGTTGCTTCACTGCAACCTTGGCCAGAGCGAGCACTGGCCTGGCCAGGATTTGATTCCGGACCGTCTGGCGCTTTCCAAGGACTTGTGCGTGAGCTGGCCAAGTATCATCTTTGAGCTACTCATTGATAAGAGCATTGCCTAAAGATGGTCTTTATCTAAATATCAGTTCACTAAAATTGATTTCCCCCTGTAGAGCTGGAACTAGGCAGTCCAGGTTCTGGGTGGTTTTCTGTGACTTTTTTTGTGTTACTGGTGCTAGACTGCTGGCAGGATTGGCGAGCTGCATAGCTACATTGCTTCTGTGAGTGCCTGTCTATTTTAAAAAAACGAGGGCTGTGTCTGAATCGGAGCCCTATCTAGCCTACTACATCCTGTGTACTGTTTGCAGAATACCGTTTAGTACACTAAATGCCGCACACAAAAAAATATCCTCCATACTATTATCAGCGAAAACTTATTATATAAATGAGTATATAATCTGTGGATTTTAAGTACATTAGTTAGAACGTTTCACCTACTTAACTTTCTCGTCCAATGTTCTTGACAAGCATACTCAATAGTATGGAAGGGTGTCGATTCGAACACAGCCTGGGTATATCCACACAGAAGACGGAAATGAGCAAGCCACCATCTGCAAAACGGCCAACCAACCAATAATGGAAGGCAATGTAATGGAAAAGCAGGTATGCTGTTCCAGCTTTGGTCCCAGCTCTGTATTAACAAGTCTTGAGGGCTTCAGTGGTCTGGTCCTCGTCATTAAACATCTCAATGCTCTCATAGTGGAAAAGAGGCACTAACGCCGCGTTCTCACAGCGAGCAACTTAGTCGCCGAGTAGGTCGATTGTACTAGGCTGGGGCCGGGGCCGGGGCCGGAGCTTTCCATTGTGTCATCCAAGTCAGCTCGTGCAGCTACAATTTTTTGATGAAGTGAAACAACGGCTGTAGCCTACCTATAACAGACATATTTGCGATGCATCTTATTCTTTATAGTTATGTCATGACACTGAATATTAGCTCGTGATCGGCTAGCCTATATCTATCTTCGTCGCGAGCTAGCAATCTTTATCTATCTATCTAGATACATAGATAGATTTATGTATAAAACTCAACATGTAGTTTGGGCTCAATGTGATATTGGTAGAACACCCACATATATCCATTAAGGTTATGTTATGATCAGTTGCACAATCACCCCTCCATTTGGTGTTACAAAGGTGGTTAAAACAAATTTCACAGCTATTTAGTTTTCTTTGTCTCATTTAATGCATTTTGATGTTAGATCATGATATCAATAGAAAATAATGAAATATAGTAATTTTAGATGCTGTAAGCTGCATTTTGTAATTACGCACGTAAAAGCGCACGTGGACGTGACTTAGATCACGCAATTACGAAACTTACTTATTATGCAGTAAAAATGCCCTGAAATCTACTGAGTCCACCCCAGTTATGTGTACTCAGATTACATGAACGCCAAGCGGAGAAGAAGGGAGCAAATATCTTCAAAACGGCGAAGAATTATGGCTTGTTTTGAGCGGTTCTCGATGTTCCTCGTGCTAGATTATTCTTCGTTATGCTTTGTGAGCACGGTAATAATAGCAGAAAGTGTTTCAGTTTTGGTAAAAGTACCATATCGTGTGTTTTACTGCATTTAATCGGCTACAAATGCGCACAAGAGTAGACCAACACAAGCCCAACAGAACGTTGTAATTTCTAGAGGTCAGAATGCAGTTTTTGATAACAAAACATTCATGTTCAATGGTGAGTCCGTACATAATTTTGTTGTGTTAACAGGGAATAAAAAGTGTTTCAGTTATCTTTAAAACGCTCTTGCTTCGTGAATATTCAATTTTATGATGTTAGATTAACGTGAAAGGTAAATCATAACAAGCCCATCGTACTGGTCGGTGTGTTGGAATCAAGGAAAACAAAATAGCGCTACTATTGATAGAAAAGGCACAAGCGGTGACTCGAAACATACTGTGCGTTACATCAGGTAGGAAGAAACTTTTTGTATTATTTATTCGCATAGAATAAAGGAATGATTCTGAAACGCTGTTAATATGTTGATCTATATTTTGCTAAAGTACTCCAGGAGTGCTGTATTATTATGTTGATAATAATAATTATTTTTTTCTTGGTTTTCTCTCGAGGTTAATATAATTTGGTTTGTTTCAGTAGAAAGAGTATCTATTTATAGGTTATATGAACAAATTTCAAAGCATTCTATTGCGTAACGTATGAGATATTAAATTAAGAAAAAACTACTCTAGCAAATGGAGGGGTGATTGTGCTACACATCTATACATTGAACAGGACAGGGTAGGCTTGGACCATGATTATTAGCTGCTCTTCCATTGCTGCAATTTGAGTGAAATCGAGCGGAACTATTCACAAAATGGTTTCGTGTCGGTTGGAGAAATATGAAGCATAGAACTCTGATTGGCTGTTACGGCCGATGGTCAACATTTATCGGCCGATTTTGGTCGCTCAGTTGCCTGGTTGCTCACTTCCGGCAACCGGGCGAACGCAGCATAAGTTGCTTTAGGTGAAGGTGATGGCAATACTTTATTGTCGATTGACGTCATGAATTTAGTGGAGCAACCTCTCCCCTTACCGCTCTTCAGTTGTGTGAACTAATTCAAATCAACCTTGATTCAAACCAATCTTTTACATCGCATTCCAGTTTTTGAAATTCAAGTGGGTATACTGTGACTGAAATGGATGCCCTCTGAATGAACTACCGGAGGACTGGAGACACCTTCACATATTCTTAAGGCTTTTTTTCTTGGGTAGAAGCTCAGAACACAAACATCAGTTAATTCCAAAATGTTTTAAAGGAAGTCTTGAGAACAAATTTGTTCGTAGAGTAATTGGTGAGTGAGGCCCATTGTCTGTACTAGTGCCGACAACAATCGGAAGTTCAGCGTGCATTAAGGGTCAAACTAGAAACTTGAATATGGTGTGAAGTGAAGAAAAGGCATCAGTATTTTTAGTGAGAGAAAGATTGAAATTTTAGTTTCTCAGCTCCCTCCTCACTCCACCACGAGGGAGAAAGAGTGTCCAGAATAGAATGTTGTGAATGTCTCCCTTTCTATTCAAGTCTGAGTTTGGTTTAAATTTTGTGTTCTATCAATGCGATGGCAAAACAGTTTGTATCAGTGCAAATCCAGCCAAGTCTGGTTAAGAACTTGCTGTAACTCCAGATCACACTCGCCAACTCTTTCTACCTAGCTGCCCAGCTGTTTTTTTTAGTTTTTTTTGCCATGTATCATGCTTCTGTTGTTTGTAGTGGTAGCTTGCTGCAGACTAGTTAAATAAACCCCCATTGTGTTTGCCCCAGCTCAAAACATGTCTTTTACCCATGTCCTGTGTTTATTTTTTGTTTGGCACTTTGGCTTCTTTTGCATTGTATTTTTTTTTTGCTCTCGATGGCATTTTTACAGCACCCTCACCTTTCAGAAAACTGCTGGTTTCTTCTGGAATATTCCAATTTTAATGGTTATACAGGCTGTTGGCGGTTCCTCGCTGCTTGTGAAACCCCACAGACTGGAATTGGCAGTATTTGAATCGACTTGTAGTCCACTTGTAGCTTGCAGCCCACAAGCAAGATGGAGGACTGTAGTTGGTTTGAGCTGACAAACAGTGTTCAATCTGAAGCAATAAATCAGTCAGGATTTAAGCATGCACCTGTTGAATTTCACGAAGAAACGCAGCGTTGGCTACTTGTTGCAGACACAAGTCGGAATGTCTTTGCTCGGCGTAAGCGCCCTGGGAGAGATGTTTTCTGTTCACGCGTTCATGTCGGGCGGGGGGGAATGAAAGTCCTGTTGCATCCACAGGTTAAAAAAAATAGGATACTTGAAGTTTGGCTGCCACTGGCACTCTGCATAAATACCCATGTGTTGAAAAATGCAATTCTCCCCATTTGCATGATTATGTTTAGAATCAGACCTCATGTTTTTATTTGTTTCCTTAAAAAACAAAAAACCAGCACAGTTGTCAAATTTTTTAAGGGAACAGTATTTGATGTTGAACTAAAATGGCTTCAGCAGTTATTTTGTGGAGGCTTTCTCTGTGTACACAATGCAGTGAAATGAGCTGCATGTACTTTGTGGCTTTGTTCTAGCTTCTGGTTGTCAAGCCAGCACACTTAAGCGCTGGATATCTTCCTGAACACAATGTTCTTGTTTTGGTATTTTGTTCTTCTTAGCATCATTCGCACTTATGTCATTTAAAAGCGAGAATGCCTTTAGAATTCAAGAGTTGCTAATGAAAGGTCATTTTTCTGTAAACTGATATTGAAGCATGTGAACTACCCATTGTAACTAATTGGGATTTTGAAAAAAGAACTTTTTTTCAAAACAGGAAATCTCAAACCCTGTTGTTTTCTGACCATAACAACAGCATGCATAAGAAATGTTTCACTTTCACATACACATTCTCTCTCTCTCTCTCTCTCACACACACACACACACACACACACACACCACATCCTTTCTCATTGGGACAGTATTTTGTATTCAACAGAGTATAACCTGTAAATCCACTTCACTGGTCTTTTAAGTCTTAAATTGCATTAAATGCACTTTTCAAAATTAAAGGCCTTGTATAGTTTTAATTAATTTTGTTTTGAAATGACCTGAATGTTTTTTTAGCGGCAACCAGAAGATGACTACATCTGCCTTGACCAACATTTTACAGCGCAGCAGACCGTTCTGTGGCGGTCACGTTACCGCGAGAGGGTTTGTTGTGCGCGTTCATAGCGTAGTGTGTAGACGATAGGAACTGGAAGGAGTGGGAGGGATGAGATGGTGAAGTCAGGGAAGAGGCTGGAAACAGCCTCTACTGCATGTGCTGACGGCAAAAGATTTTGCAGCCCATTGGAACGCTATGCAAAACCCGGGTACTTAATAAAACTTAATCGGTCGTAAATGAATCATTGACCTGCGACAGTAACGTTTTTTTATGACACTTAAGCTAGTGGATGTAATACGTGATTGTATACATTTCTTTATCCCCATTTCGCCAGTATACCTAAACATTTACGCGCTATGCTTTTGTATCCTAATTTGTTTTCCTTACTGCTGTCTAAATGAAGCCACATAGGGTGCAGCACCATTTTGACTGTCAATTCACGTTTACCTTTATATATTCGGACTGGACAACACTTCACTTCAACTGCATTTTTAACATGTAATTTTTGTAACAACTTTGACAGTGAAACTGTTCTTGAATTGCATACCAAGTGGCATTAAAAAAGCACTCAAAAAGCCTTGAATTTAACTTTCTCAATCCTGTATAAACCCTCTGTGGTGTATCTAACAAGCTTCCCTCATTGATGTGGTTGTGTGGATAAGGTAGCACAACTGGGCAAGGGCAACAGCAAAAGCACATTCAAGACGTGCTGTTTATGGGCCCCCGTTGTGGAACGCGCTTCTATGCTGATCACCCTCTCTGTAGTTTTACTGTTTCGGCTCATTAAACGAAACGCCCTGAAACCCAGAGGTCTCAACGGGCACTATGAACTTTGCCCGTCTGACTGATCCATGGACACTCTCTTTGTTACCAGTGGTGGGATAAAAATAGTTGAGTCACTCATCTCATTCATGAACTTTTACTTTGAAGCCTTTCATTCCCAGAACTTAATGTCGACTTTTTCTGTTCGGCTTTGTACGCCACGTGATTCGGCTATTATGAATTCTGTGATAATAATGCCACGTTTTATTTCATGACTAATGCGCTCAGATTTTCCAAAAATATTTGGGCTGAAAGGATCACCATCAGATGATGGTGTTGACAGTTCTAACGATTAACATGGCTTCATCGTGAGAACTGCCAAAACCTTCAAATGATGTCTCTTAACACCTGTCAGAGGAAAAAAAAATTAAAAAGCTGTTGCCACCAAAAATGTCTGCTCTTTTCCCATGGCTCTTTTTGTTTATAAATTGGGTTAGTGAATTGTTTACTTGCTGTACCAGTTGAGTGCAAATCTTTTCTTCTCGTCTTGAAAGGAACTGGACGAAATGAGGCTTAGCCAGCTTTGTTGGTTCTTCTCCCTCACTCCAGTTCTGTTTCAGAAAGCTCTGGAAACACTCAGTTCCTCTTAGGCCCGTCAGACCCAGGAACAGATGTGTTAAAGGCTCCTGTCTTGATTTTTGATGCATGATGCAATTTTCCACAAATGCTAATGCATTCTTTGCCAGGAAGGGCTCCTTTCGATTTTCCTAGAAGGCGTGGGAGGGTAAAAGTCATTGTAATGTTCTTCTCTGCAGACGCTGTGCAGTTACATGGATGGTAGCGCTAACCATGATCACAACCACGCTAACCCGGAAACCTTCATTCCCTCATGGCAGGAAAACATGTTTCAGGTTTGCTTTGACCCTTCAAAGGATTTAAAAACTCGGTGGGTGGATTTCTCCAGTTTCAGGACCACGGAGTGGGTCTGTGATGAAGTAAAACTCATTCGAAGCATTTGAAGAGCCATTGGCTTGGGTTTGTATTTACTTACTACATCCAACTTCTAAGCACTTATAGGAAACTCTCAAAATGTTTGTGTTGAATTATTTTAAAATGATAAAAATGAAAGTTAAAAAGGATATAAAAAAAAAAAAAAAAAAAAAAAAAAAAAATTTAAAAAAGTTATTTTTTCGTTATTTTTAAATAATATATATTTTATGATAATTGATATTATTTGATATCGTTTGAAAGCCACCTTTTACAACTTTACAACTTGTAACAGTCGTTATGGGTCGTGGAATGCAACACACGTAAAAAAGTGGGTAAAAAAAAAAAAAAAAAAAAAAAAAAAAAAAAAAAATATTTTCAACTTATTTTCACTCTGGTTTTGATTTGTTTTTTGGACTGGATGATTGCACTCTCTCACACAAACTAAAAAAAAAAAAAAACAAAAAAAAACATTTTTTATTTTTTTTTTTTTTTTTTTCATTTTTTTTAGTAGGTGTAGAAGTGAGTGTCCATACGCCACAACACAACACAGGCCACTCCCCCCTCCCTCCCTCTCTGGTCACTGCACCACACACACTGCTGTGGGCATCCATCCCCATCCCCCTGCCATACACCACTGCCAGCACAAGAGAGAAAAAAGAGAGAAATACCAAACAGAAGAAGAATATAGGGGGGGATTATTTTTTTTTTTTTTTTGGCCCCACCCACACACGGTTGTGTGTGTTGCTCATTCGAATGCATGATCCCTTACAAAGTTGTACCTCGTTGTAAAGGTGACTAATCAGGCTTTCCAACGATATCAAATACAATACCAATTGGTATTATTAAAGGGGAGGAATAATCGACCGAAATAACGTTTCCAAACTTTTTTTGATGAGTTTATATGATAAATGAGGTTGGAAGTTAGACTGACGACATTTAGGTACTGATAACAGCCCGTGGTGCTCTTTAAAGCCGTGTCTGCCAGATCACAAGACATTATGTTATTCATAGACCCACAGTCCTCCTTGTGTGTCTGTCTGCGAGCCGCATGCGTAATTCAATATTGTCTGCTCATATGCGGGGCTCCACCCCTCCCATATGTTTTCCTGTCAGAAGCCCGTCGCCATGTCTTAAAGCTTAATTGGGAGGGGCTGTGCTGGGTTTCTGTGCTACAGAACAATCTGTGCCAACGCCCCCCCCCAATCTGTGCCAATGCCATACTCTCTCCCGCATTACACCATTCCTTTGCCGAAAATATTTTGTGACCCCAAATAGAGATCTGGCAACAATCACTCAATAGCCTTTAACATAGCATTATGAGCAAAGCTTAAACAGTTTGGCCTGTACTATCATTTAAAAACAAGCAAGTGCACATAAAAGACAATGGCTATTACTTATTTATTTTAAAAGCACATGAGACCATTATGGCAAGATGCATTAAATGCGTACCACAGGAACAACACATTCATGGGTAGACAACTAGTAATAACATAAAATATGACAGAAAATATGAGCGCGCATCCATAGTACAAGCAGGCATCACCTTGTGGAAATGTTCAACCCTATCCAATATTCTCAAGGGTGTTAAACTGTTAAAGAAAATGAAAAGATTCTCAATTGCTATGGTATTTAGCATGTTCTGTGGAGCTTAAATCAGTTTGGGGTCAGTTTAAGGCCAGGGTCACATTATTGTCTGTATAGTGCAGTCAAAATGGTTTGATTTGACTGGAGTAATGATCTCTCAGGTAGTTATTCAATATCAAGGCAGAACGTACTGATTTAACCAACTACCCAGGAACAAATCACTTTTAAAATTAGTCAAGGAAAATGTCGCTGAATATTTCTTTGAGCAAAAAGATAGATATATCTATTATGTCCATTATAAAGAAGGGAAAAGCTAGAGATTGAGCCTCCTGGCTGGCATGTCCAAACTGCTCTACTACTGCTGCAGCAGATACAACTGGGAGCAAGAGTATAACGGGGGATAAATATCATTGTAACACTTTCTACTTTCTATGAATGTTCTTTAACAACGGCAATTCCACGATAAGCCCTGTATCTGCTTACGTCAATGACCAGAAATAGGCAGGTGTTGTGTGTCACTTGTGACATAGCACACCAAATGCAGATATTGAAATAAGAATTTCAGAATTTTTATGTAATACTTATGAAGGTACTATGTAGTGCAGTATTCTGTAGAATTCTGCATATATACTCTGATGCCGGGCTATTCACAGAAAATGTAATTAATGTGAAAAGCCCAACCCAATTACTCCCATTTCAAGAGACCCTTTCCAGTCTATGAAATCATGGCATTTCTTGGTTGGTTGTTGGTTAGGACTGGGTAAGGATGCCACTGTGAACACCAGTGGCAACATTGACTGAGAAACATTTGTTAGTTCTGTATCTGTAGATGGATTGATTGTTTGAGTTTATTTAAATGTTCATAAAAATGCATGCACTGTCAGCACTGCAAATGGTTAAACATCGAATTGGTGTGTTAACAGTACACACACTTGCAGAAAAGTCTTATACCTTGTACGGCGTAAATAATAATATAGTTTATTTCTATAGTGCCAGTCTAGTTCCCAATGGTTTGTATATAATAATGGTGTTAGAAAGCAAATGTTATCAATACGGTATACAAAATGGGTACGAGCATAGACACCAGGGAAGTACAGGGCTAGGACTGAAAATGCAGACCATGTAAGTGATACTGCAGACATGTATCAGGCCAGTTCGTGGAACAGCTCCACTACGCCTCCAATCAATCTTCATGCCTTACACCCTGGCCAATCCTCTCCGTTCCACAACCTCAGGGAGACTGGCTGTCCCCTTACTCTCTAGTTGCTCCTCCCAGTCGCGATGACTGTCTGTACTGCCCCCCAAGTAGTGGAACGAACTTCCCACAGTGGTTAGGACCGCAGAATCGTTGGCCATCTCCCGATGCAAACTGAAGACCCACCTCTTCAGACCGCAGCTTGGCTCTCACCCCTACCCTGCAGTACATTTGTCTTTTAACTTTTATTTTTCCTAACTATTCATTCAGGTTATGGTATTTTTATGTTTCTGTTTTTAGGTCTTGTTATCTGTATGTTTTCAGGATTTATAGTTTCATTCTTGGTTAGCATAGTTAATTTGCTATGGTGCTTAGTGCTGTTGCATATACATTTGCTAATGTTGGAATGTTGTTTGCCAGGTATTTGCGGTATATTAATCAGGGTAATGCACTTGTATTCTTCCATGTTGAAAGTTGCTCTGGATCCACTCTGGCATGTTATTGGTAGCATCCTGATATGAAGGAAGCTCTTACTCCGCAGAGACTGGGAAGGCCGTTGGGATTGACAGGGATGTCGACGGAGAAAAGTACAGGTAAAAAATAAAAAATGACTGAAAAATCATTTTTCCGCAGTACCCTGACTCGAAGCTCAGAGCCAGAGCTTTGTGAGGTACAATGCAGATTTGAAGATTGTAGTCTTTTTAACAATTCTGTACAAACACATCGGGACTGGAGCAGGTCTGTCAGGGAACAGGGGCCAAAATGTCTCCGTCCCATTGAGTGAAGCAAGAAGGTGTGTGTGTGTGTGTGTGTTAAACATTTGTGCCTGGCTTGCTGGCCATATTTCATTCCAAGCTCAAGCTGAATGTCATTGCTGACAAGCCAGGATCAGAGCTGATGGTCAGTCGTCAGCAGGACTGAAACATGGCGCACAGACACGGCCACCACACCAGGGTTTCACTGCCTGCGGCTGCAGCCCTTGTCGCCGCGAGCGCGTGCACAGTAGCTTCAGTGAAGTGAATTGGATTACAAGGCCCACAGTGGAACGCAAAAAGCGGGTTTTTTGAAGGGGGCAGTTTGAAGTGCGGCTCCCGAGCGGAAGCGGGAAGAGCGGCCAGACGCTTGGCCCGAAGGCGGGAGCGTCGCCTCCTTGTGTTTGCTGGCACTGCACCAAACCCCCTGCGCCCGAGGGATAAGGGGAGGCCGGGCTTGCGCCGGGAAGCATGAAACGCCCCGGAACGGCGGCGGCTGGAGGAGTGGACGCGGTGCGCCGGTGCGCCCGCCCCTCTTTTCTTCTCCCGTCCGTCCCCCGGTGTCCTGTTCTCTCGTCTGTTGTGGCCCCGTCCTTTGTTCTCTCTCCAGTCTGGCAGTCACGGCTCCCACTGTGCCAGGGAGCCTGTGAGACACACAGATGCTCAAGCGGTCCCCGCACACACCCTGCTTTACGCGCCCCACCTGTTCCGTGAGGGCTGCAGGCACCCCCTCACCCCCCTTCACCCATTAACTGATCCAGGATCAGCTTACCCTTCTCTAATCTCAGCCGCAGCCGTTTGCAAGAATAGCCACTGATCCTACATCAGTGCTTGATGGTGAGCTTATAGGGCGTAAGATCGTCTGTGACCCGGGGGAGACCACAGTCAGTTGCTGTATCACCCTGACTAGTGGATGCGGATGTTGAGTCCACATCACTTGTGATTTTATTTGGTCTGCTGCACAGGGGGGTGGGGGGTGGGGTGGGGGTCTGTTCCCTGCGGGGGGTTAACTCAAAGGCCGCAAAGGCGATGGTGTCAGGCAGGAGCTCTCTTGTGTCGGGCGTCTGTCTGGCCTCACAGCACGTTAAGTTTATGTTGAGGTACCTACCTGTTTGGTCAAAGGCAGGCTGCACCCCTCAACATTGTCCCCTGGCAACACGCCGACCGATTCGTGCTCGGGCACAACACACAGTCTGTCCTTATGTTTTTTTGTTTTTTTTTTTACTTAAAAATGATTGTTTTTTTGCTTTTCTCTGCATCTTGCAGATAAAGGGGGTGAAGGGAAGAGGAAAGAGGAGAAAAAAGAGCCCTGTTTTTTATTTTTATATTAAAGAAACCTGTCATCAAAACCCCAGTGAAAAGCATCAATTGTGCTGAGAATATTCTTGGGATTAACACAACAGACAGTGATGCGCTCTCCCGTTGTCCTGTGCCACCCTGTCTAGATTGAATACAAAACAAAAGGCTGATCTGGAGAGAGGGAGAGAGAGAGAGAGAGCCCCTGATTGGTGACTGTCAGGAAGTCTCAGTTTTGGATAAACTCCATGCATTCTTATATTTTCATTTGCAAAACTGTAACCGAAAAAAGACTGCAAAATTTTTTTAATAAAAAAACTGCAAAAATGAATTCCTACGTTTGAGAACAGCAGCCATGGTGACTCATCAACTGTAATGATCGCAATAAATTCCCCCTCTCTGCCCCTCCCCCCGGCCCGCGTGCGTGATGTCTGCCGCCGGCTGGGGCTGCTCCCGGTGCCGTCTGAGTGGAAATGCGATCCCGGCAGGGGGGCCGCCTCTCTCCCCGCCGCTCGTTAAATGGCCTCCGAGCCAGCGGAGGCAGCGCGGTGCTGAAGTGACTCACTCAGCCGGGACCCGATCAATCCTGCAACATAGACGGGCGGGAGGCAAGGTGGGGTGGACATCCTCAACCCACGACGAGGACTGACAGCAGCCGCTCTCTCTCTCTCTTTCGGTTTCCCCTTCTCTCTTTCTTTCTCTCTATTGCTTTTCTCTGAGCCCCCCCCCCACACACTTTCTGTCTCACTTTCTCTGTCTCCTTTTCTTTCTCATTCATTCTTATAAATATGAATTGAAAGTGTGCTTTATTGGCATTAATTCGCAGTCGACGCCATTGCCAGGGCAGGTATACAAATGTGAAATGTATGTTGGAATGTTAACAGCAGTAAGGGTGATGATCATTTACATACTAATATAAATACAGGTGCAGCTCAAAAAATTAGAATATCGTGAAAAAGTTCAATATTTTTTGTCACTCATGTCAGAAAGTGAACCTCATATATTATATAGATTCATTACACAGAGTGAAATATTTCAAGCCTTTATTTCTTGTAATTTTGATTATGTCTTACAGCTAATGAAAACCCAAATTCAGTGTCTCAGAAAATTAGAATATTTTGCTTTAACATATTTTTAAAGTATCATATTTAATATTTGGTTGCATATCCTTTGCATGCTGTTACTTCCTGAAGTCTGTGACCAATCAACATCAAAAGACTCTCGATATCTTATTTTCAGGTACTGTTACAAGCGATACTATAACTTCTCTGCATTTGAACTGATCTCTATGGGAATTGGGGGGTGAGACTAGATTCAGCTGTAAATTACACTGGTACAGTATGGAACACATGGCTGGCTAAATGGCTGTAAGTCATCAAGGGTCTGAGCTATCAAACGAGCCCCAAACCATCACTCCGCCAGATATGGAGTAGATGTGGATGGATCCCTTTAAGGGTTGTTTCTCCTGACTTTTTTCCCCATAGAGTTCTATAGGAAAATGAGTCAGGAGAAATAACCCTTGCAGTGATCCATCCACATCTACTCCATATCTGGCAACAGAGTGATGGTTTGGGGCTCGTTCGATAGCTCAGACCCTTGATGACTTACAGCCGTTTAGCCAGCCATGTGTTCCATACTGTACCAGTGTAATTTACAGCTGAATCTAGTCTCACCCCCCAATTCCCATAGAGATCAGTTCAAATGCAGAGAGGTTATAGTATCGCTTGTAACAGTACCTGAAAATAAGATATCGAGAGTCTTTTGATGTTGATTGGTCACAGACTTCAGGAAGTAACAGCATGCAAAGGATATGCGACCACATATTAAATATGATACTTTCAAAATATGTTAAAGCAAAATATTCTAATTTTCTGAGACACTGAATTTTGGGTTTCATTAGCTGTAAGCCATAATCATCAAAATTACAAGAAATAAAGGCTTGAAATATTTCACTCTGTGTAATTAATCTATATATGAGTTTCACTTTCTGAAATGAGTGACAAAAAATATTGAACTTTTTCACGATATTCTAATTTTTTGAGCTGCACCTGTATATGTGCCGTGGTGATGAGAAAATGGAAGCATGCAGAGGGGATGGGGTATTGGTGTTGTTGCTTTGGTATGTCTGCCCAGTGTCCCTGAGGTGTCGACGGGTGGCTGCTGCCAACATTTCAGTCTTACTTTCTCTTCTTGAGAAGTGCATGGTTATAAGGAAGATTATTTGTAGGACATTAAATGGGTTATTTTGGGGGGGATTTTTTGCCCAAAATGTGCTCCGTCAGCTTATTTTCTGCCAATTTAAGTATCTATCGCTCCAATCAAATGTGCTGCATTTGCATACCAAAAGAACTTGTGTTGCTAAAGCATTCAAATGCATCTGAGATTAAAAACGACCCCCCCCGAAGAACAGAATGTTTTAACAATTAAAACAAGACACCTCTTTTTCAGAATTAATGGGGAGCACAGATTATATGAATGTAAATACAAACAGGACTCACTGTTTAGCCCACACTCTGTCTTAGATTATAACAGGCAGAGGCATATTGGGATTCTGCATCTGTTGTGGTAGTCTCTATACCCTGAAGCCTTTTTATTTTATCTGGTTCTGGTAGGTAATCTTGGCCGGGAATCGAGAGAAATACGTCTCTCCGTAGAGGTTCTCGGAGCAGGTAATGAGAGTGCATGGCTTTGTCTCCACCTCTGCCAGGTTCCAGTGACCACACAACCTGTTCTGTATCGCTAGCCAAATTTTTTGTTGTGGCCTGTTTTAATAGCAAGGTTGTGTTCAAACAATCTGTACATTGGTAATGTGCATCTTTCACTTTCGTTTGCTCTCGCTCTCTCTCTCTCTCTCTCTTTTTCTTTCATGCTCTCTCACTCATTCCCTCTCTCTCGTAAATGGCTGCTCACATTAAGGGAAACACGATTCCCTCAAACGCACTGAATGCCTAGTCATCGTCCTCTGGGAGCTTGTCTGTTGGAGAGTTGGAGAGCACTCCTGTGGAAGCCTTGCCACCTGTGCGTGAAGGGCAAGTTTGGCATTCAGCGAGCCGGGGGCTGGCAGGGCCGTTTGCGTTTCCAGGGACCAGGTGTTGACGAGGCACTGGGCAGCCCTTCAGTATGGGACCCATCTCAAGTGTGCTTGGCCTGGGCTCCTGCCCTTGGGCGAGGTCTTGTTCTGGGCCAAGTTGAGTGTGGCCAGGGGGCTCGTCCCTGTGGCGTTGGTCGAGACGGGTCTCCATGGGTCCCAGTCTCTGTTTGCTTAGCCAGGGGGGACTGAGTTGTTACCCATTTCTGAGGGAGAAATAAGGCTCCCGTCTTCTGCTAGGAAAACCATGTGGCATGGCTGTAAATAGGGGCTGGTTGATTGGTTTAATTGGGGTTGGAAAGGTGTAAATAAGCCCTTCTACCTTAATTTGTTTTGAAGATTTTTACATTTATTTATTTATTTTATTGGTAATCCCCCACACCGAGTTGGTTAATTATACCATACTGCAGTCAGATTGCGTTAATTCGTGTCCAATCTCTGTTTTCACTCTGTGGGTACATCAAGGATATCAGTGTTCTTTGTTTGTGTTGGTATTTAGATTTGATTAATTTGGTAATATTTCACCATTCAAATGATACATTTACAAAAGGTATTCTTAAGGTTTTGTATTTCCCCAGACAAAAATTTGTAGTTGTAAGCAGTTTTTCTTTCCTAGAGAAAAGATATAATTTGGGTGAAGTGAACTACAGGAAGAGGCAGACAGTCCGAGTGGTGGATCACTGGCCCAGTCCTGCAAATGAATGTTTATCTCAGTGCCAATTTTGGACTACATTTTACAACCCATCTTGTGAGCAGCAGAAGCAAAGGGCTTGCTGGTTATGGGAGGCAAACTATGGTCTGGTTTCCTGCTCCATAGAATAGAGATGTTATCACATCTCCGAAAGGCCAGGCCTCTCTCCAAGGTAGAATGTCCTCTGATGTACTTTAGAACAGGCCCAAACTTTCCCCACCCCCACCCCCCCCAAAGTAGTGGCTGCCCTGGGCTGGGACTTTTTTTTTTTTTTTTTTTTTTTTTTTTTTTTTTTTTTTTTTTTAAAAAAAAAAAAAAAAACATAAAAAAATTCTTAATACACAACAATTTTTTTTTGACATTATTTTTTTTCCATAATTAAGGCCGTTCAGCTCACAACAAAACGCGTACTGACAGGCAGACGGTTAGTTATTGGTGTTGGAAAGAAAAATTGAAAAATGGGAATGGCAAAATTTATTTATGAAAGGAAAAAATTTATTATTATTTATTATTTTTTTTAGTAATCTTTAATAAAATAAATTAAATTTTTTTTTTTTTTTAAAAAAAAAAAAAAAATTTTTTTTTTTGTTTTCATTTTCCTCTCCCTTTGCCCCCCCCCCCCCCCCCCCCCCCCCCCCCCCCGTTGGGCCGCGGCCCCCACTTTGAAAACCCCTGCTTTAGAACACACCGCCTGTCAGGCGGCCTGCTACGGTATATTTTTGGTACCGTTGCTTTTCATAGGAGGAAATGGCAAGGCTCTTTATTACGCACCAGCTAACAGGCTAACATCTGCTCAACATAAGTGATGCTTCCAGGCTCCCCAGTAAAAAGCGCTTTTGCTCACTGTGCCCCGTAAGTTTGACATTGCAGGTGCGAGCATTTAATGATTTGGAATTGGTTGACTATGACTAAAAATGTGCAAGAGCAGACGCAGTGGGCTTCGCCCCCCCCCCCCCAGAGGAAGGGTGGATTTTGGTTGGCCAGGGTTCCTCGGGTTACCACAGCTCCTCCCAACACATCAGGAATCCACAAGCTGCCTAAAATGAGACCGTTTCACCTTTCTGTGGCTCTCTGTTATTTCTCATTTACACTATTGTTTTCATTATTAATATGCCTTCCCACTCATCTACTATACTGATATTTAACCTAGTTACTCCAGGCTTTATCCTTCCATTCCTTTTTACCTGTAGAAAAAATGCTGTAAAAAATATTACCATTGAGTAGGCTATAATAGCGTACATCCTGTAGTATGGTGATACCATTATGTTCTTTAAATGTCTTGCTCGAGACTGGTGTATTATATCTGTATATTCAGTGGCTCAGGATCAGAAATTAACCAGACAATTCAGTGACTGCTCTTTAATGACTTTATTTTGCTCTGCTGCAAGAAAGCAGTAGCAAGTGGTTAGTTACTTAGCTACTTTGTGTATGAGCGGTCATAGAGCATGACTGTAGAGCCATAACATTGACTATTTCTGTTCTTTTTTTTTTTTTTAATAGACACAAAAGCAGCATAATTGTCCAATAATTGTTTAAATGATCACCCCGTCGAGAGCGATGCCCATTAGCGCACTGTTTTTTTTTACTTCCCCCTTTTCTGTAGTGTACCGTTTTAATTCCGCGATGCAGGCAGGGAAGTTAAAGGGGGCCACCTGTTTTTTCAGGACAGACCTTCTCTTTGCTATACAAAGAAAAGTTGTTCACTCATTAATCACTGTCAGAAGTACAACACAGCCTCCAGGTTTTTTCTCATTGGGAACACATTGTTATAGGTACTGTAGCTAATTAAAATCTGTGGTGTCAGGTGTGTGCACAAGGGTTTTTTTTTTTTTGTGTGCCCGGTGGCACTCTGTGCACTGCAGAAACATTCACGACCCTGCCTTCTGCTGGCTGGTTTCAGATGTATTTGTGGGGATTGCATTTATTTGAAGTGAACCCGATACTTCCTGTTTGTGGACCTCTGTTGGAGACTCCACTGAGAGCACCTGGGACACCAGTTTTTGATTCCTTTTCTTCCGCTGTTGCTGTCTACAGAAAACACTGGGTAAACCACCACACCTGAACCTGTTCTTCTCATAGATATGTGTGGAGGTTTATGGAATAGATCTGCACAGGTGTGCAAACGATTAATTTGGGTCAGATCGGTCGGTGCATGTCTGCTTGGGTGAGTTTAATTGCCTTCCATGTGGGGGGCTGAGACGAAGCCAAGTGTTCACCCCACCCCCTGAAAAAAATAAATAAAAAATTCTGGCTGCACCGCTGGTGGGACGCAAGTCGGTAGTTCAAACAAAAAGTTTGGTTTCAGACGCCCTGCAATAAAAGGCTTGAGAGTTCTTCACAGAGATGTAAAAACCAATGATACGGGTGCTCCATCATTTGGTGAAATTATCGGAATAAATGCAGACTGGAGTAAGGACCGAAGCTTCGTCTGCTACCCTGTTGGTACCGTTCAAAGTGAGCTTTAGTATTAATAAGAGATAGTAGACAAATAAAAAGGTTATACAGCTAAGAAAAACAGGAATTTAAGGTTAATTTAAAAAAAAACTACGTAATTAAAAGGGAATTGAAACCAGATATTGCTTGTGCAGTTGATATGTTTGGCAGTGCGTACCACAGTTCTACAGAGAAGGCTTTGTTGCCTTTTGTTTTGTGTAGTGACGAAGGAGACCCTGTAAAACCGCTAGTCTATATGTGTCATACACACTAGATGTTGTTAATCCTTACCTCTAAATTTTAAGTAGCAACATTTCTATTATTGTCTCAAAAATAAACAAATAAATAGGATGAACCTCCCACAAGTAAAATGAGATTCAAAAATAAATTAAACTGGTTCACAAAGTAAATTAAACTGGTTCACAAATGGAACAAATTCACAAATAAATTAATTCACAAATAAAGGCAAATGATTCACAAATAAATGAAACTGATTCACCGATGTTTTTGCACTCTCAAACAAATGTCTCCTGAACTAATGACTGTGCACTTACGTGACGTTTGGCGTGTGTGAAATTGCTTGCATTTATTTGCTGATTTTTGAGACAATCCTCATCGCAAGATGTGCAAAGAAATCCACAGTAGACCCAAGTCGATTCCATCCAATCAGATTTTAAGATTTTAATCGCATCCTTTCGCTAACACTCACATTGATCACAGCAGGTTTCAGGCCAGGGTTCTGTGAACCTATCAAGCCCAAGGTACTTTCCTATCCTCAGCCCAAGGTACTTTCCTATCCTCAGCCCAAGGTACTTTCCTACCCTCGGTGACAACTGTAAGGCAGCCACCACCTCCAAATGCATTACAGTTACATGGAAAAATACATTCCATTATGAAACGTACACCTTCTGCCCCCAAGTACTGCTAAGTGCTATTTAACTGAACAATACAAATACCCACTGTGTACACAAGGGCAATCTTTCTAAGAATGAGCAAACTACAAGTGAAATACCTAGCTACTAGACTGTAGCGAGCGACAAGATAGCATCTCGATCAGGAAGATAGCTGTAGGCCCTGCACAAACACTTGTTTTAGAACAACTATCGATAGGGCTAATGTCATTATAGTGCTGAAGACAATGATGGGTAGTTTGAACCACAGCTTGACACACACTAATGTTAGTTAGTTAGCCAGAAGTAGCTAGCTAGCTATGTCAGCAAGATGTTATGTTATCAGACTTGATGCTGTAAAAGTGTTAAACAATCCTGACATCAGTCTGCAGTTTGCTAGTTACAACTTCTTATATTTAACTAGTTACCTAGTTAGGTTGCTAATTTGCACACTTATTGTACACGGTCCTAGATGAAGTTGCGTCTGACTATTCTTAATCGGTTGCATGTATTTGTGAGCCAGTCACATTTATTTGTGAACCCGTTACCTTTAATTGTGGATCAGTTTTATTTATTTGTGAACCAGTTACATATGTATTTGTGAACCAGTTGCATTTATGTTACCCCGTTACCTTTATTTGTGAACCAGGTACATTTATTTGTGAACCAGTTACATTTATTTGTGAACCAGTTGTATTTATTTCGAATCATTTTATTTGTGGATGGTTCATCCTATTTACTTGTTTATTTTTGTGACAATAATACCCCATACTTTTCCCACGTTAACATTAAAAGTGTATCAATCACCTGTTTTCACCAAGTCAGCTGTCAAGCGTGCATTGGTGTTTAGGTTAGCTGATAAGTGTGGGTGTATTTCAGGAAATAATTTGGTTGCAGGAAATGTGGATTAATCTAAGTATTATAAATGTTGGTGTAGACCATGTATTCAGTGCATTTGTAAACACATTTATATTTAATAACTGTGCATGTGAGTAAGATTGATTTATCTTCTTGTGTTGGCCTGTTATTACCATTACTCAGAGCTACCTGTGAAAATGATTTAAATTTCCCTTTGCACCACAAAAAAGCAGATTTGTGCCTTTTTAAAATCAGGACATGCTGTCGAGAGTTAATATTCAGTCTTTTTGAGTAATGACAGTTCTGTCCAAGATGGAAGTGGTTATGAAATTGCCTTTTTCACTTGTGTACAGATTCAAAAGTATCAAATTTGTGTCAGTTCTTGTTATATCCTCAATCATGCGAAATGCACTCTAGTCTAGTCCAATCTTTGCTCATCCCAGCCCAAAATGAACATCCTCGCTGTGTCTTTGAACGCTGGCTGATAACCAAAATGTTGCTAGAACTGAAGGTGCTGAGTCAAGAGGGACCGTTCTGGGCAGATGGCTGTTCGGCATCGCGGGGAATTGACAAAGGTGACTTGAGACTATAGGCTTTGCATTACATTGGCACATAAATGGCGCCTGAATTCAACAATGACCTTTGAGAGACAAGTGTGTTCATGTTTCGCCGGTGTTTTGTGCTATTTGTAGCCTTGAGTAACATGGGCATGCTCTGAACATAATGGGAAGTTCTCTTGACCTTTCTTTAGCCGTGATATAACTAATCAGCGTTTGGGAAATGTGCGTTTACATTTAACTTAACGTATAAAAACGGTTAAAATTGAAATGAGGAGGTCTGAATTCAGAGTAGGACTAGTATTTCCCTGGACAGTGTAACGACAAAACTGGATGAGTCACTTTGTAAGTTCTTTTCTCGTGAAATCCCATCCAGCGACAGCCATTCTTTCTGAAATATGCCCCTGAAAATGTCTGTGGCTTTCACGACAGATTTCAAATGCGAGATGAAAGTTGCTCTTATGCACTAAGCACATTCGGGCTAATGCCCTACCATCAACACAATGAAACAAAACGAATGGAGCACAAGTAGGGTCGCCATTTCTGAATAAAACTACAAAAAAGCCATTGAAGAGCAACCGGGGGAAACGGATCTGAATCGTGCTCGTGGAACATAAAACCGAGAGGAGTTCAAAACGATGTGTAGTGAACACCTGGCTGCTCTGGAATATTTGGTCTGAGAATTCATTTTCTCCTCCATGCCCACACCTCTCTCTCCAGGGAGGGAGGCTGGGCTATTTTGTTCTGATGTGGCAGTCGCGTTCGGACGAGATGGATTGGGCTGCGTGACTGCCGTAATATTTGTCCTTCAAGCTGTTTTGCAGAGCTGACTGCTTCACGGAGCTTTTCCTTCCTTTCTCTGGAAGGGCTTTTTTTTCAATTATTATTTTATATCCTGTTTGTAGAGATCCCCTGTAAAGTACTTTAAATTGAATACCTTATTACGCAACAGGCCAAGACCTTCATATTTACACGTAACAAGTCGTTATTATTATTATTTAAAGCAATTGAAATAATCTCTCTTCTTTTTTCTGAGCCAGCATAAGTGATGTTCTGGTGTCCACTTGTGTATCTTTGTCAGACTGAACTGAGCATGGTGGAGAAAATACAAAAAATGCTATATAATAATATTTTTGTGCAACGTTTTAAATATGACAAGCTATGGTGTTTGCATGCATCCCACGAATAACTATCAGCCTATGAAAACCAAGCTATTCTTGAAGGTCTGCTGCTTTCAGCTGTTCACTGGACCAGATATGACACTCGGACAATAAACCTGATGTATAGCCAGATTACGCTTGTCAGCGTGTTCACACGCCACCGCCAAGTAAAGTGACGCAAAGTAGATCACGAATATTACAAATGATACCTCCTCTTTTTCACCTTTGTGTGCTTTGTCGGTTGCTTTGCGCTTCATTGCGAGCTCTATGACAAATTGCTCCCGGATAAGATGTTAAAAAGGGGGGGGAAGCTTTCTACATTTAAAAAGATTTGCGGCTCTGCTGAGACCGGGAGGAGGGGGGGGGGGGGGTAAACTTGAAATATTCTCCCATCTTTTGCAGCGCTCTATTTGCAGAAGGAATGAGAAGGAAGGGGGCAAGACTGAGGGCACGACCAGTGACGACAGATTTTTTTGTTTGTTTGATACCGAGAATTTGAAAACGACCTCCCTTGGTTCCCGATCGCACCGCTGCAGATCATAGTGTCCAGGGCGGTGATTGAGAAACGAGGGAGGGATTGCTTGGAAACAGATGCCTTCTGTCTGTCTGACAGCGTCTGCACCCTGGCGACTAGGCCGCGCCGCAGCGAAACGAATGATGCAAGTTTCTCAAAGGAACTCTCTAGATGCTTTCTTTCCAGTTCGAGGGAAAGGATATGCATGTGATTCATAACGGACAAAGATATCGGTACCTCAAACTAAATCATTTCAGTGAACATGTGTGTTCATGTGCAGACAGCATTAGCACTTTTAATCACTAGTAATGTTGCCTTTATGTTTAAGGAAATATATATTTTTAAACTACAGTGGTTTGATCTTTGTTGCTGCTGTATTTTAGATTCTGTTTTGTATTCCTTTGGAGACTGTGTTATCGTGAGGGAACGTGTTCCCTTGTCTAGCATATATATATATATACACACACACACACACACCGGGTGATGCTTTGCCAGGCCTGTACTGGCTGACAGTCTGCTGTACTTTTTTTTATTCATTGTTTCATTTGAAATCCAGTGAGTCAAAACAACAAAAACTGTGTCACTGTCCAAATACTTAGGGACTGTACTGTGTATATATATATAGTGTGTGTATATACACTGCTCAAAAAAATTAAGGGAACACTTAATCATCACAGTATAACACCAATTATCAATTATTCCAAAACGGTCATGCTGGATGATGTTGCAGGCAGCATAACATTTGCCACAGCATCTCCAGACTCTTTCACGTCTGTCACATGTGCTCAGTGTGAACCTGCTCTCATCTATGAAGAGAACGGGGCGCCAATGGCGAACCTGCCAATTCTGGTGTTCTCTGGCAAATGCCAATCGAGCTGCACGGTGCTGGGCTGTGAGCACAGGTCCAACTACAGGACATCGGGCCCTCATGCCACCCTCATGGAGTCTGTTTCTGACAGTTTGGTCAGAAACATGCACACGAGTAGGCCGCTGGAGGTCATTTTGTAGGGCTCTGGCAGTGCTCCTCCTGTTCCTCCTCGCACAAAGGAGCAGATACCGGTCCTGCCGCTGCGTGGTTGCCCTTCTACGGCCCTGTCCAGCTCTCCTTGTGTAATGGCTCATCTCCCGGTATCTCCTCCACGCTCTTGAGACTGTGCTGGGAGACACAGCAAACCTTCTTGCGACGGCACGTATGGATGTGCCATCCTGGAGGAGCTGGACTACCTGTGCAACCTGAATGGGCTGCAGGTCCCGCCTCATGCTAGCAGTAGTGACAAGGGCACTAGCAAAATGCAAAATTAGAGAAAAATCAGTCAGGAAGGATAAGGAGAGAGAAATGGTCTGTGGCCACCACCTGCAAAACCATTTACTTTTTGGGGGTTATCTTGCTGTTGCCTCTCCTGTCCATCTGTTGTCACTCATTTGCACCAAAGCAGGTGAAATTGATTCACAATCGTTTACGCTTCCTAACTGGACAGATCGATATCCCAGAAGTTTAATTGACTTGGTGTTATACTGTGTTGATTAAGTGTTCCCTTCATTTTTTTGAGCAGTGTATATGAATACACACTGTATCCCACCAGTTACTGTTTTTGCACGCAGTTGCTCCTTTAAATCTAACATGATCCTGCTTCAATCGGTCGTCTTAATGTGAAATCACCTTATACGCTTGTGTAGTTCCGTTTGAATTTGGACAAAGTCTTTTTCATTCTCGGAATCATTATTTGCGTCATTTCTGATTGGTGCCACAAAGCCCTGGTGATTCATGTGGCCAGATTGTACTGTATAGCACCGCCGCAGATGTGCGACTGTGACGACCCAGCGAGCCTTTTCAATGTAGCCGACCGCTGTCTGCAGAGGCATTACATAGACGAAGAGGAAAACTGCACAAACCAAGTAGGCTTGGCAGTGCCCGCCTGGCCAAGCAGACACTGCCTAGCCTGACTGCTTCCCCTTTAATGATTTCCCTCTGCCTTTTTGAGGGATTCGGTCGTGGTTTTTGAGAAATGTCATGCTTTTCATAGCACAACAGGAGACGGCTGCTTTTTTTTGTTTTGTTGAAAAAATTTGAAAGAGCATTTTCAACCAAGGAATGTACATTTTCCGTCGGTGTGAGTGTGTGCAAGTGAATGGCTTGTGTGCCCTCTGCGATGGATTGGGGGTATTCCTGCCTCTCACCCAATGCATTCTGGGTTAGGCTCCAGCCCCCCCCCCCCTATGACCCTGACCAGGAATAAGTGGATTAGATAAGGGTGGATAAACTTACTACCCCATCGGTATCGGTTTCGGATTTGGCGGACATGGAAGAGCAAACTTGAGAAATCTGTGTGAGTCCAGGAGAATCTCTCTTCGCACCCCTGTGACTCGCATATGAAACATGTGCAGCCACTGAAACATGCAGTATTGGGCAATTTAATAGCCATATATTTTATATTTTTGAACGGTCATGATCTTGACTCTCAACTAGGCGAAAACCTGTGACCTTCTGCTTTGTTGTACCTTTGGGAAAGCCATTGCTTTCAGACTTCACAGAAGGTAGGCCCACACTTTTCGTATTTTGGGAACCACGGCCAAGTTAAAATTCAGTGAACGTGCGTGTAGTTTGGATAAATATAGCCAGACTGTCAAATGAGCCGCACTCCAGGTTTCATTCTCGAACTAAGACCGCAGAGCCAACCAAATCTTGGAGACGTCGCTGGAAAAAGATAGTGCTCGCTAACCCCAGGGATGGGGTCATCTTTTAAAATGTCCGAATAGCAGTTTAACACAGTTGCACAAAATAGACCAAGGCAGGGTGCGCGCAGAGGTAGAAGAAGGGAAGTCCTTAATCACACTCAAAGATCAAGCACTATTGCACAATTTCCTCCGTCAACAGCAAAAAGACAGTGATGCCCAGTACAATTCTGAGCTGAAACGCTTTAGGGTTTTACTGCAGCCGTTTGTGTCGTGTCTCTGTTCTGTCGTTGGGAAGGCACTGATTTTTATGGCTCCAGTCTGTAACTGTTGGCACTCTGAGTCTTTCATTTTAAATGCTATGTGGTCATTACTGTTCTACTGGTCAAGTGGTCCCTTCTTATTATCCAGGCAGACTACTAAAGTGATCAGGCCTGTAATAATTCCGGTGCTCGGGTCAATCTTTCCACCCTGTTTTTCCTCGTTATGTGTGCTTGAACTATGCAGTTGGAATATTCCATTCTCGCATTTGCGGCAAAGGCTGTTGTTTGCTCAGGCTAGAGTGCCCCATGTTACCACTTTAATTTTTGTTTCATTCGTGTTAGCATTTTTTCTTTCTTTTTTTCTAGAGCTAACTGCACGAATGTTGTAATGCCCTTCCGTCACGGAATTACTGGAGATTAAGCGACCGTTAGGCTCCACGTTTCGCACACGCATAATCTGTTGTAATTCTGTGACGGAGCCACTGCGTATTCAGATTGAGCGTTCTCAGAAAGCTGCATGTTTTTTTCCCCCTGTGTCTAAGGGCCAGGAAAGAATAGCAAATAAAATCTGTCATGTCATTAGAATCTTGGGCGGAGATGGGGACTGTTTGCTTTGTCTGCATTCTTGCCAAATAATTCCTTCTGTGTTGTTCTGTTTTTTCTTTTTTCTTTTTTGTGTAATAGTATTTTTAACTGGCGCTGTGCTGTCTTCTCCTTTGCCGAACTGGCCTTTTTTAATTCCCAGACAAACGCAGCTTTTGAAATGTAAATGGTTTTTTGTTTCTCGATACATGCCACCTCCAGCTCTGTTTATCTTTAGACTTCAAATGGCTTCCCTGTCATGTTTTTGCATCTCGACAAAAAAAAAAAAAAGGGTCACAGCGTTTGGCTTTTGAAAGTTCCCTTTAATGCAATCTGGGGTGTCCCGCCCACCCTCAGCCGTTCGCCTGATTTCCTCGTGGATACTGAAGGGCCAGGGGCATATTGAGAGACATCGTCCTTTTTCCCGCGATTCAGTTTTTTTTGGTTTGTTTTTTAAAATCTTTCGTTCATTTGTTAATTCTCTCCCTCCTTCCTTCTCTCTCTCTTTCAGCTGACCACGTCTGAGAGGGAGTACCACATCTCGAGTGAGGCACCGCAGAACCGAGGTGTCGGAGGAGAGACCGCGTTGCGAGGGGGGCTAGGCTAGCATGTCCGTCGGTGCCGCGCGGGAGGAGGAAGCGCGTTCTTGAGCGAGCGGACACCCGCAGGGGGGGACCTCAGCCGCCGGGACTCTGGAGTTCGGCCATGGCCGGATGTCTCTGGCTGGGTGGATAAACGAAGCCCTCTCGCCCAGACCTTCGGAGCGCAAGCGACCTTGAGACCGAACCCCCCTGCCCCCCCCTTCCCCCTCCCACCCCTCTCCCTTGACGCCCCTCCCCCCCCCCCCCCCCCCACCCCTCCCAATCCGCCTGCCCCCCGTCCCGGACCCTGTCCCCAACGGCTCAGTTGGAGAGCAGCCTGTGGCTTTTGGGAGGGACATCGGGGACGGTGACATGGACTCAGGAGTTTAAAATGGAAAGGAGACGGCCGCCTCGCTCCCAGCTGCCCACACCTGCTCGGACTGGTTAACGTTGGGATCTCAGGCATTGCCGGGGGGAACAGTATGCAGGAAGCTGGCTTTCCGGCCACCAATGCTTTCACAGGTAAGTGGGGTTCCGGTGCAGGGATGGTGAGTGTGTGGAGTGTGTGGAGTGTGTGGAGTGTGTGGAGTGTGTGGAGTGTGTGGAGTGTGTGGAGTGTGTGGAGTGTGTGGAGTGTGTGCAGTGTGTGCAGTGTGTGCAGTGTGTGCAGTGTGTGCAGTGTGTGCATGTGACCTCATTGTTTTCGTGACATCTTGTGTTCTCATTTCTGCCCCAGTGGGAGGCTCATTCTTTCTTCGTGCTAAATGTACCCCCCCCCCCCTCAAAAATAACTTTTTATTAATTATAAATAAAATAAACAAGTAAATGGATACTTGCCTGTACTTCTAAGTTAGTCTAATTTTGTCTACTTTTAGTCTCAACTAGACATAAAGCTTGCCTCGTAATTAAGTCTGAGCCAAAGTATTGCTTTGCATGTGGTATTGGGTTTGAATACAAAATAAAAACAGTAGATGAAAATGCTTTACGTGACCTGAGGAAATACTAATTCATACCTTTTTCCAGGGATAGGAATGGGATGTGACCAAATCCATACCCTTTTCCAAGGATAGGAATTAGTGATGGGCAAAACTCGCTAAACAGTTACATGGTGCAAAAAGATGCGTTTGCATGTTTAAACGGCAAGGTTCGGGGGACAATAACTTTTCTAAATTTGCCACATTGCAATTTAAAGCGACGTGCTACCCAAACTGTAGATAAAATGTGCTAATAAATACAGTAACAACAAAGGAAAAGTCAAGCAGGCTTTCCTTTTATTAAGAACAGCAACCCCACTGGCCACGTATTCTTGCCGAGTTTTGTCGCACCTTTTCAAAGTGAAAGCTCTCACGTTGATGCTTGCTGAGAATTAAATGCGATCGGCAGCAGATCAGCAGCACTGATATTTTTAAACACGAGCCTGCGACGATCACAGTGAGAATACGACACTAAAAGGAAATGGTTATAAATTATTTGAATAATGTTGCCGCTTTTCAAAAAACAATGTGACTGAAAGATTTCCCTAAATGTTTAGCATTTAGAACATTTAGAAGTCACACCCCTGCGGTGTCTCGGTGGCGTAGTCTGTAGAGCACTATCCACATGCTCGTTGCGAGCGGCGATGTCGGCGGTTCAAATCTGACCGTGCGACCTTTGCTCACGTCTCTCCCTCTTTCTCGCTCCAAATTCTTCCTGTCTCTCTACACTGTGCTGTCCAATAAAGCTGAAAAAAAGCCTTAAAAAATACAAAAGAATTCATTCTAGAAGTGAAGTCGCACCCATAATAGGAATGTGATATGACCAAAGCCATACTCTTTTCCAGGGATAGACATATGATATATGACCATATCCATACCCTTTTCCAGGGATAGGAGTGTTCTGTGAGTGAAGTGTAGGTGAGATGCAGAATGGGGTTGCCTTGCTTCTTTAGACCGTGACCTGTTGTGACCTGTTGCGATTGTTCATTCATAACAGGTTTTAATTTTTGCCGGGTAAAGCCAGGATTAGCCTGTCTGTGTCAGACTCTCTGCAGTCGGTTGTGTTAACATGTGAACATCCTGTTTTGGATTCACCCTTTCCACATGATTTATGCTTTATTCTCCCCCAAGGGAAGGCAAGATGAAGGCCAGAAGTTGGCGGTTCAGAATGAATCTTCTTGTACCCACAATGCAGCTCAGCAGGGCTTCACTGAAGTTGTGTTGCGCTGGAGCATGTTGAATGAGATGAAGAGGGAAAGCAGTGGTCAAGGCGCCGTCCGGGCCGAGAGCAGGGAGCTAGGGAACGTAGTTGTGAAGGAATATACAAACCTGAGCGGCCAATCGATACAGGCAAGGTTAAAGTATGGTTTTGTTTACTGCCCGGGGTTCACGTCAGGTGAACCGTGCTCGCCTTTCCAACCTCCGCGACCCGAGGCCTCATCACCACCGAGCTCATTCAGTGCAGGAGTTATGTCCTACACATCGCCCGCATTGATTAATCCATCAGAGTTCGGCTAGCAGCCCTGTTAACCTTGTTCCGTGCGGAACAAATTTATTGCAGATCGGCTGAAACCGCGCTCGGAAACAGATAGTAGATAAAGCTCGAAAACTTCTGCGACGGCCGCGGTTAAGGAGCGGAGAATTAATAAACTCTTTTCTAAGCTAGAGGTTTTCTCACTTTCATGCTTTTTTTGGGGGCGAGTCGGTTATTTACGTTGGAGGTGCTTGTCGTCCAAGGTTTCTCTCTTTCTGACAGGCGGGCAGTTGGCCAGCTTTGTAGGCAGGTGGGGTGGAGGGGAGACTGCTCCCCGAGACTGACTGAGCAGGGGAGGGAGGGAGGGGGGGCTGGGACACCAGGCTTGGACGGAGCTGTGGCTCTCGCTCAGGGGACGGAAGAGGCCTCCTTAGCCAAGCTCTCGCGCCGCTGGCAGTTTCCCATCTTCCTCTCTCTTGGCATCTCCCTCTCTCCACCCCCCCCTCGTTTTCTTCTTCCTGTCTCCCCCTCCGCCTCTACCACCACGATCTGTTTCCTTCTCTTTTTCCATCTCCTTCCGTTTCACCACGACCTCAGCACACACACGTACACACACACGCGTGTACACACGCATGCACTCACACACGCACACATGCACACGCACACACACACGCGCGTACACATGCACACATGCACACGCACACACACACGCATGCACACGCACACACACGTGTACACGTGCGCGTACACACGCACGTATGCACATGCACGCACACGTACGCACATGCATGCACACACACACACATGCACGCACGCATAAACACGCACACGCACGCGCGCACAAACACGCACACGCACGCGCGCACACACACACACGCGCGTACACATACGCACGCGCGCACACACACACACGTACACACATACACAAACACACGTACGCCCACACACACGTACGGCCACACACACACACGTACACCCACACATGCACAAACAAACGCACATACACCCACACACACACGTACACCCACACACACACACACACGTACACCCACACACACAGATACATTGCACTCATGCTCTCATTTTAGTTAGCCTCCGACGTTTCTCATGTTTCTCTGCTCCCTTCACCTCTCTCTCTCTCTCTCTCTCTCTCTCTCTCTCTCTCTCTCTCTCTCTCTGCTCTCTCTCTCTCTCTCTCTCTCTCTCTCTCTCTCTCTCTCTCTCTCTCTCTCTCTCTCTCTCTCTCTCTGCTCTCTGCTCTCTGCTCTCTGATCCCCTGCCTGGAATGGAATGCAGTGAAAGCAGGAGAGAGGGAAAGCACTGCATACTAAACCGGAGCCCCGCGTGTTGTTATTGCATCTAGCCCTCTCTCTCTGTCTCTTTCTCCCCCCTCTCCATCGCTCCTGCTCTCTCCAGTTCTCTGCCGCTGTCGCTCTCTCGCTCCATCTCAGTCTCTCCCCTTCTGTCCTCGCCTCACTCCTTCTTCATCGCTTTCTCCTTCACTCCCCATCGCCGTCAGTCATCATAGGTGATCATAGGAAGCAGTGTTCAGTTTTATGAGCCTTAAAACAAAGGTGTAAGCAGCCATAACAGGGGCCAAGTACCAACACCTAACTGTGTAAGTAAAGTCAAATGCAAGTCATTTCATTTTAAGTAGATGTGCAGTCGGCTTATAAAAATGGTAATAATAATAACAAAATATTATTATGATTTGTATTTGTACAAATACCCTTTTCCAGGGATACTGGGTGCTGTTTGCATCAAAAGTATATACTAGTCAGGCCAAAACGACCTCTCATTAGTCTGTCAATTTGACCGTTTCTAAGAATGTACAGAACATTAAAAATATTGTCACCGTTCTTCCGCAGTACAATGAGAAATACAGTGCGTCCTACTATTGGAACTGAATTAGACAGTCCACATAGCCTTGGGCTCTTAAAGAGTGAATGAATGAATGACACATGTCTCCCAGGCTTTCAAAATTTCTATTATGACTGTTTTTGTGTGTGTGTGTGTGTGTGTGTGTGTGTGTGTGTGTGTGTGTGTGTGTGTGTGTGTGTGCGCGCGCGTTGGTGGTCCCATGTTTGACAATGTGATACGTGTGGAAGAGGGTGACATTTAACTTTTTATTTATTTGGCTCGCTCCACTTTCCTTCTGTCTGATCATTTCTGATTTGCTTGCTTAGCGTTCAGAAGGGTACAAGCCAGGCGCCCAAACATGGAACTAGTTTACCGTGACCTAAATAATGGCCAAATTGTCATTTCAGTACAGTTGATTATCACTGTTGGCTGAGTAAATAAGGCCAGTTAAATTGCTCTGGAAATTTCTTTTCTCTCGAGACTCCTCTTGTGAGACCGAAATGGGGAATTTTATGAGATTGGGAGTCTTGCTCACCGTTTTGCATGCTTACACACTTGTAAGCGCAGCCAAATGAGCAGGCTCAATTCAAATATAGTAATGCGCTTCAAATTTATACGCATATACGCAAATGCATTAGTTCAGGAAGGCCCTTACGGCTGTGTATACAACTTTCATTTATTTATTGCATTTTATTTTCCTTCCCCGATCAGGTGTTGATTTTTCATCAGGTTTATGGAACTAAGCTGAAACTACTTGCATGAAAAAAAAAAAAAAAGAGGAGATCGTCTGAGTTTTCGGGGATTTAAAATTACGCCCCTCTTCGCGAATTGGACCACGAATGACGGATAGAATTAGGAGCGAGTGCTTAATGGGGACGGCGGTGCGAGTAATTAAACTGAGTGGATATCACTGTGGGTGGATGCTGGGGGCGGTTTGGGTACTGGGTGAAATGTGAGTACGGGTTTTGTTTGTACCGTAGTAAAGCCCGTCTCGGCGGGGTTACAGAGCCGCGGGCGGGGTGGTGGAAACTGTGGCTTGCATTTCAAGTCTACCCGGGAGCCCTGCCAAAAAGAGCAGTGCCGCACTGCACTAACCGCAATGCCAGCTTCTGACCGACGGGGCGCGCTCAGTCTGAACCCGCGGGGCTCCGTCCCTGCTCCTGCCTTTCAGAGCCCCTTCTTCTCTCCGCCGGCAGTGCGACACTCACCGGAGCTCCCCGCCACTCCCCCGAGCTCCCCGCCACTCCCCCGATCCCCCCGTCACTCCCTCGATCCCTACTATCAATTGTTTATTTGTATCGTCGGCACTATAAAACGTGTATTATATATAAGTCCACTTTTGAAAGAGTCGGTGGGTTTGTACTTGAGTGCACCACATAGGAAGTGACAACACATACACGGAAGGTCACATGTACAAACGTGCATGCACATGTGTGCACACACACTCGCGTGCGCACACACTCGCGTGCGCACACACATACACACTGCTATACTGTATGTATACTTCCACTGCTCTAGCCTGATCTGGCCCACATCGTCATCCCCCGCCGGTTCGGCCTGCAGTAGAGTGTGACTTCGTCACAACTCCCGGTGGAGATGGGGCCTGAAGGGTCTCTCTCTCTCTCTCGCTCTCTCTGCTCTTTCTCTGCCTCTCTCTGCCCTCTCTTCCTCTCAGTGTGTCGTATCTGCCACCTCAGCACTACTCAGACATGCTTAATTATCCAAGTTAAGCCAGAGGAGGACCGGAGACAGGGAAGATGCCCCCATCCTTCAGGCTTCACAAATGCATCTGCAGCAAATTTACTGCCCCGCGATGTGGCACTGCAGCTCTTTCTGTTTGAGCCTGTGAGCTGAGGGTGCAGAGAGAGAGTCAGGAGAGAGAGAGACAGAGATAGACTGGAGGAAAGAGACTGGAGGAAAGAGAGAGATTGGAGGAAAGAGAGACCTAAAGAGGTAAACTGGTGGAGGGAGGGAGAGAGAGAGAGAGGTGGAAAAAGAGAGATAGACTGGTGGAGAGAGATGGATAGACTGGAGGAAAGAGGGAGAGACGGGAGGAAAGAGGGAGAGACGGGAGGAAAGAGGGAGAGACGGGAGGAAAGAGGGAGAGACGGGAGGAAAGAGGGAGAGACGGGAGGAAAGAGGGAGAGACGGGAGGAAAGAGGGAGAGACGGGAGGAAAGAGGGAGAGACGGGAGGAAAGAGGGAGAGACGGGAGGAAAGAGGGAGAGACGGGAGGAAAGAGGGAGAGACGGGAGGAAAGAGAGAGAGAGGGGAGGAAAGAGAGAGAGACGGGAGGAAAGAGGGAGAGACGGGAGGAAAGAGGGAGAGACGGGAGGAAAGAGGGAGAGACGGGAGGAAAGAGGGAGAGACGGGAGGAAAGAGATGGATCGACCGGTGGAGAGATAGAGAGGGAGAGATAGACAGGTGGAAAGAGAGAGATAGACTGGTGGAGAGAGAGATACCTTTTGATTCCCCTTCATTATTAACACTTTAAGGAAACAAACAATTATAGCTCAAACATTTCAGAAATACGACAATAACACAAAAAAGAAATAACCAAATATAAAAAACCAGCAAAAATAAAACACCTTCCCGCCAGAAAAACCGTAATACAAATATATATTTAGCTATTTTTAGCTGCGACCAGCAGCTAGTATAAGTCACTCTGTATGGTCTGTCTGTCTGTCGGTCGGTCTGTCTGTCCGAATTTTCCCTGCTGCTTTGTAGTATGCTTGATCCGGGTTACCCAGAGTGACGTGTGCAGCACGTCAGTGTTTTTGAGTTAGCGTAGTTATTCATCTCAAATATATGAAAGTAGCGATTGTGAACAGCTGATATCATTGTTAATTCGATGACAAAATACGAATTACAGAGACCGCATCACTTCTGGGGAAAGACTGCGTGCTGATTTGCTTGAAAAAAAAAAAACTAACCTAGCACTGACGTACGTTCTAAAACTCGCCACCTGTGATTAGATGCGGTGAATTGCCTGCGCCAACATGGAACGTTCTGAGAAGGGGCAGGTCACTGCAATTCCTCTCTGCAACATTCTAAAATGGTTTTGTTGGGTCGCAAATCTTTGGTCTGAACTGGCCTTTATGTAAGGTTACATTGCGCTGATTATTTGTTAAATTGAATTTACCGATCAAATGATAACATTGGTATTTTGAGTTGGCTAATGCTAGCTATCTGGTAAATTGAATATGTTATAGCTAACGTTATCTGTTAAATTTAGCACGTGTTTCCATGTTACTTTGAACTATCTAGCTTTAACATTAAATATGGCCGGTGTTTTTGAGTTGCCTGATAGTTATAGCTAAAATAACATTACCTAATGTTAGCTAACCTTCAGGGCCGAAACACTGAATTACATTACATTACAGGCATTTAGCAGGCACTCTTATCCAGAGCGACTTTCACAACTTCTAGAAATACTCAAATGTGGACGCTTCCAGCTACGCAAACAGTTGTTTTTTTCTCCAATGACATTTGTGAAAGACGTTCCACGTTTGCGTATCTGCGTGACGTATGTTTCGGCCCTAAGTGTTAGCAAGCGTTTCCATTCACCCATGTAACGTGAGCTAGCTAGCTGCTAACGTTACTGGGGCAAATGTTAAGGTTGTAAATTCTTAAACCGGTTATGTTTGTTTACTTTTGGTACTTACATTTTAAATCAGATACTTTTGTACTTTCACTCAACTGGTGTTTGAATGGGGGACTTTCTACTTTTACTGGAGTCATGTGACCAGCAGCTAGTAGAAGTCACTCTGTGGGTAATTAGGTCGGTCTGTCCGATATTTCTGCAATAGACTATACCCACACTTTGGTATATGGTCGCAGCTTATCACGTTCTAACGTGCTTGTTTTAAATCGAAACCTACTACAGCCTATGGAGTACTCAAGTGAGTAGTACGTCAGACGTGGGCAGAGTCTGGTTTAGGAAGTAAATTCCCTATGACAGACAGAACGGGCTTCGGAGACTATCGACTATTTCTTGAAATCTGATTTATAGAATGAGCCGAAACGTTCCTGGATTAACCTGTGTGGTATATGGCTATAGACCATATATCGCATGTTCCAATTTTTTTTTTTTAAAGTAATGCATTAATGATTGTAGTTCGACTTGTAGTCCACTTTAACTGACTACATATTCAGTACTGGAACGCACCGGTGGTTCTCGTTAAGATATCATCTCGTCTGTCTGGACATTTTTGGTAGAATGGCAGTACTGCCGCTGAAGACGAGCTAACGTTAGCTTGCTAATTTGAGAAGCCCGTCCGACAAGGTCAGAAACTACGCTGCGGTTAACGACATAAAGCAATTCTAGCTTTTAGTCTTTCAAATCAGAAAAAAGTGTTTAAAAACGGAGCTGTGTGCTTCTGCTGGCTAACGTTATATGACAACGTTTGGAGACAACGCTGCTCGTCCGGAGGGAATTATGGGACGTCAAGTTTTTAAACAGTGCCAGTGCTGGTATGTTCACAAAAAAATACTAAAACATAAAATATACTCGAAAGCTGGTTCAGAAAAATGACATATTTTGCGAACGGGCATTATATTGAACAATCCAGGAAATTGATGTTAAGACATAATCACTAGAAATGGTTTAAAATTAAGTTTTAGCTAATGTCTACGCTCTAAATGAATGGGGAATTTACTTCCGAAACCAGTGTGACGTAGTCACTTGAGTACTCTATAGAGAAAGAGGTGGAGACAGACAGTGGGAGCAAGGGAGAGGGAGAGAGTGAGAGTGTGAGAGAGAGAAAGCGACAGATAGATGCAATACGGATGACCTGCCCCATCCTGAAGGTCCAGAGCTCTCATTAAGCTGCAGACATGCACTTGGAACAGGGGGTAGGGGGGAGGGTGTCTAGCCAGACTGGGGGAGAAATCTAGCCCGGCGAGCCGACGACGAGCCGAATCAGGGGGTTAATTGCCTGTCTGGGAAGGAGAGCCGCACAGACGGGAGCAGCCCTTGGGGACCCAGGCCGAGTGACCCCGGTGTAAAGTTCTGCCACCATCCCCCATAATGCCCATCATTTTTGTGCCTGGGGGGCGGGGAGGCTGGGGCTCCATCGACATTCAATTACATGTTGTAACGGCACTAAAAATCAAAGTCTTCATTTAATTGGGTGCAAGCAGGCAGTCAGCGGCTGTCCCCCCTCGCCTCCCGATGTCCCGATAACGCCTATCGGGGCCCCCTGATCTCACCAGCGTATTAATAGACTCAAAGTCAACAACATCTGATGACACAGGGTTTCAGCAATTTGTTGTCACTGTATTGCAAAACATGCATAGTCAACACCCATCATACCCTGGAAGTACTCCACTGTGGCGTGGCTTACCAAACACCACCCACCCTCCCCAGACTTCGTGACAATTTCCATGAAGAAATCGTCTTTACCGTTCAATACACACACCGGCCTCAGGGCCTTCTCATGTACTCAAGCCTCTCCCCGCCTCTGAAACATCCCATTTAGTACAACACCACTCCTAAGTCACCTGCGAGGGCGTTTGCTATTATCGCGTCACAGGAAGATGGCGTACGCCACAGGTCGCTTTGCCCACGACTATATCCGTGCCTTCCTTCCTCTTCGCCGAAGAGCAGCCTGTAGCTCTGTGGAGAGACAGAGCCGGAGAGTCTGCGACGGCAACTCGGGCAGTACTAATTGCCACTCACTGCAGGCGGGGGTGGGGGGGCGGGATGGGGAGAGAGACAGAGAGCGAGTGAGAGAGAGAGAGAGAGAACGGCAGTTTGCAGTGAACGGTCACGCTGGGTTGTTCGCTGAATCGGATCCCTGTTCCTGTTTTTTCTCTCTCTCCCTCTTCCCCCTCCCTCTCTCAGCACTGTCTAGACGAGTGAAGCAGAAGCTGCTGTCGTTAGTAGGGGAGGGTGGGGTGGGGTGGGGGAAGGTTGGAGAAGTCTGCTGTGTCATTAGGTAGGTCTGGTGGATAGAAGTTGGGCCGAGCGCGAGGAGGAGCGGCAGAGCCGCGGTGCTGTAAACACGCGGCTGCGTGGTGCGGGGGCGCGGCGCATTAGGACCTTTTTATTATTCTGATTATCGGTTATTATTGAACTCCCTCCAGTCCTGTCTGGTCCAACACTTGAACCCTTCCCTCGCCGACCTTGGCATAAAGGCCGGCTGAACGCCAATCGGGCTTATAAGTATTTTATACATCCGTAGCAAAACGGCGCCTCACACGTCCGCGATTTACTGCAGGTGCTTGACAGCAGAGAATAATGCGAAAGAAGAAGGGAGTACCGGCACAGTGCTGTTATGTTCCCGAGACGTTTATTAAAGTTAACTTATAATCCGCAATGTTTCAACCGGTCGTTCTTAGTCGTGCATTTTACAGCCATTAAAGGAGTATTATCCGAGAGCCTGCAGAAATGGACATATTTCCTTCTCAACTGGGGTATTACAAGCGAAGGCCCGTGGTATACCGTGGTGAGATTTGGGAGGCATGTGTCTTTCTGTGGATTCTCTGGTCCAGTCCAGACGTCTGCAAGGCTGCATCATCTATCTCTCACTAGGCTAATACTTATTTATTTACTGCATTAGCCGGTGCTGCTCTCCAGGGTAACTTACACAGCGTACTTACTGTATATTATCCATTTATGAGGCCGTTAGCAGCCTTGCTAGCAGCGCTCCACTTGACACTATAACCCTGTGGTTAGACCCCTGTGTCCTGGGCTACTTCCTGTTCCCGTTCCTCTGACATTACCTTCTGTTTTGTCACACTTTGCCGGGACTTTTATTCTGGCCAGAGCACAGGAAGCAGGGGGACAAGGAGCCTCATTTCAATTCAATGTGCTTTATTGGTATGACAAAATTTGACATTTGTCTTGCCAAGGCATGGCGGGTAGAGCATGTAACATATAAAATTCATCACAAGTAAAGCAACATTGTAACACTTCCACCATTGCAGTGTGTGGTCAATAAGAAACTGGTTCAGTTCGAAACCCGCAGCCTTCCACGTGGCCTCTCTTACCACCCTGCCCCAGATCCAACCCCGAGCCCACTCCACAGACAGCCCCAGGGGTTTGAAACTTTTTTTCTTTCTTCGGTTGAGTACAATTTCCCTCTTTCCTGAGCCGCCGCCGTAGCAGCCGGTTGTCGCCAAGGTAACCGAGGCGGACAACAAAATGTTCTCGAGTCTATACCCCAGGTGCAGGGGAAGCAGGTGTTCTGTCATCCAGGCCGAGCGGCGCGTCTCGCTTCGGTCCCGGTTAGGGCCGAGCGCTAGTGGGTCTGTGATTGACAGCGCACTGATCTGGCAACCCGGCGGTGAGAGGTGAATGGAGATGCGTGTCTCTTCCCCTCTGTGGCGGTACGCTGGCCGGGGCCCTCTGGCCCTTTTACCTCAGTGCATCACCGAGGCCTGGGTGTGTTTAATCACAGGCGCTGGCTGTCCTGATGGGATTTCTGATACTATATTTAACGTGATATATTTGTCTCCGAGCTTCTCTGTCTCGCGCGGACAGGCCAGAGTGGACCTAACCTGTTCGTGTGAAACGAGTTTCTCTTAAAGAACACTTAGAGCTGTTATCTGAAACAGCATCAGCGCTTGATCTGGTTATATTCGTATAATTCATCCAGTAAATGCTGCGTACATTCACCCAAAGAGAGCCACTCTAGATATTTTTAAGGCCCAAAAAAAGTTTTATTGCTGTACAGCATTACCATTAGGATCGTTAATAGCATTTTCCTCCATTTTTTTCCATTTTTAATGGAAAATTACAATTTGATGACGAAAGCGGTTTAAGAATAGACCGTTTGACACTGCGCCTATCTCTATATCTGTGGGTGGTATAAAGATACTGATGCTGTTTTCTCTCTCTCTCTCTTTCTCTCTCCCTTTCTGTCTGTCTGTCTCTCTTTTTGTTTTCCAGAGTGCAAATTCCACTGCACCAATGGCAATTGCTTGCGCTTCGGCTCATTAATCTGCAATCAGTTGAATAACTGTGGGGACAACAGCGATGAGGAGAACTGCCCGGTGGTGACACAACACCCTCCGCCCGCAATTTTCAACTGTGAGTACCCTGTGGGGGTTCGCCGTTTCCGCCTCTCGCCCTTTCCGGTTCAAATGGGCTCTTCTCACTCATTCCACCTCTCTCTGTCTCTCTCTCTTTCCTACACTCTCTTTCTCTCATGTTAATTACCTATCTCTCGGGTGTAAGGGCCCTCTTTTATCTGGGCTGCCTTGTATTTTGAACACGGACAAATCTGAATCTGAACCTGATTCCGACATGCTGATGTTAATTAATTTTGGGTATGATTTCTCACCCAGTCATGCACCCCTGCACCGCCCTCAGGGGACACCAGTCTGACATGATGTCATCAACAGTCTGCATGTGTCTCCTGAGCGCATCACTCTTATACACTATACAATAAAGGATACACTTCACATCACAGGACAAAAAAACAAAAAACTGATGCCTTTTTAATAGGCGATTATATTTGTTGTCATTGTCTGCTTAAATGGCTGCATATTGGTTGGATACAGTTCCTGTACTGATGAAACTCACGGTCTTGGTTACAAGGCCCGTTACAAGCTCAATGCCTGCGTTTGATGTTTGGTGTTCTTCAGACCGTATCTGAACTTGTCCGCGGTGCATACAGGAGTGTATACTGTGAGCGTGTCCATGTCCCTTGCACCAGGCATCTTCAAATGGTGCGGAAGTAGAAAGCACGCCCGCCTGAAATGTAAATGAGGGTGCGGAGAGAGGGGGGAGAGGGAGAAAAGGAAGTGTTTTTCCGGCCGTAATACAATCAGCGGGGATGGTGAAGGGTTGCAATCAGACAGGGTGGCCAGCTGCCAGAGAGCTTTGATGTTTGCGGCCTTTTGTTTCAGGTTTTTTAGGTTTTCGTTTTAAGGACTATGAGGTGGGGGGGGAAAGGAAACTTTACGGCGACACCTCAGTGTTTCCCCCCCCACCCCCGTCTCTATTCTTCCCGCCATCGTACCCCCCGCCCTTGACCTCATCGCGGTGCGTTTTGGTCCGTTTTTGGTCTCTCGTACCTCTCGCTCTCCCGTGAACAGCACGTCGGAAAGGGCCGCTCGCGTCCAATGGGAGCACGTCCGGCGTCGACACTTGAAATATTTAGCTGTCTCGAGCGAATGTTAATGAAAGTGTCTGCCGCTGCCATTACGAGGCGGAAAACCTGCGCGATGATTGCCGTTCACAGATCCAGAATACTGATTGGCCGGTGCGGGGAGAGGGAGAGAGAGGCAGAGACGCGTGCAAGGAGATGGAGGGAGAGGCAAGAGGCAGAGAAATGTTTCAATCCTAATCGAGTTTGCCATCTTCCCGGCTGTGCCTGAGCCAGACAGATGGATCATGAATACTGTCTAGACGCTGCATGGCGGAGCGAAGCGGCCGTCTCTTAGGACAAACAGTGAAGTGGCTGATTTAAGTAACAGGGACCTCGGGTCCCTGGCCACACCCCCCTCACCCCAAACCCCCAAACCACACCCCCCTGATCAAATAGTAATCAATACAGTGGACACCTCTGTTGTACACACGCTTTAGTACACTAGAGGGGTGGGCTTTTTAAAGCGGCGGTTGTGTGTTGGAGTGGGTAAGTATCGATGACTTCAGTGAAGAGACGTTTTTTTTTTTGTTTACCCAAAAGGGAAACGGACTGATTTTTTTTATATAGACGTGGAAGTAATTGAAGTTCAGGTCTTGTGTGATTTCGCACGCAAGTGAAAAGCCTTTATTTTCCCCGTCTCAAAGCTAGGTGTCAGTCTTTTTGTTTTTATCTCCTAAAATGCGTTTCATAATCTCCTTCACTGGTGCAAAGACCCGCCGGGACAGCGGTGAGTTTCGGTAGGTCGGTAGTGGGTGCGATATCCCAGGCACATTGTACATGGTCATATCTAGCAAGTAAGGGTTGAGTTTTTATCGTAATGTCGAGCATGATGGGTTGACTTTTTCAACATTACGGTCTGCCGGACTGGGTTGAGTTTTGCGTAGTTCTGCCGCGGAGGCCACGTTAAGGTTTGCGTCGACACCTCTTGCAGGCCGGCTTGAGCTTTGCATAGTCGTGTCTAGCAGGCCTGGGTAAAATGTGTTTTGTTTTTCCTCCACATTTCCAGTAGATGAACGCGCCTGCGTTTTCCATGCTCAGGGCACCAGGGACGCACTGTAATGTGACCTGAGATCACCCAGGCAAATAAGGAAACAAGCGGAGAGCAGGTGAATGGTTACAATGCAGCAGCAGAGCCCTGGTGTCATTGGAGGCCACCGATTCGCTGTCTCTCTCGGGCGGCTAACTAAACAGACAGGCAGAGAGAGGCTTTCACTTTGTTCCCCAGCCCAGAATCTGAAAGCACCCCCCCCCCCCCACCTCCTGCATTACTGCCTTGCCCTCTCTGTTCTATTGATATGGAAAGTAATTGACTGCAATCCGCTGGTTCATTCACAGCTGTTGCTACAGCTACAAACAGCTTCAGTCCACCTGCCCTTATACGGTTTGAAACCGTAATTGATTTCGGTTTAATGCAATTTTATTACGATCACCTGAAATATTTTCCAGACAGGGGGGGGGGAAAAAGCCACATAGCCCTGTTTTGAGTGTTATTAGACATCTGGTCAATGTCGAACTGTTACGAAATGTTTCCATTGACATATAATGTGTTGTTTTGCTGTTGAAGTTAATCATATTTTTATTGCAGTATAAATGACTTGTATTATTTTAAGTCAGGGAAAAAACATTAATTTCATAAAGAGGCCTTTAATGTAAATGGCATTTGCTAACTTCATTATTTGCTGTCCTGCAAAGTGTTATCAAAAATGTTTAAGTCATATTGTAATGTTTGTTTATTGTAATAGGAGAGGGTTTTGAGAGTCTCTTGTCCGAGACTGACGGCTTACATTTTCTTAAAGATTTATTAATATATTTTTTAATTTTATTTTCTATTTTTACAGAATCTCATTCAGTGTAGAGGTTTTAGTTTTTTTGTTTTTTTTCCCCAAGCCCTCCCTCTCCCCTTAGTGGACAACTGGAAGGGTGTCAATGTAAATGTGTACTTTTTTTTTCCTGGGAGTCCATCTTCCCATTACTTAATCTCATCACAGCGCAAACTCTGATAACTTTCTAAGAACGGATTAACCAGTTTGCTTTGGATTGGAACTGGTGTTTGGTCACCAAGAGGGTAATTAGCCTCAAATCTGGGAGATCAAATATAGGCCCTGGTTGCAGCTGGTAGGAATGTTTTCCAGCGTGACTTTGAGGTCAATTAAGCAGAAAATGAGCTCGCCGGATGGTCCAAACTGAAAGGCAGCGGCGGGTGAAGGCGCAGGCTCTTCTGGCCGCGATCCCGCGTCGTCTTTAGGTGACGCCACCTTCCCCCTCCTCCTCCTCCCCAATCTGAATGGGGGCTGCGGTTTTACACATCTCAACCCCACGCGGGGGACGAGGGGGGGCTGGCGATGGGAGTTCTGCTACTCCAGGGTCTACCATTGATATGCAGATGTCACTGCCTGTTGTCCGGCTTCGCACCACTCTCAGGGCCCTCTCATTTCCATGTGTTTAAGGGATTATTTTAAGTAGACAATCTGAGAGAGACTGAATAAACATGATGAGGTTTTTTTTCCTTTTACTTTTTTCATAACTCTTTTTATTTTTTATTTTTTGCTCCTTCTCCCCCTCTCCCTCTCTCTCTCCGTCCTCTGTGGTTCTGAGACCTAGCCGCCTCTTTGAAGCACATTTAATAGCTTTCTATCAGAGCTCGGGTCAGAGCCCAGCATCCCGTCTTCATAAAGGAAAGAAGAAGAAAAAAAACCCCAAGCAGGGCAATTAAAGCTGACGGCAGCTGGAGCCTATTTAGTGTAGCGCATCTCAATTTGCGCCGCGCTCTCTCTCTCTCTCTCTCTCTCTCTCTCTCTCTCTCTCTCACTCTTTTATTTCCGCCCCCCCCGACGATCGCGCTCTGTGATGTCCCAAGCCGGCAGCCGAAAAAGCACCTCCGCGGTCACCTGTGGCTCCCAGGCACTCCCGGGGTCAAAGGTCAGGGCGGGAGGTGATGCTAGAAGCGCCAGGCAGCCTTTGATCAGGCTTCTCGAGCGCTGTGCGCTGATGTTAATTTGTTCGAGCGTGGAATTTGCATAATGAATTTTCATCAGCACCCTTATTCCCTCTTAAACAAGTTTGCCGAGTGTAGGCAGCGGCTTAACGGCTTTTAATGTTTTAATGACCCTTTTCTCCAAGCTGACGTCATGTGGTTAACTCGAAAACATTGATCAACTGTGGGATTTAAAGAATTCTGGGAAAATGCCCGCACAGGAATATCATATAGAAGTTTTGGGAACCTTTCTCTGTCCATGTTTGCTTCCATTTTGATGCATATGCTGGAAAAGGAATTCAGAAATAGTGTATGTAAGGGATTATAAAACTTTTTTTGATGAAAGAATTACGTCTTTATATATTTTTTTGATTTATATATGAGTTCACTGAGATTGCTTCCCCTATTATGTATGTGGAACAAGCTTATCCCAGAGCCTCGTTTTAGAAGCAAACACAGCTACAGGACACAGGAAATCCAGGAATTTACATGAGGAAACTGTATATTCGTGCCAGGAGTCATCTGGGATGTTATCAGTTTAATGAAACTTCATCGTTCATCCTTTCTCTCTCAGCGAGTGGTGCGCCCTAGGCTCGTTTAATCCATCTCCCGCACACAGCCGCGCGTACCGATCAACACATCACCGGACGAGCGGATTGCCACCGCGGATCGGCTTCCTGTCGCAGGGACGTTAACCGACGTTGGCGCGGCGGAGGCCAGTTAAAGGGGACGGGGATCCCCAGCGGGGTACGTTGCCGAAAGTTTGGCTTTGCCGAAGGGGACAGAAGTCTGCAGGCCTCTTTTTTCTTTTTTTGTCGTCCTTTTCTCTTTTCTTTTTTTGTGCTTGGAGGCACCTTGTATGCGGTACTTTCCCTCCTCCTCTCCCTCAAATTTTTTTTTCCGCTAAATCAATTCCTCGCAGTGCATGTGCAAGGTAACGATGTGGGGTCCGGGGCCATCGACAGCTCCCCTCCACCGCTTTCATTCCTCTTTTGAATGGCCTGCTGGGGAACAAGAAGAAGAAGAAGCAGGACTACTAAATGGAGTTGTATTAGACTGCATTCGCTCAAAACACAATCACGGTTTGTTCAAACCTGTAACGAAACAAGGAGGAAGAAAAGGCAACAAAACAACAGACTAACAGGCGGGCCTCTCACCCACCGCTAGTTAAATTTGTTGAGCATGGGATGGCGTTCCCTTTGAAGTTTGGCCTTTTGTCTTTCATCCCCACTTTAATGTTCTGGATTAAAAATGAATGGAGAGAGCTTGAACAAAGGTAATATTGAAGGCGAATTGTTAATAGGCTTTCGGGGTCCCTCTCGTGTTTGTTTAGCACATGCCCTTACCCAGCTCTCCAATTACTTAGCTAATGTTTTACATTTTAATCATCTGTACGGCTGAATATTTACGGAGGCAATTCGAGTGCTTTGCTCAAAGGCACAACGGCAGCAGCCGACCGGGGGTTTGATCATGCAACCATCTGGTTGTGAGTCCTTAATCACCAACCCCACACGGCCAGCCTTCGGGTCGGCTTAAATCTCCTGTCATGGGACCGCCCCCTCTTTCAGCCGCAACGGTCTAGGCTTTGTACCTTTACACTTGGAAATTAAGCGAGGGACTGCAGTGGAGTCATGGATTCAGTGAATCTGAGTTAATTCCTTCGAAATGCATTATCCTGCGGAGAGGAACTGTTAGTCTTCTTTTTTCTCATTGTTATTTTTATTTTTTTTACTTTTACTCTTTACTCCCCTTTTATTGTTTCTTTCTCACCGAGTTTTGAAGATTTTAGCTGTAGTCAATGTACGTTGACTGTCTCCATCCGCGAGAGCGCATACAAGCATGTCTAACCAGTCGGCCTACTCTGAAATCCACTAGCGTAGCTTCACAGTTCCTGTGCCGGCTTACTTCTGCCACAAGATGATCGCAGGAAGCAGACCGGCCAGAGGTGGATTGAGCTATTGATATTGCTATTGAGCAATGAGGTGAGGAACGCCCTGCTGACCGGAAGCCTCCTTCCCTGTGTGACAGCAGTCACTGAATTGGTCAGACAATGACCAAATCCTTATTGTCCTTGATGGCAATTCATTGTGCATAACTTAGTTATAGACCGCAACATTAAAAAAGTAACAACGCAAAAAGTAGACATGCGAAGGAGAGTGGTGGCAGTTGGCACCGGCGCTGTCAGGATTGTGTCCGGGCCCTGGGGCACCTCGGCAGATTACGACTGCCAGAAGCCCCATCACTGTTCAGATTTTTAATGTGCCACGTGTGGCCCATGAAAGGAAGCCTGTGATACGTGGCATGCCCTTCTGACCCGGCGGCTGTTTCTCCATGAGAGAAACGGGGAGCATGCTAATGACGGGCGGCCTTCAGTCATTAACGATGCGAGAGAATGGTGTCGTAATGGGAACGCTTTAATGGTGGGGTGGGGTGGGGTGGGGGGATTGTTTCCAGAAGGATGAATGCTCAAGGACTCAAACATTTTTTGCGTACCAGTCGAAAAATGGTTGGCGTGCCGAAGAGGCGGCGGGGCGAATCGTGCACTCCTCCTTAAATCCGCACTGTCATCGTCGCTGTGGGTCTGCCACGCTCCTCTCGCGGAGGAAGAGTGATAATTATAACAGTCTGGCACTTCCTCGCGCCGCGCGGCAGAAGACGGGGGCCACTGCGAAGCGCTTCCAATCACGCATCGTCTCCTGTCACATGGTCATGACAAACATACTCACGCACGCAGAGGGACAGGGAGTAAACACTTAGGATTCTAAAAATGTCTGCCTGCTATGCAAATGGGACCGCCGCTCTCTTGGCCTATAAATAGGCGCTCACTCCGTGACGCTGGAAAGAACGTCGCCGACGCCGCGCTGCGTGCCAGGCTTTAATCCCGGACCGCCCCGGTTTGCCACTCCATTTCTTATATCTGTCATACTCCACGCCAGAGACAGGCCCGCGAACGGCAGATGACGCAGATCAGGCATTTTTGTTCAGCTTTACAGTTCAGTTTTAATTTCGGTTTCGGCAAAAACTGATACACGCATCTTCAAATAAGCACGTTACCTGTAACCATTTGCCACACCGTGTTCTCCACCAGCTGAACTGTGTAGGTGCTGGGCAGGAGGACTGGACACCTGAAGAAGCCAGTGCAGGTACCCTGCCCACCAGTGGTGTCACTGTTGAGCAGTAAGTCAATGACTCATTGGCCCTACTGTGGCAACACAATAGCCAATTATTTATTGCCCAATGGTACTCCCAGCTATACAGTTGGATCTTTCACGATCCAGCTTGTATCCAAACCTGGGGCCACGTCACCGTACTAAGCCTGAACTGGACTTGCCGCTTGACGGGCCCTGTGTGCACGTGTTAACCCTTTGACACGTACGGTCACACCGGTTGTACAGCGCTAGAGTGGTCCCTGAAGCGTACGGTCACACCGGTGTGATTAGAACACAAGATTAGAACGTCTATTAACGAATGACGCAACAGTAGGCCTGTGGGCTGACGCAACAATAGGCCTGTGGGCTAACCCTCGTTCTTAATCCTAGGACTACACACAGTTCCACAAAAACATTGTACCAAATAAACATCTTTACAACATTTACATTTATTTGTTTATGCAGACGTTCACACTTTCACAGAAGTAATGTAAGCAGCAAATACCCCCTAGCCTATAACGTTGATTTAGCTACAGTTCGCTAACGTCATTGCTGACCAAGCTGTCCAAATGAGCTAACTACGGGCTGACAGAAAATATAATATACACAAGCGATTGTGATATAGCGATTACACTTTACAATGTTTTACATCACGGGTAAACTCATCCGTGATCAAAATAATTGACGAAATACTCGGAAAACGCATTTTCGAAAAAAATCCGGCAGTAAGCTAATATTGGTTTGCGGCGCTGCCATCTTGTTCTTCCGCTTCCGCATTCAACCAAAGATGATTCATGATGAAAAGATGCTCCACTTGCACCCAACTGTAACCATATCAATTCTCAAACAAGTTAACCTGGAAGTGAGTTATCTTGGCACGTTATCATCTTTGGTTTGACCAGAGATGACGTTGTATGGCTGCGCCCGTGTTATTAGCTTTATAAGAGATAAATAGCATCTCATAGCATATGGTAAGCAGTAACGTACAACCTTCAAAAATGTACTTTACCAACATCATGGGTGTCCATTGCAATGGTTGCTTGAATCGGAACACGCCATTTGTAACAACTATTTAAAAACATGCGAAAAATATTTAAAATAAAAAACATTTTCACCACACAATTAGCTGACAGATATTTTTATTGATGCAAATGAAAGACAGTGCAGTTAGCTTCGGAGTCAGATGATGACTGACGCCTCACACATACTGAGAGTCATCTAGTGTTGTTATATATTTATATATATAGTGTAGGCTATGTATATGTATGTATGTGTGTGTGCTAATATTAGCGAACTCTCAACCGTGCGAAGGCTACTGCTGTGACGTAACAGTAGAATTATAGAACACCTGTTGCACACAGAAAAAAAACTCACGCTTTGGGGCTGTTGAAAATATTTTGGAACTTACGTGCGAAAGGGTTAAAGCCCAGCTATATTCATGTTTATCAGCTTTAGGAAAGTGTTGCAACCTCGCTGTGCTCCAGAAAGAGTTAAGAGGGGCATTCCTGTATTATGCTGCATGCCGACAGACCAGGACGGGCGGCGTGCAGGAAGGCTTGCCAATTCAAACATAGCTAATTCTATTCTTTTTTTAAATACATTTATTTCAGATTTTTTAAAAAATTTCTTCCAATTTAGTAGCCAATTGAACCTCTGTTCTCGAGAATCACCGCTACACAACCCCGTCAGCCGGCAGTAGGACGGAAGGGCGCCACGTCCTCTACAGGGCGTGACTCCTCGAGCTCCTGACCGTGATTCTGCAAGGACTGGGGCACGAACCCCGATCCTCGGAGTACAACTGAGTACAACTTACCGTTGTACCACCGCGAGGCCCCATAGCTTACAATTCTATTGTAATTGAAAATATAGGATTCACCTTAAAAGCAAGATATGACCAACTGCCACGTTCAGAGTGGAGAGTCTGAGAGAGGGGAGTCGCAAGGACAACAGCTGACCTGCTTTGACTCTAGCAGCTGTGACTCTTCCTCTCTTACTTTGGCGGGAGAGGGAGAGGGAGAGGCTTTCGTGAGTATCTTCTTTACCACCCACAGATATAGAGACAGGCACAGTGTCAAATGGTCTATTCTTAAACCACAAAGGGAGTCAGAAAGAGATCTGTTTTCTGGAATGTGAATATTATTACATTGCTTTATACTGTCTGCACATCTGGATCAGTCCTGTCTTTCTGTGTGAAAAGTCCTTTTTATAACAATGAACTTTATAACCTTGATTGGCTGGGGTTTTTTTTTTTGTGTTTTACTTGTTTGTCCATCGAAACCTGTACAAATAAGATCGCTGTAACTGTTGTGTGAGTGTGACAGCAGTAACAGCCGTGTGAATGTATAAATGTGTAAGTAGCAGGAATAGTTATATAGGTGCAGATGAGTAGTATAAAAATGGCGAGGCAGAGCTCTGCACTGAGGTCAAAGGGCAACAGATTCACAGGCAGATCTGAGATCAGTTAGAGAACTTCCCAGATTCTGTATCCAGATTCCAGACCCAACCTCCATCTCACAACAGCCCACTGTCGACAGAAGGTCACGTTCGAGTGCACCACGGGAAAATTTTGAACAGTTCTCTGAGAGGTCTATTAGATGAGTTTATTTACTTTGGTCTCAGCAGAGCTATTGCTGCCTCTGAAGTTCTGCCAACGAGGAAGAATAATAACCAAATGTGCTACAGAAATGTATATGAACAACTGAAGCATAGACTGTGTGTGTGTGTGTGTGTGTGCACGCCTTTATTTTGACACACATAAATTCCTCAAGTGCAATACTGCAGCAGAGGAGGAAGAATGGCCGAGAGATAGAGAGCCTCAGTCCCAGACCAGCCACAAGAGGTAGTGAGCCAGCATTCGCTCCCTGGGAGATGCACAGAGACCCAGGAGGGTACAATCCAGGTAGCAGGTCCGCGGACAGCAGGGGGACAAGCCTGTCCCTTTTGAATAACTGACTGAATATGCAATAGTAGCATTTTTGAGGATTTTTTTTTCTCGCCTATCCCTACGCAAAACAAAAGGAATGAGCTGCATTTATTCGTGGGTTTTGCGTAGTGCGGAACAAAATTCTGGATGGGGGATTGGGGGGCAGGAAATTGCTAAGAAAGCATGTCGGCTGAACTTGGGGTACACCCACCCCTCATGCACGGTTCAGCTTCCGTATGCAGGAGGATGCTTGGGGACCCGACAGAAGCCGCCTCTTGTCTTCATTGTGAGTGGATCTGACAAGTCTACCTGCCACCATTTGACTGGTACCTCCTCCACAAGGGTCCATTGCATTATTATTTAGTAATTAGGCAAACCCTCTTATCCAGAGCAAGAGACATCAAAGTTTGATACATGGTGCAAGAGCTGCAGGAACAAGGGCATGGGTGAAATTTTTTTTTAATCAGTTATCCTAATTGCATTGTGGCAAGTTACATAACAATAGGAGCAACTCTCATAGCTACCGTTTAGGTTGCAGTTGTATTGGCAGTCCTTGACATTTATCTGAGGTGCCTCACCAGGTCATTCACTCAGGCAGTCTAGACGGCCGTGGAGTAGCGGCCATCGATTCTCCAGAGCGAAGACTTGGATGTACCTGGCTTCCCTCTGTAATTGTGCAGGATCTTGATTCATCCAGCCCCAGGCCCCCCCCCAAAAACAAAAAAAACATAAGTGGGACAGGAAGGATTCTGTTTGGTGGTTTCACTGCATGGTGAACCACGTTTCTGCCTGTAGCTGAGTTTGCAGGGGTGGGGGGTTTTTTGTGGGGTGGGGGGTGTAGAGGAGGGGGAAAAAAGAAAAAAGTAGGTCATTGTGACTCCCACTCAGACAGCGTTCAGTTTCTTAAACTAAGCTCTTCTCCGGAGAGGATTTTAAATGCGAGCTGTGCGGAATTAGAGTGTTACCAGTAGATGGTAGAAGAGAGGGTTTTACACGGGTATTTTCTGAATGTCATTTTCACCTCCCCCGCCTCTTTTAAAAAATGCATCAGTTTGTACTGGGAGGTTTAAAGATTCATACCCGCTCTGCCTTTCTGGCTGAACCCTGATTCGGACTGAGTATTTTTGCCGCATTTGCAGGTCAAGCCGGGAACGCAGCCCCTCCTTTTGGCAAAATTAGAAGTCGTATTTATCAGTGCAGAAACGGAGGCAGCTGCTCCCCTCTGTGTGCTTCGAGGCAGCGACGTGACAAAAACGCTGGTCTGCGCTGTGCAGTGACAATGACAGTGTGGTTCTGAGCTGCAGTCTGGGTCAGGTTTACAGTGAGCACCATAATTCATTGGACAGTGACACATTTTTTGTTATTTTGGTTCTGTACTCTAGCCCCCCCCCCCCCCCCCTCCCATTTTTGGGCATCAAAAATATTGGACAGTTTAACATAATGTAGAATAAAGTACTAATTTTTAATATCAAGTTATCCATCTATATCTACTGCATATCTGGCAGCAGAGTGATGGTTTAAGGCTTGTTTGATACGTCAGACCCTTGATGACTTACAGCCATTTAGCCAACCATGTGTTCCATACTGTTCCAGTGTAATTTACAGCTAAATCTAGTCCCACCCCCCAATTCCCATAGAGATCCATTCAAATGCAGAGAAGTTATAGTATCGCTTGTAAGAGTACCAGCAAATAAGATATCAAGACTTTTTTGATGTTGTTGGGTCACAGACATCAGGAAGTAATGGTATGCAAAGGTTATGCAACCAAATATTAAAAATGATTACTTCATTCTACATTATGCTAAACTGTCAAATATTATTTGATGCCTGAAAATGGGGGGGACTATGTACATCGGGTTCTATAATTTCTAAACTGTTCATCCAACATGGACGAAAATACGTTCAAATTAAAGCTGACAGTCTGCACTTCAACCTCATTGTCATTGTCTCCTTTCAAACTCAAAGTGCTAGAGTACAGAACCAAAATAACAAAAAAATGTGTCACTGTCCAATGAATTACGGCGCTCACTGTATGTGCTGCAGTCTGGGTCAGGTCTGAACTGCAGTCTGTATGAAATGTGGCTCAGGGATGGGGAGGAGGGGAGGAGGGCAGAGCTGCTGTAATGCGCGATCATGAGAAATCACAGTTGGTCCCGGCTCCAGGGAAAGGGAGCGTGACTCTGGAATTGTGCTATTGACAGCTGCTGAGCTCTTCAGTGGGGAATAACCCTGTTTCCAGTCCAGCGGTGTGCCTCTTCCTCTGCCGTGATGAACTGCTTACATGATAGGATGCTCCTGCGGGGGCGGTATTCATTAGCCTGAGTTACGGACTGTGGCTATTGACTTCCCTTCCTCCCATCCCGGGTCAGGGGGAGCGGGGAGGGGCCTGTTGACTCTGCAGGGATTACGGAGGTAAATCTGAGATACGGCTAATCTGTCACAGCACAGAAGGGGGAAGTGGCGCGATTTGCATGGCTGACTGGCGAAAAGGTGACGGAAGGGAAAACTGCTGAAGGAGACGTTACTGTGGCGTTTAAAAGGGGATTTCTGCTGCTGCCACAAACTTCCAAATAAAAGAGAACTACCCGTTCTCATGACCACGTACTCCCACGGGATCACCACCACAGTTAAAGCATGCTTTTCATGTTTTTAACAAAGGCGTACTGCAAGCAAAGCTGTAATCCCTTCAGTTGTATGAAAACAAAATAAGTAATAAATAAATCCCCCCGTACAGTTAATGTCACAGATGCCATTTCCTTTCATAAAAGTGACTCGCTTGCAATGTTACCAGTTGACTCTTATTTAAGTGACAAGATCATGAAATTAATGTTGCCTGCATTCAAAGCAAAAAATTGCCAGAATAAAACCAAGTAAAGGTCACCGTCACCCTTTATAATTGTGTCGTTGAATCCAATTGGCAGACCCTCTGAAGCACAGATACAAACGACCATTTTACAAGCGACCGTCACGTTGCAGTAGAAAAGGCTTCACTGCTTGGCAGTTGCTCTGTATGAAAGAGCCGAACTCTCAGACTGTCAGTCGGAGGCTGTAAACTGCAATGTTGGGGTCACTGGCACTATTCAAAGCCCCTAGCCTGGGTTTGTGCCTGCCTGCTTTTGTCCTCCAGCTTTAGCTCTCGACAGAGAGAGGCTGTGTTTGTGTGGAACCTCTGCAGAGAGAGGCTGTGTTTGTGTGGAACCTTTACAGAGAAGAGGCTGTGTTTGTGTGGAACTGCAGAGAGAGGCTGTGTTTGTGTGGAACCTCTGCAGAGAGGTTGTGTTTGTGTGGAACCTCTGCAGACAGGCTGTATTTGTGTGGAACCTCTGCAGACAGGCTGTGTTTGTGTGGAACCTCTGTAGAGAGAGGCTGTGTTTGTGTGGAACCTCTGTAGAGAGAGGCTGTGTTTGTGTGGAACCTCTGTAGAGAGAGGCTGTGTTTGTGTGGAACCTCTGCAGAGAGAGGCTGTGTTTGTGTGGAACCTCTGCAGAGAGAGGCTGTGTTTGTGTGGAACTTCTGCAGAAAGAAGCTGTGTTTGTGTGGAACTTCTGTAGAGAGAGGCTGTGTTTGTGTGGAACCTCTGCAGAGAGAGGCTGTGTTTGTGTGGAACCTCTGCAGAGAGAGGCTGTGTTTGTGTGGAACCTCTGCAGAGAGAGGCTGTGTTTGTGTGGAACCTCTGCAGAGAGAGGCTGTGTTTGTGTGGAACCTTGCAGAGAGAGGCTGTGTTTGTGTGGAACTTCTGCAGAAAGAAGCTGTGTTTCTTTGGAGCTTGGATGTACGGGTTGTTATCCCTATTCGGGCGTTTCTGCCGCCTCTCTTTGGTGGTGTGTGTGTGACAGGTTTATTAAATATCATGCAGTCGGTGCAGCAAATGGCCAGACCTGGCTGCTGCGCTGAACCCCGCTGCTCCGGTAATTAATGTGGCAAGAGAACGTCCACGTCCCTGTCTTTGGGTCGCACTTCAGCTAAGGGCATGCGGCTGGTTGTTGTTTTTCCCGCTGCTGCGGAGCACGGCAGGACTTCCTCCAGCGCCTCGGGACGGGACATTTCAACCCGCATGTCCCTCCAACTTTAGCCTAGCAGCCGCAGGGACATGCACTGTACGTTATGTTTTATCGTTCTTACCTACCAGCTCTTAACTTGAGTCAGAGGCGGGAGCGTGTACAATTCATGAATGTTCAAAATGACCAGTTCCGGCTGCTGAGGAGCTCATCCTGTTAAGGTGCTGTTTCAGTGTGTGCATGGATGGGCCCCATGGTCTGCTATCGAATTCTGACTGTGCCTGGGACAGTAGTCCCGCACGCACAATTGGCCGTAGTGTCACCCACGGTGGGAGTTTGCAGAAATGAGCATGGCCGGTGAATAAGATTATATGATTGGGCATTCCAAATAGGGGGAAAGGGGATACAGAAGTCAAAGTAGTTTAAAATTTTATTCTGCTCACCAACTCCTGCCCCTCCCCTTGCATTTAACGGACTACCTTGCCGTATGTGTCCTTGTCTGCACCCTCCCAAATTGACAGAGGACGTCACAGCAATAGAAGGGCGTACAATGACAAGTGGGCGTTCCTTATTGTGCGCTAAAAGTAGAAACCCTGGGATGACAAAGTTGTTACATAAATTAAGTCCAAAATAGGGCTGCACAATTAATTGAATTTTAATCGTGATATCAATGTTGGCTTTCCACGATTACTAGACGAGAAGAATGGAGAATGAGGATTTTGAAGGCACCGTCTGTATACAAATGAGAACTCTCACTTTACTGGACTTTCTCTGGTGTTCTATATCAAATAAAGCACTCCTTGTTTACCTCTCTCACAGTAGAGCGTTAGGGTTAAATAATGTGAAAATATAAGCATCATTATGTTCATTCAAAATGTTAAAGTGCAATAAAAGTATTTTGTTCCGAAAACCAATGAATAATCGTGATCTCAATATTGACTAAAATAATCGTGATTATGATTGTTGCCATAATCGTGCAGTCCTAAGTATGTCATTTATGTTGTATTATCCCATGTTGAAATAGTTGAAGGCCTCCCTGTTAAACATGAATGTGATGTTTTCCATCATGTTTGCCCTGCGCCAGCTGCAGCCCTTCATCACAGCTCAATAGTGACAGAAAAACGTGTCAAAAATGACTATATCTCTGACAGGCATGTGTCATCGTCTTAAGCAATGTAAGCAGCTTACAGTAATGTAATAAAGAAAGTGAAGTCGGCATAGTTGGTTCTGAAAGTTATTCTCGCATATTATGCCCAACTCTGCCTTTTTAAAAATTTAACTCTGCAGCTTTAAGTTGATCAAGCAAATCTACATTCAAGGGGACTGCCAAGTACAGAGAGTTTCTCTACAGCCATATGCATGTAGAACCACGGAAGCATGTGCAGTTAATAAAAACTGCTTGAGGATGATATCATGTTTTTCTCGTCTTAAGCAACCAATCACGTTGCAGCTTTAGATAATAAGTCAATTGAAGTGACCAATCTATTACAAATCAGCAAAGATGTTTGCTTGGTGAATTTTGAGGATAAGAACAAAGCAGGAATTAATTGGATAAGTTAATGGCAAGTTATTTGCAGATATGTTTTGATTACTGTTCCTTTGCTGCTTCTTAAAGACCGCCTCTGGTGGCTAATAAGGCTGCCTTGTATTTTGACAACCATACGTATATTATGTAGGTCCCAATCCATGCCAAATGTAATTTCGTCTAACAATTGAAAACTATAAAACCAGCTGCTTCAAACCAGTTTGTGCTCTTTTGAGTTAAATCAAATGTGAAACGAGCATTTATTTTTATTTAAAATATTCTCCTTAAATTGTGGACAGATTTCTATTACATCATGACAGCGATCATTGCAAAGAGAAATGTTGGCCTTTAGTTATCTGTAAATACGGGATGTGTAGTTGGATAAATCTTTTATTATATCATCATGTTCACATATTGCTCTGGTTGGATATCTAGTTACAATAAGTATATAAGACCAGTGCACGTGCAGAACCCATACCTAATAGAGATTCAGATTCTGGTATTCATTGTTTTCCTGCTAGCTAATTTTATTTATTTTAGCCAGTTTCTGTTCTGTTTTTTGTTTTTTTCGTACTGAGTTGCAGTAGGCCTGTCATCATCCAGCTTCTTCCGTCAGTTGAGGATAGCGCAGATTAGCACGCGCATCCTCCTGCACACGCTTGGCCAGCCGCTGCTTCTTTTTCCCTCTGCAGAACCATCAGCTGGGCTACTCTGCAGTCAGCGCGTTGCAGGAGTACACTTTGGGCCTGCTTCACTAAGACCTTTAGCATGTGCAAAACCTTTTCGCGCGCGCAAAACCAATAACGTGACCAATGATTGGTCGCACTATTTGCTTCGCGCCAATCGTTGGTTGTGTTATTAAGAGGTTTTGCGCATGGTCTTCGTAAATCAGGCCCTTTGTGTGTGTGTGTAGCTGGTGCAGGCAGGCAGCAATTGCCTGGTGGTGCAGAGGACTCCCTCTAGCGCCGTGTCCCTGAAAAAACCCTGCTGACCGAAAGCCTCCCTACCTGGGAAACTGCCAAATGTGCATTGCTCTGTGGGAATCCTGGCTGGGAGATGGTACTAGCAATGCACTTAACTTACATTAATTTTATGACCACTTGTATCAATTCTTTTGTATTTTTTTGGCAGTTTTTTGTTAGTGTGAACTCCTTGTCAGCAACATGCACGGTAACTACAGGCATGTTACAATTTTCCGATCGACTGGACAGACGACACCTGTTGCTGTCTGGAGCGACACAGTAAATGCCTGTGAACAGGGCTACTCTTGACCACCAGCAGGATTTGATCGTAGGAGGTGCTGGCTTACTGAAATGCGCAGGCTCACGTCAGTGAGCCAGTGGGATCTGGTGGTGGATAGCATGGCCCGAGGGCATCTGCTCCGCTCGTCACCTGACCACAGATAATTTGTTGTGTTAGTACACTATTTAAACCCAGTTTTGTGCCTGAATTACCCCACTGCTTCTGTGCTTTCTGTTGGAGAAACCTGGACGAGTGTCACCGCCTTTGGGATGGGACACTGACTGAATCTTTTCCTCACAACCAGCGTCTTCTCTGAACCTCTTTTCCCTTCATGTCTGGAGCAAAATTGTCATTTTCACACATATCAGTTGGAACGTGCTGGCAAACACGTGAAATTTGTGTTGCTTATTTTTTTTTTTAGTTCAGCCCTAATAATACCAGCGTCTTCGCGATGGTGACGGTCGTTAGCGTCGCCGGTTCCGTTGTCGCTTTTCTTGTTTGCGTTATCGCAGTCATTACCGTTGCGAAACGACTTCGTTGTCTTTGTTATTAATATTAGTTTTATACAGGCACTTGCGCTGCCCTTCCCATCTTCCCCCTGAGCCTGTTTACCCACAATGTCTTGCCAGTTCAGGAGATTGGCATTAAACCTAGACATTACCTCATCCTCCTGGGCAGACGGCCCATTACGACGCTCAGCAAGCCTGCAGGAGCGAAAAACCCAATACCTGGTGATTATGTACACTGCGCTGTGGCGTCGTCCTGCGGGCACCCCCCCCCCCATCCCTCCACCAGTCTCTCTGTCCCAGCCTTTTCCGTAAGGTGTGCCGCTCTGCACAATCTGCGCCCTGTCGTCGTAAGGGTAGACGCAAGCGTGGAGGGGTGGGTGGTTAGGAAACAGGTGGACTGCAGCTGGCACCTGCGGGAAGAGAGGATTACTGTAGGACTGGCAGAAAAGACGAGGCTCCCTGCTCAGATATCCGGGACTGCGGGGAATGCTGCAGTCTGTGAGGCGGGTCCGAGACGTTTATTTGCCTCAATCACAAGAGCTCAGAATGAAGAGAGATGCCTGCTCGCTGTAAATATGGGCCGCCATCTCTGCACTGCACTGCACTTGCACATACACCTTTCTCTGTTTTTTTTACAGTAATTTTCTTCTAATCACTGGCTAACTCTACAATGTACTCTTGTTTTAGACTTACAGTATACACAATAGTGTCGCTGTAAACAGTACAGGGGTAATTACTTCATCCCTAGGTTAGTCTTTTAATTTGTAAACTTGTTCTAGTGGTATGTAAGTGACTAAATAAATAAGCCCATGTCTCATTTTTGTCACTGTGATGCCTGCTATGTTGTTTTGATTATTTCATAGGAGTTTCTTGAAGTTGCTGGGGTACCCTGACTGAAAGTTACTTTACAGTCTTGGGGGGCACTTAAAAAAAATTCCAGAAATGTGTTGTCTCCTTAATTTAATGTGACAATTGATAGCTTGAAAGGTTGTATTTTTAGAGATAGAAATGAACTAATTCCATTATTGCAAGAGTTAATGCTGTAGTGGTGTTTGAGTGTTAGTCGTTAATTACATTCTCAGGCAAGGTCTTATGCGCTGCTCTTTGGTTCAGATTCTTGGACAATGGTGCAAAAAATCAGTTTGCTCCATTGTTCATTGGAAACTTTATAAAAGGAATTCATTCTTTACTGAAGAATTCCTGGCTTGTCTCTGGTAAGTGTACCGCCATAGTGTGGACGCTAGGTGGAGCTACGAAAAACAAACCAAAAACCGTATAGGAAGCTTTGCACAATTTTTGTCAGCTGCAGCTAAGCTCTTGGATACAGTAGCAACGGACAAACGAGCAAATAAAACATAAAATTATAGGAGGGATCTACTTTTTGGTAGAATAATATGTGTATATTTTAGATTAACGTTAACAATAATTAACGTGAAAAAAACTGAGTGCCGTTTTTGTGTTGGTTGCTATTAACTGTTATTAACTATAAAGTACGATTTTACTTCGTCCTAGCCTTTATCAGCTATTTACACTTTTCGTGCTTATGATGTGGAGATAAGGAATCCTTTCTTAATGAATGCATCTCTCTAGTATTTGTGAAAGCAGACAGTCACTCAGACTGGGGGATGGTAGAGGTGGCGTTTGGTATTCAGCGCCTAGTGTTATCAGTCTACTGTCTGCTCTGGGAGACACGTCGTCCTGCTCCCATGTGTGCTAAATTGTTGGCCCAGAGGTCCCAGGGTCCCTTGTGGAGAAGCGACTGATTTAAATTGTCTGGCACAGTTATTGGGAGGTTTGCTCCATTACGCTATTCATTCTTCATATAATGGCATGTGCCCTGTGCACATTAGTACGTGCATATTGTGCACAAAACTGCAAGATTAAAAAGCTCTACTGTTTGTATCCTTTAATTCTCCGAATTTTAATTTAAGCGCATGATAAATATAAAAAATCCATCACAAAGCCACGGCTATCAATTATATTACAGATACTGCAGCATGTTAAAAGCGAATTTTTGGATTTCGAGGCAGATGTCCTGGCAGCTATCTTGCCTGCCCCAGTGCATTTATTTTTTTAAACTGCCTACGTTATTTATAGACTGTAGACGGCTTGGGCAGGAGGGGTCCGACACATGTGCTGAAGAGCTGCTAGACTACGGGGTCACCTCAAGGTTAGCTTCTTCAATGGCTGCCTTAATGGTCGTGGCTGGCACTAATGAGTGTATGTAATAGCCGCCCCCACCCCCACAGGCACAAAAAACACCCCCTATTTCATCGCCATTGTCACCCCCAGTCTCTCCTTCGAGTCTGTTCCCAGCACCCCCCCATGTCTGGCCTGAACCGCTGCCTTTTTTGCTTGGAGGGGGTGGGGTATAGCTAAGCCTGCCCACATGATCACGGAACAGCAAACCATTCTTTTGAATGAAGTCGAGAGGACGAGCTGGAGAAAGGCTAGACGACAATATGTCGGACGCTAAATTGCCATAGCGAGGTAGTCGCGTCGGTTGCGGCGAGAATGGCGTGAAATAATGCGGGGTCGGAGAGGCGGACTGACGGCGGGCTGCTAGAAAGTTGTCCTCCCGTCCTCGGGGCCGCTGCCAGTGGCTCCTCTCGCTGCTCTTTCTATCCTCATGCAAAACCTAACGGTTCTGGGCAGCCCCATCAACTCCAATGTCATTTGCTCTTGCAACTGCACCGGATCCCAGTCCCAGGGGATGGAGATATGTAAGTAGATGTGGTCGAAACCGTAGCTTCTAATGCATGCATATGGCATTTAAAATGTTTATATGTTTTTATGCGGGAACCGCTACGTTGTGTCAGCGGCAGATGGCTAGCAGTTTGTGTTCGGCGTGAACCCCCAACGTCATCTAAATACAGCCGTGCATTTTTTTGAATAGGGATACTGGAAACCCGGTCTGAAGGCCGTGTATTTAGACAGCATAATATTATGCTTTCTGCTGCGCTGTCGATTGCATTTTCAAGTGTAAAACTTTGTGAATAGCCTTTGCTAATATATGATGATGTTATTTTGCGTTTTGCTCTGCTTGAATGGTTTTGTGATAGCCTAACAATGTGAAGTAGCTAGAATCCCAACGAACTACACAATTTAAAGTGATTGTTCGGATTTATTTGCATCAGTGTCCCTTAAATAGGCTAATCACTGTGTTGTTTAAGATGTTACCGTTAACTAATTGTTCAAATGAATAAAGTATAGCATGTGTTTGGCTTAGTTATGGTATCAGCTGTGATCCTCCATGTCTATGAAATGTGATTCGCATGGCCACAACAGAAAATAGCTGATTGTGGATAGTCAATGTAGGGGAAAGAACCAGGAAAATGTTCGCCAAACTCCTGCACTGGACCTATTAAAAATAGCAAGTTCATGCGGTTTCTAAGGAAAGAGCTTTCATGAGGCACGCGTCTTTTAAAGGTGATTGCCGACTTTATATTTGGTGTTGTTTTTCAATCTAAATGGATGCGATTGAAAATCAGACTGCCCCCCTTTCCCCAGACTCTTTCATGCTTTGAGACTGGACATGATTGCCGGACTGTCTACATAATAACATCGAGGACAAAGGGCCTGTAAGAATATGCTAGTGGGAGGTAGAAAGACTGACAGGGATTGGGGCCTTGTGAAACTAGCAGTTATGATAAATGGCGAAAATGTTTGCTTAATCGGAGAATTACACAAATAGACTTTTGTTCTAGCTCACAGAGAGACCGGTAGGCGCAGGGCCGCTTGCTTAGGATTTGCTATTTTAATGGTGTTGGTTTTTATGATCGTTTTTCTGCTCCGAGAAAGATTGTGGATAGTCGATTGGAACGAAATGTAAGTGCAATGTAGCCTAGTAAGCCTACGAAATTTAACCCTTAACAGGTTGTCATAAAGATCACATTCAAGGAGGAAACTTTTGGTCTATCTCATTTTTGTTCCTTATTTTACGTGGTTTTTCAAAACATAAATAGGCCTACACATTTATTATTATTTTCTGAAATGTTTTGGTGTTTTGCAGTACATTATTAAATTTTTTGATTTTTGTTTTTATTCCAAAAATCAATGTGGTTGTTTCTGGTTATGGAACTACTTAACCAGTTTTAATTGAGCTTTACCCAGGATTGCATTGTGTAGAAGTGTTTTTCATTTCTTTTGCATTAGTTTGGTGGAAATTAAGGCAAGCCATTTTCATGAAAGGTATTAGGCATAGAAAGGTGCTTCATTAATCATTTATTTAGCAGTACCATGGCATTAAATGGATGTAATTAAGTAAATTAATTAAGTAAAACAAAGAAATATAATTTTAAAGTAAGCCTTTTGTACACGTCATTCATAAATTGACGATTTTAACAGTGGTCATAGTGTATTTCTGCCAGCAGCTGTTAAATTGGTTGATGTTTAGTCTTGCACTCAGCTCTGCATGTTGTAGCCATCTTAGTTGCATTATTTTGTTATGCTGTGGCGGGCTGGGGTTCTGGAATGTGATGTTTGCACCCTTACATTAACATTCATGAGACATGTTTTCCTCTGTCCTATGTGAAGGGAGTCATGGGTGCAACTCTCTAAAGCCTAGCTGTTGCATTTCTTTATTTCGCATTGCTGGAGAATCACTTGGGAAAAGTTTGTGGCTTGTCTTATTGTAGCCTCAGAATTAGCTGCAAATGACACCGCAAGCCAATGTGCCTCTTTCTGAGAGGAAGCATAGGCCTGGTCTCTGTGTGAATCGAGGTTGTAACCATTAAATGGAACGAGAACCACCCACCTGGCCGTGTGTAGAACCATTTTAGCCCTATCAATATTCATTAGTACCGCAAGTGTCCCCTTTTGTAACTTGTGATTTGAATAATCGTAGTGCTTTTAGTGTGTGAGCAGTGGAAATTAGTAAGTAAATTGGACATTTATAAAAAAAGGACCATTGGATCTTTTAAATGTCCAGTGCTTCATGATTGGGATGGAGGAACATGCAGAATATTAAGACTCGTGAAGATAAAGCTTTAATTCTGTCCTCAAAACATCTTGGCCAATGTATTCATGTGTGGTCTAAGCAGTAAATGGTGTAATATGATGTAATTGCTAATGGTGTTTTGAACTGTATGCTCACCACTGGCAGACTGTTTATGTGTGTATCCTCATTCATTTCCTGTGGGGCCCACGGTCAATTCAGGCAGCACAAGGTAGTAACCAGATACTGAATATTAGGGTTAGCAGATGTGGGTGGATTAACTGGAGCGGTCTTTTAACCAAAACACCACATATCCACCCATATCTGATCATGGTATTGTGACATCTGTCCCTTTTTCCCACATTTGGATTTGGTTGAACGTGTACGTTAGTGTTGAGCCGCTAGAGTAAATGAGCCTAACTGGATAGTTTCACATTTTACACAGTGTTTCAAGAACAAATATTTTCCACGATGAATGGAAGAAATTGTCTGTTTTTATGGATTTCAATAAAATGTAGCTTTACTGTAGACCAATGTTTTTGTTTCTTTATTAATGACATATTGGCTCTGTGCTCATCAAAGACAAAACCTGCAAGGCTTCACAAAACAGTTTGAAGATACTTCAAAGTGTTGCTTGTGTTGCTAACAAGCAATAATTTGCACTTTCTGTAGCTCAATTATAATGTTAAGGTTACCAATTATATAAACTTCAGAGGCTCAGATTTATTTATTTTTGCTTAAACATTTTTCATAAAGTAAACATTTATTAAGTGTATGTTCACCGGCTGTATAAACATTTCAGCTGCTTCGAAACTCTGAAGGAAAAAGCAGATTTAATTTAATTTTTTTTACTTATCACAACTGAGGTGCTTACTGCATTTATCTTGTAACCCAAATTTGAGCTATTGTATTTGAAAATGCAAAAAAGTTATTTTTTTTCATTTTTGTCGAATGGAATTGACGTGGCATATCTAGGCAACATACCATTGAACACAAAGGGGTACAGTGTCTCTCATGCATTCATATCACAGTTTTCAGTACATCCTGAATTTAGAGTGTTGCTTATGAGTTGAAAGACTCATTTGAGCCTGTGCATATGAGCTAATTTTTCTGACAACAAAGCATGGGTTCTTTAGTGGCTCAGTCTGTAAAGTCACTCATATCAAAAACTGGTACGACCCGTATAGCTTTGTGTTTTACTTTGGGATCTGGGCCATATCATTGGCTGCCAATGACCGGGAGTTACAGGTGAATTTGGATAAGTTAAGTTGGCCATGGTTCTTTGGGTAACCACTGCATTAGCTCCTCTCAACAACCTTCCCAAAGCAAAGTGGTGACCTGCTGTCAGCAGTGATATGTTTGTCATCTACAATTAGGACTAGCTCTGCAGTAGTCCTGTTTGTCTGTGTGATGTATTAACACAGGAGGATTGTAGGCACTTCAGCCGTAGTGTTTCTTGTGTGGGTGTGGGTGGCACAGCACAGCTGGGGAGGAAGAAAATAGACGGGGGTGAAAATTGTAAAATAAAAATTTAAATCCATTGTTTGAGGTAAAATAGTTTTTCTCATCCCCCAAAATCAGAGGGTTGGGGCTCCCAGCAGCGAACTGTGCACTGTTCATTGCTCCCGCTGTTGTGCTTTCATGCAGTTTATTCAGACAGAAAGAAAAGATTTTATTATAATTTTTTTTTTAAAGCAAAGGTTTCAAAAATGAAAGTGTTCTTTTTTTGTTTTGTTTTGTTTTCTTATTTTTCTGTAATTAGTTTCAAAGGGAATATCCATGTGGGTGGAGCCGTATCTGAGTTTAGCCGTCTTTTCTCCAGCAAAGCCTGCAAAGAGAGTTGCAGTTGAGCGTTCATAGGAGGGAAATGGTGCTGGGACCGGACACCCTCGTTGGGGGTCTCGGTGTGGCCAAGGAGAGGTCAACTCCAGTTGCTGGCGTCCTCGAACCCTTGACATCCCAGCTGAGATGCACACTGGAGGGCCCGGGGGAGCTAGAGTCAGCCAGCCTTGACATTGGGCATAGATCCCCTTTGTGTCTATATCCACCCCACCCCCACAACCCCCCCCCCACCATCCCTTACACCGCCTGTGGGACCGGCGGACCAGATTCTGTAGTCCCAGTACGTTGGGGATGGCCCATCAGTCAGACGTCTGTAGGGGGGAGGGCGGGGGTTGTCTCTGTCTGCGTTCTATTTACTCAACGCCGTTTGACATGTTGGGATTCCCAAATGAATGGCTCTCGCAGTCTGGCCACATCATGCATTGTGCCCCTGGTCCACTACAGTTGCCTTGTGTGCGCTTGGAATGAAATTGGAGCAAGTTTGACCAATGTCCGTTTCATTATTTTGATGCCAGCGGATTTCACCACAAAACGGTGAAAAATGCAAAAAAGTAAACAAAACAAGTTGTATGGGAATATGAAAGAGATATTATGTCCTCATAATTATGATATGTTGTATGTTTGACCGTGTTAATGACGATTGCATACGGGTCTGCATGTGAATTGTAAGCATATTGCTTTTGCATAAAAACCTAGCGACTGCAATGAAAGTTTGTTGTAGATTGTTGCTAGGATATGCTTTTGTAAGGGTTTCCATTTGTTCCCATTATCCCACCTACCCGCTCTTCTTCCAAATGGTATCTATTATACCCCCTTTTACACTCCAGAGCTGAATTCAGTCCCGCTACCTATTTGCTTATTACAGGAAATTGTGCGGGATTACCAAGGACAGACTATGGTGATCAGACACTTTTTCGATCCCCAAAGATTGTGTTCTGTACTAAAAGAAAATATAAAACCACAGTACCAGTATAATTATTTTAGCACGATTCCAGGATGTGATAGCAGTAGGTTCTATGGGCAGAGACTTTTGCCCTCATTAGCAATCCTGACGGGAGGATCTGGTTGTCTGACGTCTTTTGCAGTCCTCCGTGGTTCCCTTGTTTCACCAGCTGACCCTAATGAGTGGGAGAGGCCCAGCCTATTGTGTGAGGGGGCCAGAGCTGCAGACTGGAATCTCTTGTCACTTTTGCCCCCTCCTCTTTATGGAAATCTAGAGAAAGTGACCTTCTGGACGTCGGCACTGTTGTTTTTCCACACGTCTACTTGCTGTGTTAGCAGGCTGTTTGTTGTCGGAACAGCAGTCAGTTGTCCAAGGTGTAAGCAAGCATTAAGGACGCTGTATAAAGTCTCACTGATGTCTGAGGTGTTTGGTAGCCTATAAGTGGGGTGTGTAACTTGGAAATCTTTATGCACTAACTGTCACAGAAATAGCCTATATGCCCTCTTGTGGCATGATTGCGAAAGGTTATAAAACTGGATATAATCTTTATGATGAAAATTCTGGCTGTTACTATTTATATAAGTTTAAATTACCTCACCTCTGCTCTGCTATAGCTTTCCCTGTTGTGTAAAAGCGCGTTTGTGAGTAAAATCCAAAAGGATGGTAAAAATATGTAATTTGTCATCAAGACATTGGCGAAACAGCACGACGAGTCAGGCACCAGTGAATACTTCAGTGAATACGAGGAGATTCAAACAGGATGCATTCAGACACAGTCCCGATCTCAAGGAAAGAGGGTTACGATCAAAGAGTGTGTGCAGGCTTTTGCAGACCTGGCTGCAGACTGATCAAATCCTATCGGAGGGCCTCAGAGAGGTGTACTGTACTTGGTTGAGTCGCATGTGAAATCAGTGAATTAGCGAGTCAATTTGTAACATTCTGATTGCTCTATCTCTGCTGTATTGAAGCTAAATTCTAAGCTTTGTGGAATGTGGCTGCCCTCTCATGTCAAGGGTATGTACATTAACATTTAAGAAAGGGAAAATTAATAGGCCTGCATTTACTGAAATCACTAGTTGACTCCAGTCCAAGTATAATTTTTGAACCATGTTGCAAAAAAAGGTGTCGTTGAAAATATTTTCAAAAATATTGAAATGTACCCATCTTATACTCTCATTATATACAGGTGCAGCTCAAAAAATTCGAATATCGTGGAAAAAGTTCAATATTTTTTGTCACTCATTTCAGAAAGTGAAACTCATATATTATATAGATTAATTACACGTAGAGTGAAATATTTCAAGCCTTTATTTCTTGTAATTTTGATGATTATGGCTTACAGCTAATGAAACCCAAAATTCAGTGTCTCAGAAAATTAGAATATTTTTCTTTAACATATTTTTAAAGTATCATATTTAATATTTGGTCGCATATCCTTTGCATGCTGTTACTTCCTGAAGTCTGTGACCAATCAATATCAAAAGACTCTCGATATCTTATTTTCAGGTATTGTTACAAGCGATACTATAACTTCTCTGCATTTGAACTGATCTCTATGAGAATTGGGGGGTAAGACTAGATTCAGCTGTAAATTACGCTGGTACAGTATGGAACACATGACTGGCAAAATGGCTGTACGTCATCAAGGGTCTAAGGTCTAAGGTATCAAACGAGCCCCAAACCATCACTCTGCGGCCAGATATGGAGTAGATGTGGATGGATCCCTTTAAGGGTTGTTTCTCCTGACTTTTTTCCCCATAGAATTCTATAGGAAAATGAGTCAGGAGAAATAACCCTTGCAGTGATCCATCCACATCTACTCCATATCTGGCAACAGAGTGATGGTTTGGGGCTCGTTCGATAGCTCAGACCCTTGATGACCTACAGCCATTTAGCCAGCCATGTGTTCCATACTGTACCAGTGTAATTTACAGCTGAATATAGTCTCACCCCCCAATTCCCATAGAGATCAGTTCAAATGCAGAGAGGTTATAGTATCGCTTGTAACAGTACCTGAAAATAAGATATCGAGAGTCTTTTGATGTTGATTGGTCACAGACTTCAGGAAGTAACAGCATGCAAAGGATATGTGACCAAATATTAAATATGATATTTTAAAAATATGTTAAAGAAAAATATTCAAATTTTCTGAGACACTGAATTTTGGGTTTTATTAGCTGTAAGCCATAATCATCAAAATTACAAGAAATAAAGGCTTGAAATATTTCACTATGTGTAATGAATCTATATAATATATGAGTTTCACTTTCTGAAATGAGTGACAAAAAATATTGAACTTTTTCACGATATTCTAATTTTTTGAGCTGCACCTGTATATATATACTGTGTGTGTCTATATATCTATGCTACCAGTCAAACGTTTTAGTAAACCCAGGATTTTCAAGAAATTGGAGATGAAAAAAAATAATATATATATATATAAAAAAGAAATAAATTAGTATTTTACAAAAAATATCATCCCAAGTCTTAGATTCATCAAAATAGGCACATTTTGCAGTAATACCTGCTGTGCATATTTGTGCCGTTCTTTCTACAAGGGCAGTCATAATGGTTCTGAGAGAAAGAGAAGCGAGCCCTCTGGCTTCGACGAGTTTCTCTTCTTTTTGGAAAGAGTGCGTGTGTTAAACCATGTCTGCCTTGTCTTGCTCTCCCAAACAACTTGTACAGCTTACCGTCTTTATACGTCGCACCACGTACACATGCATTTTTTTGTTGTTGACTAACATACTGGTTATGCGAGCCCGCTCGTGTTCCCAAATAAACGTTAAGCTTGTTTGTTTGCCGTTATCTGAGTGCCGAATAGTGGACGCGCATGAATGGGAGTCGTTATAATCGTTATAATTCACAACATAGACCAGACGTCAACAACTGTAGGCTACGTGATGACAACATGCTCGTGGATGGGGGATGACAGATTGACTGTGCACTTGTTTATACAATGTACTTTTCTTGAGACAAAGATGTTTCTTGCAATGCACTTTTCCATTGTAATCTATAGGGACTTTACAGGCTGTGCTAAACATTTGCCTACCACTTCAAGAAATGGTGCCTTTGAGAATTTAACAAGAACCTCTCGCTATAGTGTTAGTTTGCTGCTACTCTGTGCCAGTCTAGCAACACTTCTTCTCGGGTAGACTCCCAACATTTGCAAGAAATCCTATTGGGCAAGCTGTTTAGTGTGATCTAATAGGGCTCAACAATACCCTTCTTAAAGAGAGGATAAAGAAGGTTTTTTCGTGCTCACATTTTCTGCTTTCGTTTGTAATTTGAAGGAGGTTATTATTTCCATTCCAAGGATCTGTGACCTGTGTGACAAAATCGCTTCCTTAACCGTCTGTTGTTGGTACAATATTTGCATCATAGTTTTAATTAGTTAATTATGTCCATGCTCTGACAATTGTCTGAATTTAAGATCTTTTTACGTTCACTAATTGTGTGAGTATTTCATATCCAAAATATCGGTCGTCCGTGTATCATGAGGCACAATTGCTTTTTTCCTCAAAACAATCATTGAAATTATACATCTCAGTTCATTATGTACAGATTCATTTTTCTTAATGAACAAAGCCAGATATTGAGCAGTCAGTTTTCCCTTTTTGTGAAACCATTTTTCACACATTCTTAATAGTAAGAACTGCAAAGATAGCAGAAAATATCAAGTGTGTAGCCATCTAACTAACATATAATGTTGGCTATATTCAGAAGGATTAATAACAGGAGAGTTTGCTCATTGATTGCATTCTTCATTAAGCACCCACATTACGGCCTTGCATAGGCTAATTTATAAAACTCAGTGAAAAAACGAACATGACCTATATCCACAGTAACTGCACGCTAGCTAATCATCTTTGTGCTACAATTTAAGAAATAAATATTTAAAACGCTCAATAATGTTGACATGAACTATTGTAAAAATGAAACTATCCTGTTGCATAACAATGCAACTCACCTGCAAGTTAGCAGAGGTATGACATACTTGCGCTATACTGGTATGCTTTAACTTGAGGGATGATGGATACTGAGGTGGGAAGTTACGTTTGAAGTATTGCTTGCTTTTGTCATAATGTTCTTCCTGCATTGCCTATAAATTGTGATCTCATTTTCTACCACAAGATCTTCTTTTATTTAATTTTTTTTATAAACAAGACAAAGCGCACACAGTCAGACTGGTCTGTGTACTGGGGGGAGCATATAATTAGTCACAGATGGCAACATCCTCCCAACTGTTTACCACTGGGTGTGTAGACGTCGAGGTTCTCTTACCAGATTCAGAACATTCAAATGAACCTTTTGAAGCAAAATATGATGCAATCCTCTGGCTGAGGTGAACTGTCGAATCAAATCAAGGACAAATCAAACTACTGGAGCTACATTTCAAGAGCCAGCAAATTCAAAACGATTATCATAGTTTACAGATTTGTTGCCATTTTGAATTTTGCCATTTTATTATTCAATATGATGGTATACCATCATACTGGTATAACTTTTCACCCCTAGTCTTCGTCATATTTAATTAATATTACCGAGCAACTAAGCGTGCTTTCCTGCTTACGTGAAAGTGCCTGCGTCTGCTGTGCGGGGTTACCTCTGGGTGATTGCAGTACCTCAAATGTAATTAATTGGTTCAAAGGTGGCTTATAGAGATTCTCGGCTCGGGGCGGGGAAGGGGAACATTGACATTTGCACAAAACACTTAAGTAGCATTCGTCTGCTTGACCGCGTCACCACTTGAAGGGTCAGGGAGCAGAGAGCCCTGCTACAGGTGTGCGAGGTGGCTTTCACTGTCTGGATGATGTTTTTGTTTTTTACATTACAGTCATTTAGCAGACACTTTTATCCAAAGCGACATACAGTAAGTTCATACAGAAACGTCGTCGAAGTAACTACAGAACAGATAAGAAAGCACATTCTTCCCATAAAGTAGTAGCTATCCCTAGTAATGAACATTGAATGCAGTTCACAGTAAGCTGGGTAAATCAGCTCTACTACAATTCTATTCTAAATATTATAAACTTCAACATAGTTCTGGATCAAGTCCTGCAGGTAGACGGGGCCTGTCCTATTAGCTGCAGTGTAGGCCAGGGTCAGAACTTTGAACCTGATCCTGGCTGCAACTGGCAGCCAGTGGAGTGACCTCAACAGTGGGGTGACGTGAAAATTTCGGGAGGTTGAACAGAAGCCGGGCAGCTGCGTTCTGTATCAGTTGAAGAGGCAGGATGGCACAGGCTGGTAGGCTTGCGAGCAGGGAGCTACAGTAGTCCAGGCGTGAGGTGACCATAGTCTGGACAAGAAGCTGGGTGGAGTAGGTGATCAGGTACGATCGAATCCTCCTGATGTTGTACAGGAGGAACCTGCAGGACCGTGCTGTCACCTTGATGTGGTCTTTGAAGTCCAGCTGGTCGTCCAGGACCACCCCAGGTTCTTTGCAGAGTGGGAAGCAGCCACCATGGTCCCATCAACGGTGATGGAGTGGTCATGTAGTGGGGAGGTCTTGTATGGCATAAAGAGGAGCTCTAGGGGGGATCCAAGGGGATCCGAGGCTTGACGAGAGCGAGAATCCTAGGCACTCACGTACGCCAGGAATGCTGCATCTCCTGCAGCAACCGCTCGACGTTTGCCGATCGTGTTTTGATAAACTGCTCGAAGACCCCTCTGTGAATAATTGATGCGGATCTGTGTTACAGCACCGGTTCGCGCTCGACTGTCGACCTCTGCCTCTCCGAGCTGTTTCAGGGTTGAGCTTGTGAATTCAGTTCCTCTGCATGTTTTCTGGCACAGAAAAGGATGTATTCAATCCATGAAGCTTGTGATGACATCGCTAATCTCTCTATTATTCGATTTCTGAATAATGGCCGTCTTCGCCACAAGTGACAACTTGCATCAATTACAGTGTAACATTCTGGTGGTTTTTTTTTATGAATCCCGTTTTTAACCAGTCTCTCTTGGTCCTTCCCTATAGGACAGTACATAAGTTTGTCCAACCAAAGTACTAGGCCTTACATTCCAGTCCTGACCATGGTAGTGCTGACTGGCCAGCAATCCCAAGGGGCGACCCATCAGTTGGAATATCATTGGCCAGGGTTTTGGTCAGTAGGGTGTGGGGGGTGGTTGGTTACGGTACAGGGAGGATAAAAAAGAAAGCACAGCAGTGATGTACCGTCAGCAAACTCACTACTTTCACTTCTATTCAGCAATTCTGCCACTGACGTCCTCGTACGCCTTCTTTTGAACCTTGTCCTGTTGAAAGCATATCTGTTTGTGTCCAGTCATTGTGAGAATTATCCTCTTTACGGTCTGCGAACAGCGGGAGGCATGACGAGGCCTGTCTTGCTCCTGCAGCAGTCCCATGAGCCTCTGGGAGTGCAGCTGGCTCCCAGATTGCAGAGTTCCACAGTAAAGGGTGGAGACAGGAAAAGCACAGCCTCTCATCACAAGCCCTCCGCCTCCCCCCCACCGCCACCACTGACGCTGTTTATTTATTGAAGTGGGGAGCGGTGCTGGCGGACAGCGAGTGGCTTGGCTCATGATTTTATATTGGGGAAAGAAAAGCGCGTGCTGTACCGTCCACACCCTTCTCCCACCACATCGGCCTTTTTCCTCCACAGCTGCTGCCCTTCCCCCTCCCCGTGATGTGGGTTTAAGTGTTGCGGTTTGAAAAATGTCACACTTTATTTTTTCGAATTTTTTTTTTTTACAAAGATGTTTTCTTAAAGCGTCTTAAAAAAAAGAAGAAGAAAAAAAAGGGACCCCTTCCTTCCTTCGCTCAATAGAAATGTAGGTTCAGCAGTCTGGCACTGAGTAGGATTTAGGAGTGTGGAGCTTTTATTTGAACATTACCAAGGTGATTTTTATTTCTAATCCTGCCTGGAGACTTCCCTTTATCACTGTTGCATTTGACACTAAACGCTCACAGGAATCAGACTGGCTTATTCCTAAAGTTAAGCATGCAGCTTTTCTCTGTGGGGCTTGGGATGATAAAACTGTGTATGAAGTCTGTGTGTATCCACCACCATCGAAGCAGTTCTTGAGTCACCGTTCAAGTTCATTATAATGGCAGCATATTTTACAAATGAGGACCTGCCAAAAATAGAAGTCAGTCGATCCATGCTACAGTTCAGAAAACAAAAGTGTGATTTACTGATAGTATAAAGGGGGGGAAATTTAGTCTTGCGTTAATAACAATGTATTAAAAAAAAAAAAAAAAATTTAAAAAAGAAAAATAACTTCTTCTGCACGATGCCTGTCTCAATGCTTGAGCACGCCTATTATCAGCATTTGATAAAAGCCGTAAACAGGTTTCCCTTTGGGTTGTGCCGTTTGTGTTTAGTCAAATGAATCTGTTGCAAACCTGCAATTCTCCTCTCTTTCTTTGCCTTGAGATCAGACGGTTGCTTTATGGAGCTTTGTAAAAATCCGTCTGCCATGTCTGTCTTGTTTTTTCAGGTTTTATTTATTTTTTCCGTTTTCTAGTCCTAGACTTGCCCGCGTTTTCCACGGCGGCACAGCAGGGTACCCACCTGGCAGGGCGCTGCTTTCTTTGCCGTGCATACTTTGCTCCGCGCCTTTGATTCCAGAAAGGCAACCTGCAAGAATAACCCTCAAAAAAAGCATCTGCCTTTAGACTAAGATTAACCCCCCGGCTTGATGGAACCGTCTCCTGAATTTTTATGACGGGCCTTGAAATGCACTGGAACGCCTATCTTGTCCTGTGCTCCTGAATGCTCTTATTACTATAGTAACAGTATATGGCCGTGGCATGAATCAAAAGGATTATTCCGCCTCAACTGCGGTAAGAAAGTGTTGAATCGTATGAGACCTGAGGTTAGTTGCGTGGTAAACTGAGAAAACCAGAGGTCCTGGCATTGACTCGCGGCAGCCTTCCACTGCGTCTTTGCCAGGCTGGTGCGCATGCTGGAACTCAGCAGCGGGCTGGCCGGCCTCATCGGCGGCCCCGCTTACTTCTACAATTTTCTGCAGCAGGCCACGGACACCTGGATAACTGCCATTAAAAATCATTAACAGAACAGGTTAACGTAAAACGAACATGTAACATATGTAACAATTGAAGGTACGCGTTTCATATGTACGAACATGTAACGTATGTAACAATTGAAGGTACGCACTCCATAGTTTTTCATTTTAGTCAGAAATATTTGCGTATTTCTACACTGAAATATGCAGCCCGTTTTCCTATTTTGTGTGCTATACATGTGTGTGTAATGTGTATATATACAGTGCCCTCCACTATTATTGGCACCCCTGGTAAAGATGAGTAAAAAGGGTTATAAAAAATTCTGCTGCTCTTACAAGCGATACTATAACGTCTCTGCATTTGAATGGATCAATATGGAATACATGGTTGGCTAAATGGCTCTAAGTCATCAAGGCTCTGACGTATCAAACAAGCCTTAAACCATCACTCTAGAGTTCAATAGGAAAATTTGTCAGGAGAAACGATCCTTAAAGTGATCCATATCTACTGCATATCTGGCAGCAAGAGTGATGGTTTGATGCTCGTTTGATACCTCAGACCCTTGATGACTTACAGCCATTTTACCATGTATTCCATACTGTTCTAAACGTTATAGTATTGCTTGTAAGAGCACCAGAAAATAAGATATCAAGAGTCTTTTGATGTTGTTGGGTCACAAACATCAGGCAGTCATGGCATGCAAAGGATATGCGACCAAATATAAAAAATGATTACTTTATTCTATATATAAATGCAGGGGTGCCAATAATTGTGGCGCACGTGGTTTTGTTAAAGAATTATTTCTTGATTATTTCTTCTACGTCAATTAATGTTGAATTTTTCACATTTTTTCTGTGTGACATGAAGCGAATTCACCAAACGGTGAATTCTTTAGAACCCTTTTTACTCATCTTTACCTGGGGTGGCAATAATAGTGTTGGGCACTGTAAATTACATGAGCCCAAACCCGCCATGGCCTGCTGCAGGGGGACTTGGTGCAGTGTACGCAGCGGCAGGAGGCATGATGAAAGGTAGCTGGGGCTTCAGCAGGTGGTGTCTGGGATCAGCACAGTCTTACCAGGAGGCTAAATAATTCAAGGAAAGTCTGTGTTATGACACAGGGTGTCTAGACGTGTCTGGAGCCTGTATCGAGAGGTCTTTAATACGGGCGCTTTATCTGAGATTAGAGACTGAGGTCAGCGGGGAGGGCTACAGTGAGGTGAGAAACACCGCACAAAGGGATTGTCCTGTCCCTCTACAAACATGATTAAACACAGGTCCTTTCACCCCTCCCCCCTCTTCTGCTGCATTTTCTCTGATGTTTTCTAGCCTCAGAATGGTTTGTGTTTATTTATTTATTTAATTTTTTTTCTATTTCTACTTTCCTTTTACTGTGCAAGGGGTATTTGTCGCTCGTCTGGGTCATAAAAGGAGCGTTTGTTTCCCAGACGGCGTTTTGTCTAGCTTTTTGTTTTTGCTTTGTTGGATTTTTCCTGTCTCTCAAAGTGCCAAATGACCAATAGTGACTCCAGCTGCACTTCAGCTGGCCCTGGGCCAGCACACACAGTTCAAGTTACTCCACCCCCACCTGAATGTGGCCCAAAGCAGGCCAGGTACCGTCACCTGGATAGGTATAATCTGGCCTAAAGGAAGGCTAGGAACATCTAGCGAGAATGCTTCCGAAATATTTGTGAGTACTTAAGTACTCTCGTGCACCCTGGTGCAACTTTTGGCTGTGGTGATGAACAGACTAATGTGTTCGATTAATATACTACATTTTTCTGACTCCTCTGTTTCACAGAATAATTTCAGGGGGGAGTTTTTGAAACATTAAAACTTTGAATCCATAGTTGAATCTATCATTAATTGAACGACACATTCCAAGTTGGTACAAAGGGGGAAAATAGATATGAATTACTTTGTGAATAGCCTTGAATAACCTACCTTTTTATACTAAGCACTCCAAGTGTGGTTTCTGTAAAGTGTACACTAATTCAGTTTAATTACAACATTTGCAGTTGTACTATTGCATTTATTTTAAGAGAATATGTGACCAGTTTCTTTTTCAGAAAGAAGAGTTAGGTCACAGAGTTTACATTTAATTGTCAACCATCAAATTTGAACTTTGTTCAATTATAAATGATAATAATTTTCTGTTTTGATATTTGTTCAGAGGTGAGATCTATTTCATAATCATACTGTCTGTTAGAGCAAAAAGTATGTTTTGTTGCAGTAGAATCATTTGCTGAAATGTTAAGAGAATGTCAATTCCCTATGTGGCATTTATAGTGGGCCAAATTTTTAATAGCCAAATTTCCTTCATAATGCTGTTTGTGAGTTTCAAGGCAGTACTTCTATTTCCGCATTTGTATTACCTTGACTGCCAAAACATTTATCTTGAATTAAAAATGATCTTTAAGCTTCAATGCTTTTGAATTTAATGAAAATTAGACAATCAAAAGTTGCATGGGTAATTCTGGGGTCATTCAGGTATGAGGAAGCTGGACTGCATCTTTGTCCTCAGTCAAGTCAGTGTGTTATGGTGCATGCTGTTCCGAGTGTGTACAGTGTGAAAGCTAGGTGAAATGTGGAAATATTTACATGGCGGCTGTTGCCTTCTGGTCTGTGTGTGTCAGTGGAAATTTGAGTGTGCGTGGGTGTCTGTGGGGTTTTGTCGGAGAGGTGTTTGTGTGCGGGGGGTGGGCAGGGGTTGTATGTGGGTGTGAGGGATCGGTGGGTGGTATGTTGGAGGTGCGTGTGTGTAGGGGGTGTTCAGACTGCGGGGACGAGAGCGCTGGTGCTTCTCTGTTACTTCCGTGACTCACTCCAGGCTGTCAGGAGTATTTCAGAATCAGGCAGCTTATTGTTCTTCTCAGACACGGCTCCCCCGTCTGGCACATTCTCTCTGTGAAACCTGCTTGGCTCCCGGTCTCCTGCCCACGTAGCTTGTCAGGTTGTGCCTGTGCCTTTGTTCGTTGGCTTGGTGAAACGGTACAGATAACGGGGGGGGGGGGGGGGGGATGCGAGTCTCTTGCGCAGATCTCCACAGTGGCTTTGTTCTAAAATAAGCCAATGCTGCAGTCTCAACCCGGGCTGTTAATATGATTAGGGTACTTTGCTCGCGCCGTGCGACCGCAACCATAGGAAGATCCCGCTGTTTTCAAGGCTGTCTGGGTACATGCGCATTGTCCATCATTGCACGTGTGCGCATGTGTGTGGAGTTATCTATGAAGTCGGTTTAATGTCCCTAGTCTGAGCACAAGTGAGGCCCTGAATCTTGGGTCCCGGTGTGTTTTCTGAGGACAGCGCTAACTTCTTCAACCAGACACTTAAGGTGACAGATGTGGCCCCGCTACTCTCCTGTGTCCTTGTATTAGATCAGTTGGCTCCTAATTACACTTCAGCGGCCTCTGTTGTTTATGCCGGTTATAAATTTAACTGTTGTTCTTTCTTGATGGTCTGGAAGCCCCTTCCTGGCTTCAACAACAGTTTTTTCTGCATTTGCCAAACCTGTAGCCTATTGGTGCTTATTTTATTGTGTGCTGTAATCCACTGTCTCCACAATCATTTAATGTGCTGGTTCAGTAGTGGCATACAGTACACAGCACCAGCAACGGGGGATTAAATTGTGTTTTCGTTGTGGTTGAAAGTTGAAGCTTTAGTATTTTTCCATTGAAATTGTTGTGGATTCCAGCAAATTTCAAAAGTTGATTTCAAAAGTTGTACTTCCAGAGGCCTAGTTGTATATTGTGTGTGTGTGTGTGTGTGTGTGTGTGTGTGTGTGTATATATATATATATACACACACACACAAGCCGGAAAGTCTGCACACCCCTTTCACCTTCTCTACGTTTTATTACGTTACAGACATATTCTACAATAGATCGAGTTAATTTTTTGTCTCAAAATTCTACACAAAATAGCCCATAATGACAAAGTGAAAACAGATTTTTAGACATTTGTGCTAATTTATTAAAAATGAAAATGTAAAATATATGTACACAAGTGTGCACACCCTTTGATATGACACCCAAAAGTGAGCTGAGGTGCATTTTGTTTCCACTGATACTGCTTGAGATGTTTCTACAACTTAATTGGAGTCCACCTGTGATAAATTCAATTGATTGGACATGATTGGGGATTGCCAACACCTGCCTATATAAGGTCCCACAGTTGACAGTGCATGTCAGAGCAAACTCCAAGCCATGGGGTCAAAGGAATTATCTGCAGACCTCAGAAACACGATTGTGTCAAGGCATAGATCTGGAGAAGGGTACGGAAAAATCTCTGCAGCTTTACAAGTCCCAAAGAGCACAGTGGCCACCATCATTTGTAAATGGAAGAAATTTGGAACCACCAAGAATCTTCCTAGACCTGGCCGCCCGGTCAAACTGAGCAATCGGCGAAGACGGGCCTTGGCCAGGGAGGTGAGCAGGAACCAGAGGGCCCAGACCTGAATCCAATTGAACATCTGTGGAAAGAGCTGAAAATGGCTGTGTACCGACGCTGCCCATCCAACCTGACGGAGCTTGCAAGGATATGCCAAGAGGAATGGGCAAAAATGTCCAGAAACAAGTGTGCCAAGCTCGTAGCTTCTTTCTCAAGACGCCTTGAAGCTGTAATCGCTGCCAAAGGTGCAGCACCCAGTATTAGGCTAAGGGTATGTACAGATATGTAACTCCTAAATAACCTATTTTTGTCAGTAAAATAAAATTGCATATTTTCTAAAAAGCTGTTTTCACTTCGTCATTATTGGCTATTGTGTGTAGATGTTTGAGGCAAAAAATGAACTCAATCTATTGTAGTATAAGTCTGTAACGTAATAAAACGTGGAGAAGGTGAAAGGGGTGTGTAGACTTTCCGGATTGACTCATGGGCTACAATTTCTACACGGGTCACCTGATTTGGATGTAAACACCCTCAAAGGAATGCTGAAAGTCTGCACTTTAACCTCATAGTTCCATTTTCAATGCTATGTGCTTGGAGTACAGAGCCAAAACAACAAAGAATGTGTCACTGTCCAAATACATTGGGACTGCACTGTATATTTTTATTAGGTGTTGAACCATTTATGCTCGTATGAACTTTAGTCAGAGCATACAACACATTCAGAACTGCCCTGTTTTGTTTCATGTAAACAAAATTTTTATTGGAAATACTCACAAACGCATCAGACATAAGACCTCTCGCTAACAAGAAATATGATTGAGCGGTTTTGTCTTGCGAGCAAAAATCCCAACCCTTTCACTGTTAAAGCAATGCGACGAGTTCAAAGGATGATTTCCAGACCAGTTTGGCTAAAGTCTGGACACCGGCCGTGTGTTTGTAGTCAGTATAGAATGAGAGAATTATACTTTCAGTTCTTTAAAACTGCCATTCATTTTTGCCGTTTCAGTGGGAAGCCTCTAGTTGTTGATGGCTAAATGGACTGCGCAGACGTTTGACTCCGGAGCATGTCGACATGCTAATATTTTTGAACAAAAACGTGTTAGACTAGCTCAGTTATCTAGCTGTCAGCCCACGTTTGTTTGTGGCTTGTGTTTAAACTGAGTTAAATGGAAAAGAAAAAAACAATGTTTTGATATTTTCGTTGTTTGCTCAATTTTAACGCATTTTAATGTATATTTTGATTTATCTGAATTCATATACCTTAAGGTTATTCCATACTTTTTGCTGCTTAATGGTAAAAGTAATACAATAAACATTATTTCTTGATTTGAACTTTAGCATAGGCTAATTTCATTTATGGAATTTTTTCTGCCCCCCTCCCCTTCTCCAAATGCTATTCGAATAGAGAAAGTTAGTCATTGAATACCAAATTTTCATTATTCGTTATTTACATCCCTAGAATATGTACATAAACCTTATTTACGGCAGTAATTGTACTCTAGTATAGTGTACATTTTGTAGCATTTTGTGATACTCTTGAGATGATATCCTTGAGAGTAATTAATTGGTTCACACTAATATCATGTTTCCTGTGTGGTATTTTTGCCCCTTCCCTATTCTCATGTGTGCAGAAATAATCCAGACTGTGCGTGTGTGAGGTCGTTCGTCTGTTGTATTCTTGGCCCATTCCTCTCGTTCCCCCCTTTTCTCTCTCTCTTTCTCTCTCTCTCTGTGTCAGAGGCCTCACTGCCAGGTCGCTGTTTAGGAGGCCCGCCACTCAGGGCCCTCACCGACAGAGCCGCCAAGCCATCCGTTGCCATGGCAACGACGGCGGCAGTGCTGCCTGGCGGGGCCGCATGAGCTCAGCGGGCCGGTCTGGGAGGAGGACGGGGGGGGGGCGGGGTCTGGTGGTATCTGGGACAGAGATTCTGTGCAGCTGTCCAGAACTCCGCTGTGCCGAGCATGTCGCCGAGAGACCAGGGCAATGTCACAGCCAGAAAGGTGGCCCAGCGCAGCCACGCTCTGCTGGAGAAAGGTACCGCATGCAGCCGCTTTGCTTCGCCGCCACTCACCTTTCCACCGCGCTGGTGTGTTTGGTGGTTTGGCAGGGACCAGCGGCTCCACGACTGTTGGCGAGTTTTTGTTTTTACAAGGAAGGGTCAGGTCTGGATTAGGATTTCTTTGCCACGTTGTCTTTCGAACATATCACTGTGTGTGTGTGTGCGTGTATATGTGTTTGTGTGTTGGTGGGTGTCGTCAAAACGAACTGTGTTAAATTGTAACTTGCAGGCAGCCACTGATTTGTGGGCGAAGGCTTGGGCTTTCCACCGTTAAAGAATCGGGCAACAGAGCAGCTGAGAGCAGTTTCCGTTTCGAAATTCTTTTTCTCCTTTTTAAATCTTCAGATCAGGAGCACGTATTGCCGGTCTGGCCTCTGTGAAAGAACTGCAGGAAACAGGAAATGGCTTTACAAAAATAGCTCTCCACTAGCCACTTGCGCGCACATGACGAGCCGCAGTTAAATTGAACCCCCGCCAGCACCATTTTTTGACTGCAGACTAACATCCTTTTCTCTAGGTTGTGTTCGACTCCCGTGTCTAACAGCGGAGAGGGGGTTTGTGCATGTTTGTCTTTTTTTTGTTTGTCTTTAAAAAAAAAATTTTTTTTGCTGTTTGTGCAGAATGTTTCTGTCTGACTGGGTGACGGCAGTCCTATCCCAGTGTGACCAGCCTGTCGGAGCAGTAAGCCGATTGACACGTCTGATCTGTGTGGCACAAGGCCACGCAAATTTGGCCGGTCGCTTGGTTTGTTATTGTGCTCCTCGCCTTTGATTTTTTTCCGTTTTGTTTTTGCTTTTTAATTTCCTGTCCAGTAGGACCAAGGAGACAAGGATCAAAGCACTTAAGTTTGAAGGTTTTCTAGCAGGACCCACACTTTAGGGAGAGTTTAAATTCTCTTCTACTCGCACAGGGTTACATAAACCAGGACTTCAGATGCAAGACTTCTTAGAGCTTGCTTTTAAGAAAGGGCCTTAAGCTCTCTGCAATGAATGCTGGACAGTCTGTTCAATTGGATCGGATGTAAAAAATCCTGGTAGCACCCATTTCAGTTTGTTGAAAACATTTGGCTACTGCTTACTTGGAATGGCATTAGCTGTCCGTCACATTGTGGAAAACACTGGAGTTGAAACATTGCGGTGTCTTTTTACCCCCCCGGACCCCTGACAGTAACGACAGATTTGACATGCCTCGCCATGTCCACTACAGACAGCGTGAGCAATGCGCTCTCTTGTCGGTTAAAGGTGTAGCTGTGTGGTTGACCCTTAGAATTAGGGCAGAGTTGTGATTGAGGGGTTTATCTTGTTTAGGGGTTTATCTGTTTTTAAGCACTTGCGCACATTGCATTGCACTGTGGTTTGTGTAGTTGCGTAGTCAATTCAAAGAATATTATGCATGGTCCAGTGTACGGCAGAACGCTGTTTAGCATGCAATGGTGCTCCATTATCACAGTATCACAGCGCACTGCGCAGAGGATACCAGTGTGGTTCATTGGAACTGAATGTTGACAGATGGAAGCTTGTGGTTGTAATGCTATATACTGTCCCTGTACCCATTTCAGATGGTGCATCCAAAAGGACATCACGTTCGGTTTAGAACATCACCCCCTCATCCACCATCAGCAGAAGAGGTTGCCTCCATAAAAAAAAAAAATATTTGTGTTAAGCACCTTTCCTGGATAGCCGGAGCCGTTTATTAAAAATCGCTTTTTAAATTGGTTGTTTTATCCACATAGTCACCATTGGCCTTATTCATAAAGTTTATTACATGGCTTAATTTTGTCATTTCTGTGTCTGTTTTAATCCTTGATAAGCCCCCAATGATTGTAGTCAGTAATATACATTATATGAAAAATTACTGGAGAAAACGTTTGTTCAAGAACAAAAAGAAAATGAGTCAAAAAATGAAAGGTGCAGTATTATCGAGTGTATAACTTCGGCAGGTACTGAATTTGAACATTGACTCAGACTCAGACACTGTTGCAGAGCAAAGGGAAATGTTTGGGGAGGGTAAAGGCCAAAGGGACGTAAATTGTGGCTTTTGTGCGTCTGTTACGTGTGCCGTCTTATGCAGCGTGTCATTGAATTTGCATGATGTGACTCTTGCCGCTTGCCAATTTATGATATCATCATTTGTCATCTGTTTGCAGCGTGTGATGCGATAAGGAACTGTGTGCATGGAGCAGAGGGTCTGCTTCTTTTCTGAGAGATGCCTATATCTCACACCACCCCCCTCTTCTCTGTATTTTTAATATATCCTCTATTCTCTGCTCAGTCTTTCTGACCATCAGTCTCGCTCTCTCTCTCTCTCTCTCTCTCTCTAACACACGCACACACACACACACACACACACACACACACACACACACTCATGCACACACACACGCACGGAAAGACAGTTTTTAAGGCGTACACAGTTCTGTCTTTTTTTTTTAGGAATGGGTGACGGATTCTTCGTTCTTGTCTCTCTGTCCTTTTTCTTCAGTCTGTTACTCGTTTTGAAAAATTAAGCTAGAATTGTCTTTGTTCTTCTTTCTCTTCCCCCTTGCTTGCTCTCTCTCCCTCTATCTCTCTCTCTTTAAGACCGTTTTAAGGGAGAGAATTGTCTCTTTGACCTTGTTTCTCTGTCTCCCCCATGAAAGTCAGTTTTAAGGAATGAGTAATTACCGCCGACTAAATCCAGCTGGCGAAGTCAGAATGTAACAGTGGTCAAAGGAGGGTCTCCCCAATCGCAGCGAAAGGTGCTGTTCACTTCCTGTTCCGCGAACGCGCCCGTGTTTGCATTCGTAGTCGGCCCTGTTTAGTAGCCAGAGCAGGCATGGGCAGAGCTGCACTGCCTGAACACCCACTGCGCCAGCCTCTCCAACCGCGCGGGTACACGCTGTTCTGAGAGTCTGCTGGGCAGGGCACGCTGTTCTCTCTGTCTCTGTCTCTGTCTCTGTCTGTCTGTCTGTCTGTCTGTCTCTCTCTTTCTCTCTCTCTCTCTCTCTCTCTCTCTCTCTTTCTCTTTCTTCCTCCCGTCAGAGAAGAGCGAGGCCGGACTCAGTGTGAGCGGAGCATTCCTCGCATGGGGGGGAAAAAGTTTGCCGCCGCCCCTCTGTCAGACATGCAACCCCCCCCCAGCCCTGCCCGGTGCTCGGTTCTCTCCCCTCGCCTAATGTGGGGCGAAAGGCCTCGGCCGCAGATTTAAGGGCTGAGTTAAGCGCTGTGACGGCTTCTTGCCGCAGAGGGATGGGCACGACGACCAAAGGAGAAGAGCGGCGGTAATCTCAAAGATACAGAAGAGACACCCCCCACCTCCACCACCAATACCAAAAACAAAGCAACGGCCAGTTTAAATGTATGCCTTGTGCCGTTCTTCGAGAAAGGCGAGGGATCAAAGTGTCTGTTGGCCACAATAACCGTACTATGAACTTTCATCTTCTCAGGGCCATTCTTATTAGATGGCCAACTAAACACTTTCTCTTGGTTTTGCCTTCAAATTTTCACCGAATGCCATAAGTGTATATTAAGCTCCCGAATATGCTTGTATAGCCTACTGCAATTGAAACGTAAACCTTCACTACTAATAACTGTCAACTGTGGGTACTCTGCATTCTAATCAGCTGTCCTGAGTTTGGGGGGTGGGGGGTGGCATTACTGTAACTCGATGTCTTTGTGGCGTTTTGCCTCTGTATTTGTAGTTTAAAAAAGCGCAAAACGCAGAAGGTGTTGGTGTTGTACGTGCTGAAAACGGGGGCCCTCTCGTTCTCCAGACAGGGCAGCGTGGGTTCGTTGTGTCCGTGTCTGCGTTGCAGTCAGTGGCGGCGGGCCTAACAAGGCGCCTCTGTACCGGGTCACACGAAACGTAACGCCGCGCCCATTGTTCTCCCTCTCTTAACGTGCCAAGCCGTCCTAGGTGGGGGGTGGTGGTGGGGAGGGGTGGGAGCGCCGTGGCATGAGGGAACAAGTTCTCCCTTTGACCGTGACGCGACCGTACGACCCAGCAGGACACAGCCCGCCGGTCAGGCCAGGGCCAGGGCGGGACCCGTCGACGTCATTCGTCCCCATGGCAACGCAGAGCACTTTTAAACAAAAGCCTTTTTTATCAAAGTGAGAAATGTCGAATGGAATGGAATGGAAGGGAGGGGTGGAGAACAAATAAGATCTATTGATACGTTCCCAGACCAACCCTCCCCCACCAGCAGGAAAGTCATATTAATATTAATACTGTATGAGACCCTTCTTCAATCCACAGTGTAACTGCTGTGGTTTTGGGGGGTGAGATTTATAACAAAGCATCATATAGACAATGCAACACAGTGTTACTGTCTGGCAATAGTGAATGGGGGTGGCAGTGTTGTCTGCACAGGAGTTATCCCGAAAGAATGCTTTCCCCTCCTTTGCACGTGATTTGCAGAGTCACTGTGTGGCAAACGGCTTCAGTCGCTCTTGGTCTTTCTCTGCAGTTATTCCATATTTTTAGAAAGCGTTCATCTGCAGGTTTTGGAAGATTAGACTTGGGATACAGACCTGCCTTAGTGAAGAATCTGCTGCCCCCCGGTGGTCAGAATTTGACGAGCTGATTCTTATGTAAAACCTTGGACAGCCGCTTGGAAGTACGATGCTCGTTCGTTCATTCGTTGCGCGTGACTGATTTGTACTCTCCTCTTTTTGTCTTTCAGCTGAACTGGAGTTTGTTCAGATTATCATTATAATTGTGGTGATGACCGTGATGGTAGTTGTGATCATCTGCCTGCTGAACCACTACAAGCTCTCCACCTGGTCCTTCATAAACCGGCAGAGTCAGGGTCGGAGACAGGAAGAGGCGCTGCAGCCGGTGAGTCCAGTGACCGTTGGCCACATGGGGCGGGGTCAGGGGCCCGGGGCCCACACTTTAAAGCACACTCGGGTAAGTCTGACGCGTTTGCGTCCGGGCCATGCTCGTGTGAATCCACTTTCAGGAAGAGTGAGCAGCATGAAGAGTCGGCGGGCTCTCTCATTGTGTGAGTGAAAGAGTGTGTGTGTGTACACATATGCACGCGTGTACATGGCCTGTGTATGCGGTGTGTGTGTATAAAATCACTGTATACACGCTGTACAGGTGTGTTAATATCTGTGTGCTAATGTGCGTGTGTGTGTGTTCAGACGTTGCGCCTCTCTCCCGACACTCCCCAGCGCAGTATTTCACCTCTGTCTAGACGGAGCCCCGTTTCCACCCGTCCCACAAGTGCTCAGCCGGGTGGGTTGCAGGCGGGGGAGGGGAGGGGAGGGGAGGGGAGGGGGGCCGCTCTCAGAAATGGAGAGAAATGTGTAAAAGGCGTTAATTTTTATTCATGAACAATCAATGTTGTCTCAGGCAGTCTGGCGCCTGGAGAATTAGGGAGAGATTACAGGTCTCTTCAACCTCATTACTTGTAAAAAGTGTAAAATCGGAGCTAATGTCATCTCTGGTGGGGATCGGGGCTTAATTAAGTGCTGGAATTTATGCATGTTTATTCCTCTTTTCCTCGCACGTTTTCCCCCTCGGTCACCATGTAGTGAGCTTTGAGTTCCATGTTGCTTCCTTCCTAGGGGTAAACAATGGTGCGCGCCCATGGCTCCGGCTGCCAATGTTTTAACGTTGATTTATCCTCCTCATAATGCAGGAGTGAATCGGCCCACGGACGACTCTAACCCAGAAGTCCTTGCGCTGAGCATATCGATTTGCCATTCCCCGGCCTTTCCGTGTTCGATTCTGCATCGCTCTAAAAGCTGGCCGTTTTCACACGGGCCGGGCTCCCGCGCGGAGCGTGCGGTTATTCGCAGTCAGCCGTCTAAAGTGAAGGTCTAGGGAGATCCATTTAATCGAGGGCAGCTTTAAACCCTGACTCTCCGTGAGGGTGTCCCACTGCCTTATTTGGTGCGTTTGCTCGCGATGCTCAGGATCTCACAGCTCAAGTTATGCAATTTATCCGGGCAGCTGGTGTTGTACGATGAACATGGCCTTGATAAAGATTATTGCGGGGTTTCCTTCAGTGCCAAACATCTGGCTCCCCTTGGGCGCCCCGCCCCGCCAGCGCGAGTATTCAGGCGGGTTAGACTGTGCAGACGTTTCTCATGTTCATTGAAGTGTTATTTCAGCAGGACTGCACTCACCCTCTTTCTCTCTCTTCTTTTCTTACTCTTTCTGTCTCTCTCCCTTTTTCTCACCCTTCCTTTGCCCATTTCTCTGCTTTACTCGTACTCTACCTCTTTCTCTCCCTTTCTCTGTCGTCCTCTTCACCTCTTTCTTTTTCTATCCGTCCGTCTTTTTTTCTTTCCCAGGATGGGTGTCTGTGGCCATCAGACAGTGTTTCTCGACAAGGAACCTCTGAGGTAAGCGGGTATCCAAAAGCCCCCCCCCCCCCCCCACCACACACACACACACACACACACACACACACCCCACCCCACCTCGGGGCCGAAACACACGAGAGCGCGTCGCTGTTTGAGGCCCCTTGAGGACTCCGAGAGCCATGTGATAGGGAAGGGATTTATGCATGAGGAACCAGGCCTGTTGGTGCGTCATTAATCACTAATACTTTCCCTGACAGTGTCTAGACAGGGGTCTGGGCATTTGACGATTTAACCAATTTGAACCTTTCAGATGTGGAAATTACCAGGAGGAGAAGTGCAGCAGGATGCTTTTGACACAACGTACAGAACAGCGGAGCTGTTTGTAGCTCTATGTGCGTTCACCATGATTAAGGGCCTGCGTGGTTGACTGAAACCTAGTTTTACTCGAATGGAGTTTGACAGTTTTCACGCTGTTAAATTGATTGTTACATGTAGCTTATTTGTTTTTATATTAGAAAAAACAAGACAATATTTGCGAGGATATTTGAAATACCTGAGTACACACTGCCAGTAATGGTTATGCTTTAGTGGAGGTGGAATAATTTGCCATTTTTTTGTAAAGTTTATAGTTACTCTTGAGGATAGCTTTAACATAAATTGATGTTGAAGAACTCTCTTGTTATAAAATGACTCGCAAGAACAACCATGTCAAATAAATGTAAGTGCTATGAAATTGCAGATGCAATTGTTTTTGGGGGATTCTGCTGTAGTCTCACCAGTTAAAAGAGACAATTGTTATTGTGTTTCTGTAGCCTGTCGCCTATAGACGACTGCGGTGTCACTTGCACTTTTCCCCATTGTGCTGTGTAAATGCAGCGATGTGAACATACAGTGGAATAGTGACATTGCTTTGAAGTGGTCAATGTGGTCAAAGCGTGTGGAGATTTGTTATATTACTCTTGTGAATTGTCTGTACCCTCTGTGCTGAAGCATTTTCAGACTTGCTGTGAAGAAGTACACGGCAGTTTTTGGATTTTTATCACTTCTGTCTGTACTTTTAATGTTCCGTTTGCATTTTAAAGGTGGTCATATGTCTGCAAAACTCAGGCACACCAAAAAAGTAAACGCTCACCATATTGTAGCTGTGAATAACGTGCCCCCTTGTCAACATTATAAACTTGTTATGTTAGCTTCTCTCTTAATAGACAATGTAGTCAGGGATTTGTGTTAAGTAAGCAAAAGCTCTTCCTGGCTTTGTACCGAACAACAATTATGGCCAAATAAAGTTGAAGTAAAGATTAGCGTTATTTTTTTTAAAAGATGCATGGAGAAAAGGAGAACGTAAAAGTATGTTGTGAAAATGGCATGTTAATATCAATATCTTGCTTAGTTGATGTCTGGTCAGGTAAGTCAGGTTTGTGTTTCACATAGTAAAAAAATAATAATAATCAAAATACAGTATAAATCACAGGTTACTTGTATGTCTTCTGATGAAATAACTGTCACATGAATGGCCCAGTGAGATTGTAGTTGTTGAATCAAAGGTTTCTTAATATTGAATTTAGCATTATTGTTTGTCTCTATGTAGATAATGTACGCCCCACAGTCCAGGGAGAGGTTCACCGCCCCCTCGTTTATGCAAAGGGACCGATTCAGTCGCTTCCAGCCCACCTACCCCTACATGCAGCATGAGATCGACCTTCCCCCCACCATCTCCCTGTCGGACGGGGAGGAGCCGCCCCCCTACCAGGGCCCCTGCACCCTGCAGCTGCGGGACCCGGAGCAGCAGATGGAGCTTAACAGGGAGTCGGTCCGGGCCCCGCCCAACCGGACCATCTTCGACAGCGATCTGATCGACATGCACAGCGGCGGGGGGCCGCGCCCACCCAGCAGCAACTCGGGCATCAGCGCCGCCAACTCCAGCAGCCACGGGCGCATGGAGGGCCCGCCGCCCACCTACAGCGAGGTCATGGGTCACTACCCGGGCTCCGCCTTTTTTCTTCACCAGCACAGCAATAATCCTTCCGCACAGAGGGCAGGAAGCAGAACGATCCACCCGCAGGGCGACCCCGAAAGCACAACAGTTCCTGCCAAGGAGGGCCACCGGGATGAACTGGTGTAATGGGGGAGGGGGCTGTGCTTGCTGACTCCGCCCCCACATTCTCCCTCTATATGAGGGGGTGTGGCCTCTTTCTTGACACTCCCATGCACAACCGAATATCAACCTTCGCTACAACAACGATAAGAGCGTGAGAAAAGAGAGGGAAAACCTTAAAAAACAATCTTTCTTTTTGAATTCATATTGATGAACTTGAGTGAAGGGGGGATGGGGGGGCGTGTACGCACTGCGTGGTGTTTTGGGCTTCGTAGTTACCTTTTATTTTTTTTGTATTCTTTCCTTCATATGAGAAAAAGGATTATTAGCACAGATTCAAAAAAAAATACAATTAAAAAATTCCTGCCCTCTGCCCCTCGCCTCCCCCAAAGACAGCACTGGTCATGGGATAGAGGATGTTTTTAGTTTTTTTTTTTTTGTTTAGTTTTTTTTTTAAAGACCGGAATCTGTGCACAACCAAGATTTTAAAAACCAATTGAAATCCAAATCAGAGTGCCAAGATTCACATAGAAGTTAACGTGGAGATTTGACTCCTTTAACATTCAAAAGAAAAGTTATCTAAAGTTGCACTATCTTATTGTTTTAAAGAGAAGAGGGAAATGCTCTATGTCATTTTTATTTGTGTGTGTTGTCCTTTCAACTGTGGATTCATCATCGGCTCCAAAGGTATTTTGCAGTGGGAGCAATAGGGGAATGTCCTTTCCATTGGAAACACAGGATAAACTCAGATCCAGCCTAGATCCTCACGATTCAACCTACCGCTACAGGGACACTTAAAGGAAAGTATTTGTTCTGTTCACATTCTCTTAAAGAGACTATTATAAAAGTCAGTCCTCTGTGCGCTAGATGAGGCATTTAAAATAGTCATTTGAACAACACCTATATGTATGCGTGTGTGTGGAGGGGGGGGGGGACACTGTCCAATCAGAGGTGTCTGTTCAGAGTGAGCTGTATCAAGGGTGACTTTTTGTCATTCTACATTTCCATGGTCCATTTGCCAATCATTAAGTCCAAGAAGGTTGTCCATTTTTACATGTAAAGCCTCTTGGCAGATTGCCTTTTTAGCCATGGACATTTTAATTGAATGACAGCATAAATTTCTACAGCCGTTAAAATATTATCTTTTTTTTTTTTTTTCCAATGCCGCAGCATTGATTACCCTTGAATGAACGGATTGTATCTGATGATAAATAAGTGAATTGCTATTTTTTAATAATGTTTTTCACAGAAGGTAGGGAATGAGGTTTGAGTGGAATAGAATAGTTTGAGTTCCTGTTCCATCTCGTGAAATACCTCCCCAACCTTTGCCCGCATCGAAAAAGCACGCACGTCACATAGGTAGTTGCCAGGCCAACACCGCTCAGCGTCTGCAAATCAGATTGCCTTTCCGCCCTCCATCCTGCAGCTCTCACGAGGCAGACGTTTTTTTTTGTTTTTTTTTCTCCAGTCACTTCCACATTCTCCGCGCCTGACTTCTGTCTCTCTCCATAAACGCCTACACCCGTGGTACACTCAGCCAACTCTCTTCTCGCTTCTGAATTACAGAACGGGAAGATGATATAGAAGAAAAACAGGGAAAAAAGCTAAACAAAAAAACACCCACAAAAAAAAGCTAAAATTCTTTCTTCACACTGACCGCCCCCACCCCCCGAAGCCATGCGTGAAGATTCCCTGTTGGTGTCAGTGTTATCTGTTTTTTTTTAACTGTGGTGAAGTCGAGGGCTGTGTGAGGGTGCTTTGATGACCTTCGTACCAAGCCTTTCTCCCTTGTGCATCGCTGCCTTCTCCTCCGCTCTTGCTCTGTCACCCAGCAGTATTAAGCCAACCCCCAGGTTTGTATTATGTTTACTACCTGTCCCCGTACAGCGAAACGTGTTTCACAAAGCAGAGCTTTTGGATCCCTTTAAAAAGTAGAACGGAGCTGCCCGTGGCCAAAATTGAAAAAATGGGCCAAAATTGCCAAATGAATGAGATCGGAATGCTTTTGCTACGCAGAACAGATGCTGCTTGACGCGAGCATCGTTGGATGACAGATCGCTTGCTTTGAATCGCAAGTTTGAATTGCTTCAGATCGTTTTAATCGCCGAGAATCGTTGGACGGATCGGGAGATCGTTAATCATCAATACATCACTACATCACTCTCATATAATCTTTATTTTTCTTTATAGTTTATAGTTGGCTAGGCTATATTTTTGTATTTGTTTTTGATTTTTAGATTGTGTTTGTGATTTAATTACCTCAGAATAGAATGGAGTAAACGTTGCTACCCTCGTAGTAAAGTAATAATATTATTACATATTTATTTTTATTTAATAATTTACATTATATAACAAATTAATTTTGAAATGTCCATGTTTATGTCCAAAAATGTTTTAAAAAAAAAAAAAAAAATTATAAAAAAATGAGCAAACAAATAAAAATTTAAAAAAAAAAAAAAAAAAAAAAAAAAAAAAAAAAAAAAAAAAGTTAAAGATTGGGAAGGAGTAGTAGGCCTAAAATAAAATTGAATAGCTAAAGTCACTAATCGATCGATCGTCCCTATTTGTTATTTTTATTTGTATTTTTTTGGTTGATTATTTTTTTTTTTTTTTTTTTTTTTTTTTTTTTTTTTTCGCGTATTGCCGCGTGCGACCAATGAAAATGCCTTGTTTGCCTTGTTAAAAAAGCAAGCGAGTTTTGTCACCCGGTGATTCTGAGGTCAAGCAAGTTGCGAACACGTCACAATGCTACGCGTCACAATGCTCGCGTGTCTGTTGGCATAGCAACGACATTCCAAGCATTCCGATCTCTGGCCCGGATCAATTTTGGCTCACGGACACATTTTGGCCTGACAGAGCCCCTGATTGGCTGTCTCCGGTGTCTTCGCTCCGGCGTGCGTCATGGGCCCAGGGGTGCCCCTCCCAGGACAGATCAATTAACTTTTGTAGATAAATGTCCGGGTTCTTGTATCAGAGGTGAGAGAGTTAGTCTTCTGCATTGCCTTCCCGAGTTGAATGACGCATTTACCCATCCGCTAACTCCAGATTCACTTGTCTACACGGCTGCAACACAGATTCAGTACAGCTGGCTCTCCAGGCATTAAGTAACCACTCACGCTACGCTGTAGGCATCTCACCTCGCATTGCCTGTATATGTGTTGCTTTTAGTTAATGCTCGCGGCATCGTCTGGTTGCAAATGATTGAGGCTTATTTGAAGGAAACCCCCTTTAAAAACTGAACAGGAAATGGATCCGATTTATCTGCAGAAAGTGTCACTAACAAAAGGGTCAGGAGCATCCGTGCACTTATCCAGCACCATTGGTCAATTCGGCCTTGCAAGGTCCAAGTGTATTTCAGCACCGGTGCATGATGATAAACAATTTACACAATGATATTCCCTGGATCTAAATAGGTTTTTATTTGATTTTTGATTTTTTTCGGAAGGGATCTCGGTTTTATTGCTGTATAGAGCAAAGTCACACATTGTGCTGAAGTGGGAAACTCAAGTGTTCAAAAAACAATGAAGAAAAACTACTGTCTTGGTCTTAGTTTCTGATTTTATTTTGTTTACTCCTTTTTTTTAACAACCTTTACCCATACGTGGAGATAAAAGCCTTCCGTTGCTTTGATACCGACGTACTCCCCCTCTCTTGCATTCTGATTGGCTCTTCCAGAGAGCAGTTTTGTTTGTCGTTTATATATCGCTGCTGCTATAGCTGCTGCTACCGCCGCCGCTGCTGCTGTTGCCGTCGTAGTCCGTCGTTCCTACCCAGTCCGCTTTCTCTAATATAACCTGTTATGTGATTCACAATTATTTTACTGTGAGAAGCAGCTGTTCCCTTTGTGCTTTTTTCCTAGTGTTTTTTTCTGTTTGTTGTTTTTTTTGTTTTTTTATTTTTATTTTTTTTGCTTGTCTGCTGTTGTAGCTCGCTGCCTAACAAGGAGGACATTTTTTTTTTTCGTTTTTATGGTTTCTACGAGGAGGTTTGCATGTTACTATTATGTGAGCAATTACGGTGCCTAATGTTCATGTATGAGCAGACATAGGAACCCACTTGCACTCAAAAAGCTCCCACCTTCCTTGTGCCTCACTTCCAACGGTGCTTTTTTCAGTAGTCTGTCTCTCTTTGTGTTTATTTGTAAGGTGCTGTATATAACTTGAATATATTATGCACATATCCTACCCAATGGGTAGAAACCACAAAAAAGACATTGTTAATAATGTAATATAATGTATAGATGATATAAAAAAAAGAGAAAAAATTTTAACACGGCGGCATCAAATTTGTGAATGCCTACAAATGTGCTTTGTCTTTTTTGTAAACATGGAAAAAGAAGGTTTGCAAAGTAACGTTTAAATATGAGTACAATAAAAGGAATACAAATTACTACTTATATTATTTTCCTATAAATAATAATCTGTTACAGTTAGGCTGAAACAAATGTTCTGAATTTAGGAAGTTAAACAAAATAATTAGTTGCTTTTTTTTTTTTCTTCAGGAAATGATTATCTGCACCATAACGCTTGCTATATGTTCAAGTGACACTTACTTGGTTGGACCAGTATTACACACATTTAACCAGAGCAATGTTGTTGTTGTTGCTATTATTATTATTATCATTATTATTATTATTATTATTATTATATCCACCCCATCAGCTGAAAAAAGTTAAGAATTTGTCTGGTTTGTAAATCATAACCAGAGACTAGTTCAAACACCTTGCTGCACTCTAAAAGGTTGAACATCCCATGATGACTCTAGTGCTGATCTTATATCTTCAGAGGATCTTTCTGCTCAGACTCTAATAAATTGCTCCCATGAACACACTGTTCATGCTGAAATGACATGGACAAACATGCAGCATTAACCCTGAACATTTGATCTTTAAAGTCTCATGAAGTTAACTGGAGGGTTGTTGTTCAGACGTAGACTCTGTCGGTCATGTTGCGTAGACTCGCTTTGATGTGCGGTCAGGCTTTCAATCCAGCTGATCGCAGCCACATTTGAGCCGTTGGTCATGCACACTGATGTTACGTTCCCCTGCGCTCACAGCATGCTTACCTTGAACCACTCGAAAGGCACCAGAGTGGAACTTGCAATTTGTGCACACAAAACCGTATGGGTTTCTGCGCTTTGCAAGGGTTTTGGCAGTTCAAACAATTTGAATGAAACCCAAGGCTTCGGTTGGGATGGACCTTTACATTAAAGAGTATGTGGCATGCATTTCAGAGTTCATTTCTGCAAATGAACCCGAAACGACCCTCATTTTATCCACATTTTATGAATGGATGAAACCTATATACGTATGTGACCACTTAGGAAAACTCAATGAATTGAAGGATGTTCGACCTAGTTCTTCAGTCACCGTTAATCATTGCACAAGCCCTATTCCTTTTCTTATTGAGAAGCACACCTGAGACATCTCACCTTTAGAGTAGAAGAGGGTGAAGAGCTAAGCGTTCCACCGCAGTGAAAAAGTAATCAGCCAACCAACCAAAAAGAAAAAGTGGGAGGATAATGCAGTTAAGCAAATCGTCATACGTTATTTCTTTATATTTTATACATATTCAGTGTATGTGGTATATAGGAAAAAGCATTTTAATTGCAGTCATTTATTTATATACTAAGGACTCCACTGTACAATAACCGTTGCGCATGTTCATTCTAATCTCTAGGTAATGTACATAGCAATGCCATTCTTTTTTGTTTTTCAAAGCATTAAGCAAGTGGCAATTGTGTAGTTTTGAGAGATCTATTGTAATTCTTGTTCAAGCCACAGGCTGTACTCTTTATTTTTACCTGCACTAGCTTGAAGAACTAACTTGGGCTAAGACTGATATCTTCAGTGCGTTCCTCTCTCCAGTTATCAGAAGTTTGTACACAACTGCTGACGGTAGCTGTTTTTAAATGTCCTTTCTTAAAATGTCACACCAGTTCTATATCTTTGGTCTTGACAGTTATCACAGGACTACTTCCATCATGGACTTTAACATTTGTTTTGCTTTATTTACAAAATAAATTCATACAAACATGCATACATATGTACACATGCATATATACCTACACGTGGTATGTACGTACATATGTATATGTATACATGTATGTATATATACATACAAAATTAAAACTTGTGTATTTTGCCTCCTTTTTTTTTTATTTAAGCAATTGTGATGTAATAGGTTTTAGGCCTAAGGTCTGTTATTGCAATACTTTTACAGAAAAAACAAAAAAATCAAAAAATGTTGCTCTAAGTGCTGTTGTAGTCAAAGATTTTATGCTTGTACTTATGCTGTGGTCAAACTGCAGCAGAATTATTAAAACTTTAAAAAGAAATCAGTGTTGACGTGCCTTTTTTGTCCTTCAGTTTCTTCACTAAAATCAATGTCATGATGGTTTTTCAGTCATCGTGAGGTTATCTCTATAAACCGGTTATTCATTCAGCCATTTATTCCTCCCACAAGCTGTGTCTGATGTACCTGCCCAGAAGCTATTTTTCCACAGTACAGACTGCACAAGGTCAAGAGCTGATCATACAGTAGCCATATCTGTCATTGGAGGCATCTGGTGTGAAGTTGGCAGAAACTAACACAGCAGCAACCTGACAAACTATGGCCGATTTACTGTGGTGGTGCCCCTGTAGTGTCGTCCCAAACCGGTGGAGTTTGGTCCCTATTCCTCCGGAAAACTGCTGAGCAAAACCCAGAAGCCCACCGAATATGGAACACGTGAACAAGCAAAAACACTGTTCCAGGTTTTACTCTGTGCAGTTAGCCAGCTAACTCAGGCTGCTACGATGAATAGAGCCCTGATCAGACAGCTGAGTTGCAACTATAGGACCCAGCTTATGCTTGAGGGTCTAACAGATGAGCTATTTTGGATTGCTATGCTGAACTAGAGCCAAGTTGAATCATTACTGACCACAGACTTATGACTGGGCACTGCATTTTTTGGAGAAAAGAAAAGTGAACTACTAAATACAATTACTACATGTTTGAATGCTGGAGCCTGCAGACAAATATTCAAAAATACAACAATGGAGCTTTCAAGTGGCTCAGGCCATAAAAGGCATTCGCCGCCAACATAGGCCGGGCCCTACAATGGCAGGTTAGAGTCCGGCTGTCGGTAGCCTGTTCTGGTTGAGGCCTAAGGGGGTGGGACACACCTGGCCATGTCCCACCAGGAGCTGAATGGGTTTAAGTTTGCTAGGGAACCCCAGGTTGCCACAGTATTCGTACCACCAAACTAAGCTACCAGATATTGTCAGTGGGAGTTTTCCTCTCCTCTGATCGGCGCTAGTGTATGTGCAGCCTACAGACCATAATATAGTCACTGGCTCGCCTCACACTTAAGCTGCAGTACTGTTTGCACAGATGCAATGTGAGGGACCCGTTAGGTGATTCCAGACTGGAGAAAGACACAATGACGGCCTGCAGTGTTTTGACCTCCATTTTGCCGCGACACCGCTAACGCTTCCTCTCGCGCTGCATCACTCCGCTTACTATGAATAAAAACCACAACAAAACGGCATTTCTTGTACTTTTTTTTTATTCCTTGGGTTGAATCCCAATAACACTTGGGGTTGTATTAAAAGTTTTTTGTTTTACATTTTCAACACCACAGCTACTGTAAAGAAATGGGATGGATGCAAAAACCTGAGACAAACCTCCTAGTGCCGTGTTCCCATATGAAATGTGCGACACCGAAAAGCCACAGCTCTTTCTACAGGACCTCCATAATACAATCAACCCAATGAGGGTCTTTGGCAGGGCAGTGTCACTCAACCACCCTCGAGTCACCTCAGGCTTCTGGCAAAAAATGTCATCTTATTTTCCTGAGGAACCCCGTGTATTTAAACGTTCCTTAAATTACTGCCACTGGTCGACTGCAGCTCGTATCCTACTTGGTCTGATGACACTGAGCAATAATCAATGACTGAAAGCCATGTCTCAATAGGCATTAATAAAGGTATTATGTCAACTGAGACCAAAGTTAATTGAACCCTTAAGGCACTCATATCTATACTGTCCTGCCCAAGTGCACTGTGATGCTAGATATTTATGAAATATTAAAATTCAGTTCATTGACATTAAACTGTGCATTAGGCTACATTTCATTTTGCAGGTCTTACAGCACGCTATTCCAAATCAGTCGATTATGAGTAGATATGCTTTTATTTCTTAAATGCATACCATTATGGCAGGACATTTACACGTCTTGGCTGCCAGTGAACACTAAAGACAGCGAGAGGTGTCTTTAGTCAGAATTACTAACCTCGCAATAAACAATCCTGAATGAACAGGACAATTGTTTCTTTCGTTCAACTAAATGACTTGCCACCTTTCTGTACAAATTTCCATATTTAAAGCAGAATTCCACCAAAACTCCGGCAGCCCATGGAAATGTATTGGATTGACCCCTCTGAAGAAGAGTAAAATCTCCAATCACCACAGCAATAGGTCAGAATAGGTCTCCATGTCATTCTCGCAGCCAAAATCATGGTCTTCATTTCTGCACTTTATAGCTGTATTTGTCACAGGAAATTGGGCCTCAACTTAACTGTCCTTAAGCTAAAGAACAACACGTCCTTTTTATTTTTTTATTTTTGTATGGAGTTCCCCTTTGATTTCTTGGGAGTTCTACAAAACAGACGACCTGTGCAGTAGTGCAATCACCGATTAGAATTTAGACACAGATCAAGTACAGCCATCATCAAATGCTTTGTTTAGATTATATAATGAATTGGGTATTCCATATCTCGGAAAATAAAGTTAAATATATTCACTTTCAATAACAATCCACTATAGAGAACGCTCCAGAGAAAATCTGGGAAAAGGCCAATCCGTTATAATCAGTGGACAAATATGTCAATTCAGGCCTTACAATAGGCTTCTGTGGTCTAAGCAGAGATTCATTTTAAAGATGGTAGTCAACTAGCGTTTATTATCTAGATAAATGTTTTAGATGACAATTACTCCCTTCTGAGCTGTCAATTACAGCTGTGAGGGTAAAAAGACACATGAAAAACAGGCATTCATACAATGTATCAGCTTCTAACAACTGTGAAATTGTCAGCAAAATCTGAAGAAATGTGAAGTAATAGGACCATGACATACAAATGCCAAAGAGAGAGTACGTTGAAATTTGACGTTATATCACCTCCTGGATGATTTTGCATTGGGTTTTGTGCATTACCAGTCCGTACTGTTCAAGAAGTATGCTAATTTCACTGCAGTCACTGCAGTCATGACAATTACTTGAGCACAGGATCGCTGTGGCGGTCAGCACATGAGGAAATTCACTGGGATTAAAACAGGAGCCACATGCATATTACGCAATGAACTGAGAATGCTGATTAACAGATATGCAGTCTGCTTTTCTGACTACGACTTATTTTACTCTTTTTTTCGGAAAGACACTTTGTCTTTGGTTTCCTGCAGTTTCTCTGAGAGCTTGTCCTTGGTTTCCTCCATCTTCTCAGAAATGCGTTCTTTGGTCTCCTCCATTCTGCCCGAGAAGAGCTCTCTGGTCTCCTCCATCCTTTCAGAGAACCTCCCTTTCGTTTCTTCCATCTTTTCCGTCAGACGTTCTCTGGTCTCCTCCATTTTGTCCTGGAAGTACTCTTTGACCGGGGGCGGAGTTGAGAAGTAGCCATGCTTACGGAGGTATTTCACCGCGAACGACGTTCCACCCAATGTCACGGTGTACCTGGCTGGGGTGGCAATCTTCACAAACACATACACACACATGATATCACACATCAATCATTACTTTAATCTGAAATAAATTAAGTAAAAATAACCTATTTGAATCAATAATATTCACATAATAGCATTTGTATTCATGGTAGAGGGCTGTTCACTGACCTATCCTTTTATTCAATTCATATTTCAACAACCACAGCTAAATTCAAGTGTTTTCTTTATAAAACAATTTACAGTTCATCCATCCCCAAAATGAATGAAAAACACATGTTGGCCTTAAAAAAGTGAAATTGACAATTTATTACAAATAAAGTTGATAGCCTGAATCCAGAGGCCCCATTTATCAAACTTGTCATAAATTTCATAAATAAACAATAAGTCATTCAGCATGCACTCAAATTCATAATCTTGCGAAGATATGAAGTTGCATACACCAGACATTTGCGTGATTTTGTTGACAATTCATAGTTATAAATGTGCACAAATGCTTAGGTTCTACACCCAGTGAAGGCTTTACCTTATATAGTGGGCCATTCATATGCCTCGCCTCATTACGTGCATATGTTCACACTGAAATACACTATTTATCTGTATATTTTCTAAGAATGCTATTGCTGCATGTAGCATGCGGAACAGTCATTTTATGTAAAAGTGGAATAAGCCAATAATGCTTAAACGGACAACACAGAATATGTCAGAAAGGCTAGTGATGAATTCATAATCAATTTTTCTTATTTTATGTGTTTGTCGCATTGCAGTATTAGCCCAGCATATTATCACATTCGAGTTACTCACATGTGCTGATCTATTTATTTTATGAGATGCATTAAATTATTTCACACTCTCACTGTAATAGTTGATCTGTGCACCCTTCAATAAGACATACGTATCTATTTAGATACTCAGACAATTGTGACATCGAGCCATGTTTGCCTGCCGCTTGTTGAAACAAAATGGTAGCGTGATTTCCGTTTAACCCCCTTTCTCCCCTCAGTCTGTAATGTTTATAATGTTTATTAGATGATGAGGTCTAGTTTAAATGGCCATTGGGAGTAATAATAGCTTGATACTACTGTGCCCATATGCCCAAACTCTTATTTGATTATGTATAAAACATGTCTGTGGCTTCCAATTCAAAGTACAGTTAGCCCACTTTTCCACATGGGTTAATGCAATAAATCACAAGGCCGGCATGGAAATGAGAAGATGTACAGTTTGTGAGCAAACCTGTGCATACACACAGTTGATAAATGGCCTCATTTAGGACATCCGGGATTGAATCCATGTGTTAGCGTCTTGTCTCAGCAAGACAATGTCTAACCAGCCACCCAACCCCATTTTCCCTGAGACTTTTTAAATACTAAGGTGATGATGGTTGCACAGCTTGGAAATTCACCCAGAGAAGAAACAATGCTAATCTTGCAGACTGAAAAGGCTATGGTTTCGGTTGGCAGGCCTTCATCAAGAGCGCGTTTGAGGAAGGGCTGCCAAATGATATGTAAGCACTTTTTTAAATGTATAAAAAAATAGGTGATATCTGAAATGAATCAGTATGTGGGAGATATCATAGGTCCTGTAATAACCGTTTGATATATTTCAGTCACTACTCTTACCTTATACATGGCATAGGCTGTCAGCGCATAGCCACTCTGAGAGTCCCTCAGCAGGCCAACAAGTATTTCAGGCAAACCAATGAACTCCAGAAATGGAACGACATTTACACCCCTTGCAAGGAAAGAAATACAGATGAAACATTGTTAAACAAAGAAAGCACACACACACACACACAAACAGAATGCTGCATACAACAATCGGAATGACTTGCAGGGAAACGGACCCGCGGCATTAAAATATTGATGAAAAGCTGGTAACAAAACTGATCATAATTGACATCATTCAATGCCTAAATTAATTTGAGAAGAACTATTGGGACAAACTAAAGCTATATGTATTCAGAGAACCTCTCTGGCCCCGTTCTCACAACAGGTAAATACGGTTGTCACTCCTCATTTTAGTGCTTAATATGGTCAAGTTCACACTTTGAGATGTAGTCAATTGGGTGTTTCTTCCAATCTGTCAACCAATGATCAGAGAATGACCTCTGACCTGGATTTTCTGAAAATGGCCTTCTAACCTGGATGGTGTTTGTGACCTGCTTGCCATTGTTTTGAATACTGCCACCCAGTGCAAAATGGAGAACAGTAATACAGGTGGAAGAACCATGGCTCAACTCCACATCCGATGCGAATCAACGGTGCAAAAATGCGAGAAACCAAAATTAGAAGGTTTTTATCTCACAAGTTTAAACAAGTGAACGGTGGCACATTTATGTCTCACTTCCAGAAACACATGCATTGACGATTTTGCACTGCAGATGGCGATAGAGCAATTATGTTGGATCGATCATTCTCTGCCACCTCAAAGAAGAAACGTTGACAACTTCTGTGAGAAATGGCGCTCCCCACGCAATCACTAAATTTAAAGTGGGAGGGATCTGAGATAACGAATCATCCCGTATTTATGGTTCTTGTCTTCTAAATATATGTGTGTGTAGGGACACAGAACATGAGTGACTCCAGCTAATAACTTCGGTTGTCAAACCTGAAAATGCAAGTATGAACGGGGTCTCTGAGTAGAGGGGTGTCCAATCTCATCTGAAAAGGGCCGGTTGCAGGCTTTTAGTCCAGCACGAAGACACCTGATTCTACTTATCAAAGTCTTGATTGAAGACCATAAAAAGTTAATTAGTTTAATTAGGTGCCATAGTGCTGGGCTAAAACAAAAACCTACGCCCACAGAGAAGATTTGACACCACTGGCCAAGACAATTTGTTTGGTTAAGTATTGATGCTGAAAGTATTACTTTGACTCACCAGTTTTTCAGGGGTTCTAGAGTGAAGAAACCAATTAGCTACTCCTCTACCACAGAGTGGACCAAATGGTTCAGTAAAAGTAATAATAAAACTACACAAACATGATCATTACCTTAAAGGGCAAGTATACTCCAGATCACGTATTTCTACGTGATTTGTATGCCTACCTTATAATGAAACTTATTAATCCATTCTGTTATTTCAACAATTTTGAAATAATATGGTATTTCAGAAGAAACCGATGGAAAACAGTCTTCGTGCTGCCCTCCAACGGTTGACTTTTTTTTTCTGCTCCCCACTCTGCCCCCACCCCAATTGTGATGTCAGAGTACTTCTTTGGAGGTACCTCTACATCAGGGCTGCCCAACCCTGTTCCTGGAGATCTAGCATCCTGTAGGTTTTCATTTCAATCCTAACTTGGCACACCTGATTCTACTAATTAGCAGCTCAATCAGATCTCTAGCTGTTGAATGAGTGTGCTTTGTTACGGTTGGAGTGAAAACCTACAGGACGGTAGATCTCCAGGAACAAGGATAATCGTTGCCGTGCACAATGGAAACTTGCCGGCATCTGATTGGTTAGATGCATTACGGTCCTTTGGTTTCGGCTGACACTGGCGCTATTTCACAGAAAGAAAAAGAAAAGGGAATTGGATAAAGCTCGCTTGAAAACTGGAGTAAACATAGGTGCTCATTTCAGAAGGTGGCGAGATGTTCAGGAGCAAATTGGTTTAAAGACAGACCCATATTCTACTGGGCAGGTAGGTCAAAAGTTTCAACACGAATTTACCTGGACTTTCTGCTTGCCAGCCAACTGTAATTACCTATAATGAATAGTAGCTCAGTTGCCATTATTGTTAATGTTACTTTATTCGGCGCCTATTTCTTGGAAGAAAGAAATGTTTTCTAATGTTATACGTCATATAGATTGCGTTAGCTAGAATCGGCTATACATTACCATGCATACCAGCTGTAGCCTGATAATGCCTGGTTCAGACTAACGCTACACAAACTCGGTGTTATGCAACAAAAAATTCTGTTGTTTCACCTGGACTATTTTATAATTTTATCTATACCAGTCTGTAATCCTGTAATCGTATCTAGAATGTTTTCACAACAAATGCGACAGTTGAGGAAAAATTGTGTACTCTAGTTTTAAGTGCTGGCAGCAATTTTGTAGGATGCGTTCATCCACATCTTCAGCTGAAATCAAAACTGGAGTGAAGAGATTGTGAGAAAGCAATGATATCACTTACTTCATGGCACTGTAATAGAATGTCCCAAACCATAAAGAAGAAGTCAGGAGATGCACTGGGATCATCACTTTGCCATACTGTTTAAAAGTCTTCTTGAACCTCTGGACAAGGCCAATGGAATTGTCCTGGAGGGGATCCATCTCTGCAGGGTCCTCTGGGGGCGCTGCACGGGCCTGGTTCTGGGGTGGGGCGGGTTGAGGCGGCTCCTCAGCCTTCGACTTGTGCGGCTCGGCAGACCTCACTGCCGCCGAGGTACTCACCCAGCGAGGGTGGGGGGCTGATCCCCCAATGCACCGGATCCCCAAGGGCAGCCAGCATGCAACAGGGCCCCTGGGCACATGGCGCAAGGTGCCCATCTGCTGCATGGCCCTCTGGGACAGGAGACGGAGCATCTTCCCCCGTCACTTTGACCAGCAGCCCCTGTATGTGGTATCAAAGCCAGCTTTAAGGACACGAGAACTTCAGGAGTTTATTCATTTATAGAAAATAATTCTATCACTGGGGAGAGATTGTAAGGCATAAAACACATGCAGGGAATCAGAACACAAAAAATATAAATGGAAAAACAACTATACTTTACTACAACAACACAAATAGTGCTCAAAACAAATACGAACGTCATGGCTATAAAGTGGGCAGAAATAAACGAATGATACATTGCTGAATGTACAGCTATTCCCTTCAAGCACGTAGTGCTGAAAACTCCAAAATACAAAACACTCAAAGGCGCGAGATGGACTCGCTTATATTTATTTTGAAAACATGAAAAATGTAATGAAAATGAACATAAAACAGATTCTCCACTCATGTGCGAAGGAAGTTACCTCACCTGAAAGAACTTATCAAACCCATAGACGTAGAAGCTGAAGGAGAAAAAATTCACATGCGATGGTGGTTATTTAACTTCATTTTACTGTTTACATAGCAAGCTAACTCTCAATACAGATACGCAGAATCAATGTGTATGACGATGACAATATATCTGCAACCGTTTACCCCCAGACATAGATATCTATGTCTAAAAATGTTACGATTAAAAATAAACCATTCTACGTTACGTGACAAATCAAAGGCTAAAGAATACAAGTTAGCTAGTGAGGTCACTACCAGCTAACGCCGAGGAGGTGGCTAACAGCTTACTAGCTGGCTACACAAATATACTAGCTAGCTACACTTTCCACAACAACATTGTTACCAGTTTTAGAAACAGTTCAGGCCCAATCCTGAACACTTGCCAATTTACCTAGCGAGTAGCTAGCTATGTAACGTTAACTGTTAGCTAATCTGATTCTGAGTAACATATTTGTCATCCATATCGCATTAGCCTATACGAAAACCCACCAAAAAGCATACGTTCAATTGTAAGAAGCTGGGTCTTGTACGATAATGAAACATTTCAACTCCACTTGCAGGGTCACCATGCATGTCCCTTCTGTCATTCAGATAACTACAGGGGTTAAAATATTCAACCCACATGGCATTCGGACGCCTATGGCAATATGGGAAATGTAGTGCACACAGTAGCACGCTCTTCTAAAGTTAACGAGAAGCACTCGCTTTATAACACCACTTCCCAGTGCTTACGTAGAAGTGCTCTTTGCTTTTAATGATTTCTGAAAAAGGAAGGGAACAGGAAGTACAACGAACTGTACTCTTAAGAGCATACTGGCTATGCTTCAGATAACAACAAAAAAATCGTCGTGCTGTAATTTGTTCGTCTTGGTGCAGAGTGGAACCTCAGATGAGATTTCAGTGTCAATGTTTACATACGATATATTTTAAATATATAGTATAAATCCTTGTAAAACGCATATCCCTTAATTTATTGATAGAGGTTTGATAGATCATATTTGTAAGTGCGCTTTGAATTAGACTATGGATAGTTTTCATATAGCCTAGTAAAAACACATAGGCCAAGTTATCACATTTGTGTGTGTGTGTGCGTATGTGTGTTCACAGTTTGCAGCCACCGAGTTTGAAAATGGCATAGTGGCTGCTTACTTGAATTTCGTTTAAATGTTCGTCAAGGTTTCTATTCGCAGCTTCGTAATTCCCAGTCCACCTTAAATATTTAACTGGTTTCTTATTTGCCGCTGCTTGCTCGCAATTGTACAGGCCGTTGTACGTGACCACACGTTTCAACAGTCTAGGGCGGATCCAAGTTGTAGACATTGGGGGGAACATTGGGGCTTCTAATAATTAGCTATTTTATCCAGAGCGACTTACAAACGCGGAGAGAAATAAACAGGGGTGCTGCAGGGTAACTGTGCTAATGAATAGCCTTGAACCCTGATATACATTGTAATGCATGTCTCAAAATACAACTTTCCAGGACAGTTTCATACTGTAACTTTATTTGTGGTATAGGCCTATCGCTATACCAGCCTGTGGCTGAATTTTTTTAGGGCACCCCCTGGTAAAAAAATAAACTCGGCGCCTATGAGCTTTTGTTAGCGCGTGTAGGCTACTTTTACTTTTGATACTTAAGTACATTTAATACCAGATACTTTAATACTTTTACTTAAGTAGTATTTTAATGGGTGACTTTCACTTTTACTTGAGTAATTTTCCAGCAACGCATCTTTACTTTTACGTAAGTATAAATTTTGAGTACTTTTTACAACACTGGTTACTGCGCACCACTATCTCACACGGTGAATGAACGGGACCCGGCCCAGACGTAATGACCATATAAAGGTTCCTCTAGTCCTTACACTGCACAGTCTCTTGCTCCAATTTTTGTACAACATGGCAGCACTTCCGCAGCTTCGAGGCACTTTTCAAAAGCCCATAGAAAGTCAATGGGTGACGTCACAGTCACTTTGTCCATATTTTTGTCAAGTGATGCTTTTGGACATATAAGGAAGTGTACATGTGATGCAATAAAACATGTTTTTAAAAACTTGGTTGTCGCCATCTTTATTTTGTGTGGAAGCTAGCTTGCTTGCTGACTAATAAAAGCTAAAAAAAAAATTATACCAATATCTTTTAGAGCTGTATATTCTTTGTGGGAAGCTCATTTCTATTTCTAAAATGCATTCTCTATCATTTCACATGCAAACCCCACATAATATAATTTTATGAGATAGTTATATGACTACAAGGTAAGCCATAAAACCTCAGACTAAAATTGTAACTGTTAACCCCAGACAGCACACTGAGCACAGCGTCGACCTCGGTTCCGTCTGTATGAGATAGTGATACTTTTCACACAAATCTGATTCCATAGCAGAGTTGCGGCAAGCAACGTAACCATGACATCTTACTAAGGGGCAAACTACCTCCAAGCGATGTAGATGGAGAGCGACATGGCGCCTACGTCAACCCTATGTAGCTGTGCTGTCTGGGAAGTTACTTTGTAACAAAAACATGGTTTAGCCAGGTATATAGCCATGTGTTTGTTTCATTCATACAGCTGGCTACCTACCTGGCTAGCTACACAGCCTCATTAAACCAACTGCATGAGAAGCTAACATCTCCCTTGTCCAGTTGAAAAGACTAAATGCCTACTGGCTAGTTGAAATCACATCAAGGAAGTACCCATTAGCAAGAACATAATCAGATCACACATAGGCCTATGGTAGGCTACCTTGCTTTCTTTCACACATGCCGGTAGTTCAGATAGACCCTGTAAAGTGCATACATATTAGGCTGTCTGTGGTCAGAGCTACATGATTTTTTGCCTCTCTTAAATGTTTGTCTGCACGATGCCTTTGCTGTGTGACAATTGTTGGCTGCGCTCGCTGGCTGTTGTATTAATGGCAACCAGCACTAAGGTGAACTATTTTTGACCCGGCGTTTATTGGAAACCGGCGTTTATTTGCAAAAATATGACATCCCTCCTGGGTGGTCTTATTCTCTTCTGTTGGGGTGCTCTCGTGACACTCTGGTTGAACTTTGGCATGTATACACTGGATGTGTTTATTGGCAGTAATCTTTTGACAGTTATCTTTATTTATTTATTACACATTCAAGTGGATGTGTAGCAATGGTTATGATAATTACAGTTTCCACAAAAATGGTCACCTCCCGGAGAAAAAAACCTGGGAACAAATGAATGAAAAAAATATATTTTAAGTGAGAAATTTGGCTTGGTCAAAAGCCGCCAAAAAAGGCAAGAACTTCAAATGAGCTACATTAAGTAGCATAACATGTCGGCCTAGTTGTCCTGATATATCATACTGAGTTCAAAGGGTGTAAATAAAAATAATGAAAGGTGAAAGTATACTTTGAATAGCCTAATGCGATCACGGCATACAATTGTATATCTACTGATATAGCTTTAGTATACTTTTGAAATGCATTTGAAATGTAAACAGACTGAAGAATTTAGATCCAGCTTTCAATAGCTATCTATCAATATGATCAAAACTTGGCTATCAATATTGGTTTGAGGCATAAGAGGAATAGAGAAATAGCCTACACAAAACTGCAGTAGGGAAATGCAAAGCATTTTTGTAAAGGTCACTATTATGGGTGGTAGCACATACTCTAAGAGTATCGATTAGGCTCTTTGAGAGAAGGTTTGAACCAATCTGCCCAGTGATGCGTAGGCCTACTGGAAATCCCTGATAGTGTAGAGAGCTGAGATTTTCCTGGGTGGTGCTCATTTGAATTTCCTGTATTTTCCAGCTTTTGACCAAGCCTAACCTCTCACTTCAATCAATCAATCAATCAATCAATCAATATGTATTTATATAGCGCATTTCGCAACTAGTTGTCACAATACACTTCACAGAAAAACCCAGCCTAACTTCTCAGTTAAAACTTAGCTTTTTGTTATTAATCCCTTTTTATTTTGATTGCATGAACAATTGTCGCCAATATTTCTGCCACAATAGCGGAACATGTGGGAATTATGCCAACATTGTGGTACGCGTTAGTTAAAAGGCTGGCTACTTAATCGCCGCTATATTGCCGTCTTTCCATAAAAATGAATGGATGCCAGCTTAAACATATCCCTTTTTATTTTGAAGATGGCTAGTGCTGATGCATATCTTCAGAGGATCTTTCTGCTCAGACTCTAATAAATTGCTCCCATGAACACACTGTTCATGCTGAAATGACATGGACAACATGCAGCATTAACCCTGAACATTTGATCTTTAAAGTCTCATGGATGTTTGTTGTTCAGACGTAGGTTCAGTCTGTCGGTCATGTTGCGTAGACTGGCTTGTGGTCAGGCAGCGGTTTGGCAGTCCAAACCATTTGAATAAAACCCAAGGCTTGGGGATGGGATGCACCAATACATTAAAGAAAATGTGGCATGCATATCAGAGTTCATTTCTGCAAAGGGATCCGGAACAACCCTCATTTTATCCATATTTTATGAATGGATTAAACTTACAAGTATGTGACCACTTAGGAAAAATCAATAAATTGTGGGAGATTTCACTTAGTTCTTCAGTCACCGTTAATCATTGCACAAGCCCTTTTTCTTTTCTTATTGAGAAGCACACCTGAGACATCTCACCTTTAGAGTAGAAGAGGGTGAAGAGCTAAGCGTTCCACTGCAGTGAAAAAGTCATCTGCCAACCAACCAACCAAAAAAAAATAAAAGTGGGAGGATAATGCAGCTAAGCAAATCGTCATACGTTATTTCTTTATATTTTAATTGCATTCATTTATTTATATACTACTATTATATTTATTATTTATATACTAAGAACTCCACTGTACAATAACCGTTCATTCTCATTTCTAGGTAAAGTGCATAGCATTGCCATTCTTTTTTTGTTTTTCAAAGCATTAAGCAAGTGGCAATTGTATAGTATTGAGATATCAAATTCTTGATCAAGCCACAGGCTGTACTCTTTATTTTTACCTGCACTAGCTTGAAGAACTAACTTGGGCTAAGACGGATATCTTCAGTATGGTCCTCTCTCCAGTTATTATCAGAAGTTTGTACACAACTGCTGAGGGTAGCTGTTTTGATGTTCTTTCTTAAAATTTCACAACAGTTCTGTATCTTTGGTATTGACTGTTATCACAATACGACTTCCATCATGGACTTTAACATTGGTTTTGCTTTATTTATAAAATAAATTAATACAAACATGCATACATATACAGAAGGGTGACAAATTAAAGGAAAAACCCCTACTGTGAGGTGGTCTGGTGGCTCTATTATGCTGTGGGGGGCATTTTCCTGGCATGGTTTGGGTCCTCTTGTCCCCTTAGAAAGAAGGGTCACTGCAAATAAATACAAAGTTATTCTGAGTGATCACCTTTATCTTATGATGAAACATTTCTATCCTGATGGGAGTGGTCTCTTCCAGGATGACAATGCCCCCATCCACAGGGCACGAGGGGTCACTGAATGGTTTGATGAGTATGAAAATATTTTGGACCAACGTGTTGCACTCCACAATTTTTGATTTGCAATCAAACAATTCACATGTGGTTAAAGTGCAGATTCTCAGTTTTTATTAAAGGGCATTTTTTTGAATACATTCTAGTTTCACCATGTAGAAATTACAGCACTTTTTACGCATAGCCCCCCATTTCAGGGCACCATGATATTTGGGAGATATTAACGTTATGTAAATGAAAGTAGTCATGTTTAACACATATCCTGTGCATGGAATGACTGGTTGAAGTCTGTGACCCATAGACATCACCAGGTGCTTCTTTTAGCTTCAGATCAAACATAAAACATTTTTTGGAGTCTTGTTTTTTTCATCTTCACTGGTGATACTCCACCAGGCCTGTACTGCAGCCATCTTCAGCTCCTGCTTGTTTTGGGGCCAGTTGCCTTGAGTTTTTTTTTCAGCTTTTGAAAAACTCTTCTGTTGCTTTTGCAGTATGTTTGGGATCATTGTCTTGCTGTAGAATTAAACACTGTCCAATTAGTTTGGAGGTATTTGCTTGAAATTGAGCAGATAAGATATTTCTGTACACTTCATTTTGCTGCTGCTATCAGCAGTTACAATGAATTAAGTGAGTCAGCGTCTGTGTCAGCCATACATGCCCAAACCGTACCACCCCACCACGTTTGACAGATGAGGTGTGCTTTGTATCTTGGGAAGTTCTTTTTGGCCTCTACACTTTGCCCTTGCCATCACTCTGATACACGTGGATCTTGGTCTCATCTGTCCACAAGACATTTTGTATTTCAACATGGTGAAAACAAAATGTATAAAAATACCCTTTAATAAAAGCTGAGAATCTTTAGTTTAATCACATTAAAATTGTTTGATTATAAATCTAAAATTGTGGAGTACAGAGCCAAAAAAAAAAAAAAGAGAGTTTATGTGTGTACTTATGCTGTGTTCAAACTGCAGCAGAATTATTAAAATGTTATAAAGAAATTGTTGATGTGGCTTTTGTGTTCTTGAGTTTCTGCACTCAAATGGATGTCATGATGGTTTTTCAGTTATTGTGAAATATAGCATACATTTTATTTTATATAGTATTATTGTGTGTAATATGTGGCCCAAGACGATTTAAAAAGGGGGACAAGCTCGCAGACCAATCTTTGGCACTGCTTTTAGCATAGAAAACCTATTTGGGCCAGGAATAAATTATACTGGGTGAACAGAGGAGGATCCAGGTAAAAAAGTAGTATACTTTAGTGTAATAAAAATATAATCTAAGTATACAAAGGTACTTTTCCTTTTACTTTACACTGCACTTGAAGTACACTTAAGTGTGACTTAAGTTCTACTTTTGAACAACTTTAGTACACTAAGCATACTTAAAGTGCTGCCAATTTAGCACCAAGTACATAATTAGTACAAAAACTACTAAAAGTATACTTAAAAAAATTATATTTCAAGTATAATCTTTTTTCACCTGGGGACCCCCTCTTCAAGTATCAGAGGTATGACGAATGAACCCTCTAAAAGCTGCCCCGGTCTATCGAACGCATGAGCATTCAGTGTAATATTTCTCAGTTCAGAGTTGCAAATGAGAAGTTGGGTTTTGATTTGTGTTTTTGAGTATGAAACATATACTGAGCCAGGCACAAATCACTTTGTATACAAATTATGTCTGTTTTCATTTATATGCAAGAGAATTTAAGCCTTTTAAGACTGTTCTGAATCAGCCTGTAAAATTGCAAACAAGAAGCTGGGAATAAGAAACCAGTTTAAGCCTAGTAGTTTTGGGGCTCTTTGAGGATCCACCCAAAACCACTGTATTGAGTTTGCTTTTTTCTACGATTATGTGTGTACCAGCAGATGGCGCCATCTGATTGGATATTTTTTAAGGTTCCATCAATTCAAATATGGAAAGCCGTTTACAATTTAATGGATATTGACGTGATGCATAACAGTTATTTTTGCTACTTTGTGAGAAAACCACTGGGAGACATAACTTCCCTGCCGTCCTGCAATCACATAAAACACAACAATACAATTTTCTTTTGAAAAAATGTTTGTATTCTTAAATAATGTATTATTTGTTGTTAACACGTGATATATTTTCATGTGATGCAGTACAGTGTGAGGCAATAAAGGCATTTATCTTACTAAACAGATATTGTCTGTTTCTAAATGCTTTGAGGCAGTGAAACTGAAAACTGTTTGGAAATTTTATTTGTGTAATCTATCTGTGTGTTACTTTTTGTAATTTGTTTGTGCCCAGCAAAACCCTGTGGATGATAGCGATAATCTGGTGTCTGTCAGCCCAGGAGCCTATAAGAAATTTAAAACTCAGTTCACAAATACACTACAGGGTGTTATGACTGCTAGCTGAAAGAAAAAGGAACAAAACAACACTTAAAACTAAAACTACAAAAACAACAACAACAACAACAAAAAACATTTAAATATCAGAACAAAGGACAAGTATCAATTGAATAGCAATACATTGCAAGATTGAATTCGAACAAAATATGTAATTTTGTTCTAATTCAAGTTTTGTTTTGGATGCAAACAAGTTTTGTTTCGGATGCAGTCTGGATTACATCTAAATGCACCAAAAATATCACATAATATCATGTGTTCTTCTTAATAACAATACCATTGGGATGGCAGGTATATCATAGGTATCATATCAAGAAAACACCCATTAGCAAAAATATGATAATCAGATCACACATAGGTCGGCTACCTTGCTTTCTTTCACGTCATATACTCTTAGTTCAGATAGCCTAATATGGGTGTGCTTACAGGGTCTACCTGTGGTATTTTATTAAATATTTAATAATAATAATAACTTTATTTATATAGCACTTTTCATACAGAATACAGCCCAAAGTGCTTTACATTATACAATTTGTCTGCATGATGCCTCTGATGTGTGAAAGGTTTTATTGACTGTGCTAGCTATATAGCCAATATTGTTTGTTGTAGCTTGGCCTCATTTTGATATCAATTGTATATGCTACACCCTCCAACAGACATGATATTTTGGGCTTTTTTCTCAATTGATTTTACAGCATGGCTGTAAATAACCGCATCACTGTTAAAAATGCATGGGAATGCATCAGCACACACATGATACAGACAGCAACTGAGAAAGGTCATTTCCATTTAGCTATCAAGACAGTAGACAATGGAACAGCACTGGTGTTCCGATTCCTACATACAGATAACATGAAAATAAATGTGCAGACATCTTCTGTACAATGGTGGCACACATCATCAAACGTACAGAGAGTAGTATACTTTAATACTGCCTGAAGAAATTAAAAGTGACTTCTGACTTAGAATAGAATGCTTGAAGGTTACATATATATAATTTCCCATATATAAAAACATCTCAATACCTGCCAAAAAATCATTTTTAATTAGGTGAGAACAATAATGGATGCCTGTCTCAAATTAGTCTTGGCAGGGTAGGTTTTGCCAGGCTAAATTTGGCTCCTAAGGTTAACACACATTTTTACCCTGTCCTAAATGACCAGCAATACCATCCTATGCCAGTATTATTGAATCAGGCATAAGATTATATAAATGATCAGCCAGTAGAAGATGCATTTAGCAAAGCTCTTATTTGAGCAAGTATAATATTTAACAGAGCGGGAAGATAATGACAAAATCACATCAATAACTACGGTATAAACATGAACTAAAAAGGAACCGAAAAGGAACAGAAAAGGAAAAAATGATTGGCATATCTGTAGGTCTTGCTAGTTCTAATTCATAGTTAAAAAAATAATTCTGTTCACCAGGCATGTTTGATCATAATAAATGTCAACCAAACACCCGTTAAGCTGCAGTAACACCTGCTCAAAGAAAGACGCTCAGTGGCAGCATGACTAACAATTCTCAGATCACACAGCCAGTGGCTTTGATCAGCCATACTGCAAAGCATGAACATACTTGAAAGCTTCTCACTCTGTCTGGTTTGTGACGAGCACTGCATCAAACCCCCCTCAAAATTCCTAACATTACAATATTTTTTTTCTTTTGAAGAACTTAAAACCCACTCTTGCTGAATGCACTAACCTACTTATAACACTTTCAAACATTTTCAGCATTCTCAACTGTTCTTTTTATTCTGATTGCAGATGGGAACTTTGGGGGGAAAAGATATTGGAATTGGGGATGTTTTCAATGTTTTTCAATTTTGTTCTATTATGAATGCTTTTTAGTTTAGTTGGATAAACTGTGTTAAAAATATGCATAGAGTAACAACATTTTAATGTATAATCTGCTTTTGGTGTTTATTTCATACACATTATTTCTTATTTTAATCAATTCTTCATCATTTAATCACCATATGTTTCAGAATTTTCAGATAATGGCTTTATTTATATTGCACTTTTGTGCATGTAACTAAAATTTCCTTAGAGAAAAGGTTTTAAAAATCGAAATGGAATATAAAACAAGGCATATGTAAAACTCCCCTCACACACAAGTGGCAAAGGAATGCATGCATAACCATGTACAAAAGGTTATATCATTTCTAAAAGGTTCATCCGATATGGATGAAAATACCCTCAAATTAAAGCTGACAGTTCAACCTCATTGTCATTGTATCCTTTCAAACTTCAAAGTTCTAGAGTACAGAACCAAAATAACAAAAAAATTTGTCACTGTCCAATGAATTATGGTGCTCACTGTATATACAAACATGTATATTCTAGTACATATTCCAACTCCGATGTTTACACAAATTCTTACTTCTTCACTTCATTCCTTATTTGTCATGTATATTTTATTTGCTGCTTTTGTGTGTATTCTACTTTTGTTTTTATTTTTACTTTTAACTATCCGGTAACCGCGCACACTGTGAGTTATCTGAATACTCCTTCGAGATCAATAAAGCATCTATTCTATCTAATCTAATGATTACAAAATATGAAAAATAAAGTTATTAAAGTGACCCAATGTCCACAAATGTGTTTTAAATGGAATTTAGTTTTGTCAGTCTATTGCATAAATTTGATGCATAAATACAAAAAGCAGAATAGGCCTTTGTGTCATACAATATATAGAAATTGTTAGATGTTATTAATGATATAGAAATTATCAATGATATAGTGATGTAAAAACAACAGCAAAAGTACCAGTACCAATGTAGATGACACAGACATTCTGCTGAATTTGAACAATTCACAGACACACAGATACAATATTGCACGTAGTTATTGTGTGTTTGTAAATCTGGAAACAGCAACTGAAATCATGTCGGGTTCACCAAATTGTAAAACTTGGAAACAGCAACTGAAATCACGTCGGGGTCACCAAATTGTAAATCTCCACGCAACTAGACCAATGAGGGAATAGCTCGGAGCAAAGGTTTAAATTGCTGTGGGAAAAGGGAAAAGTTATGAAAGTTCATAAAGAAATATTACTATTCTTGCAACCGGGTGAGACTGCTCTTTAGATCCATGGGATCAGGGCCCTGTCACACTATTGCGTATCGTACTAGCGTATGCCAGCGTTTGAAAAATATCACTCATACGCTGATATACGCTGACATACGCTAGGGGTACGTTAGGCATAGGTTGTATACGTTTCAAGTACGGTCGCATTCGGTGGCATACGCTGGCATACGGCGAGGCACAAAAAGTTTTTTAAGCATGCTTAAAAATTTTGTGCGTGTTCGGACGTATGGTTTATACGCTAAGCATACGCTAGGCATACGCTGAATACGCTAGAATTACGCTAGAGGTACGTTACTCATAGGTCGAGTAGGCTGGTCATACGCTGACATGAATGTGTACCGTACAGCTAGCGTATTGATAGCGCATTGATAGCGCATGAGTAACGTACTTCTAGCGTATGTCTGACGTATCTGCAACGTATATAGACATCTTGGCGTATGCCTGACGATTGAAAGAAGCAGAGGAACCTCCTGAAGCACTGGGCCAACTCAGGTGCAGGTGCAGTTCCATGGCAAGACAGGATGATTTAGAACAATTGTATAGTTTAAAGTCAAGTGTAAAGTGCAGTTTATTATTCTAGGGGTCAGGGGTACTTATACATTACATATCATTTGATGTATTATAAAAGTATGAAAAACACCAGAAGTAAGTTTAAAAAACGTTTATTCATATGATCAACTGATAATTAATAATGGCTAATGGTAATAATGGTACATAGTAGGGATGCAAATTTTAAAGAATTTCCTTAATCGCTAAATATAGCTTATGATAGACAGAATACAAATTGCATGTTATATTCCTCAATCAAAGATTTATTGTAACATTTGAGAAACAGGCATTATTGTAGCATAACAAAAAAGCGTGTATAGGCTATTTTAACAGAAAAGAAATTGCGATCCGTCTCATCTGTTGCAAGCGAAACCGTTGCTCCGCTAGGCACTTGCAGCATTAACATAATCGCTCTTGAAATAGAAAGGCGACAGTTAAACTAGTAGACCTAGCCTAGAACAGTCAACTTAAAACATAGGCTATTATGTTTTGAATAGGCTCCTCATATGCATACTAGATAGACCTACTTATTTTTATTCAAGAACATTTAAGCATATCTACGTGGTTGGGAGTGAGTCGTGTGCGCAGCCTGTTTATTAGCTCTCGAAATCCCTCACCGTCAACGGTGCTTATTGCCATCATGTCCTTTTCAATGTTGAATGTTGCATACCCTCTGAGTAATAGCCTACAGTCATTAAAGAGTCAATACTTCTTTCCTGGTTGTGGTGGTGTGTTGCGTTCCCCATCCTGAGAACTGAGAATGTGGAAAGGCCGACGGTTATATAGGCACTTAGTCACATGATAGCGGTACGCTGGACATGCGCAGTTCATACGCTAGCCATACGCACATTACGCTAGCCATACGCTGGCGATCCGCTACTCATACGTTACTCATAGGTTCAATACGGTAAGTATCCGAAAAATTCTGTATTTTCAACGACTTTTTGTGCGTATGAAAATTATTTTATGAATTTACATACGCAACTCATACGTTTCTCTCATACGCTATAGTGTGACAGGGCCCTCAGCTAATAAGTGACTGCGTATCAAAGGTAATCGTACCACGTTACCTTCCGCTTTAAGTCTGGTCTACGCTGACCCCAGTTTATCCAAAAGACAGCCTGTGTGCATTACATTAAATCATCAGCCATTGAATCAATGAATCAACCCATTACCGGTGAACAGAGATAGTACGTCAATTTTCAGAGAAACCACACAAATCAAGTTTCACTAATTTATTACCAGGTAGGTTATTTACTTAAAATAATCAATTCACAGTTACAGATTAAACAGTCAATATTCAAATATAGTACAGAGAAAAATACTTTGTCATACCTGGCAATCGCTACACACAATGACCAGAGGTGGGATGTGTGGGAAAGACTGACTACAGCTTCCCAGAGGGCTTTGTTTCCTCTGCTTAAATGCCCAAATTCTGTGTTTGATCTGGCTGCAGATGGTCGTGAAACCATAAACTGGCCAGAAATAGATCAATTGCACTTTTAGTCCCCCCTCCTAGGGGGTTTCACAGAATGGTTTCCTGAGAGGAAATTCCACAACTGCAGTTTACTCCTGAGTTATGAAATATACATTCCATCCATGTTGAACATTTAGGAAATGTAGACCATTGCACCACCCACACCGAGACCATCACAAAGATATTAAACATGAGTAGGTCTAAGTTTGTGTTGTCGTGAGAATCCCATCTCTGCATAGTTTTTCAGATGTGATTAATATTAATGCCACAAAGGTACCAGAATTCCTGTTGAGAATATTACATTACACCCTAGTTGTCCCTGTTAAGTCAGGTACGTTAACTGGATGTATTTGCTAATGTAACACTCAAAAACTCAACAATACATAATTATCTGTCTGGAAAAAGAGTGTATAATGTATGTTCCAGTGCCCAGACTAGTTCCAGTGTATACTGTACAATGTAGCAAAAATATTAATCCCATCTGTATGTTTTTAGGCTTTTTTGAAGACAAAAGCAATCTGTGCAGTCATGTTGTGTGTGAACTATTTTAAGGAGAGGGATGGGGCCTGCTCCGGTGACGTCGGGTGGTGACTGTCCATGTGCTTGTTTTTATGCAGTCCAAGCATTTCTCCCATGATATTCTGGGACATTCTTTGACATCATAAACCTCAGGCCAGATGGTCCCAGTAGAATTCCCAGCACCGAAGTTCTGGTTTATAACGTCCCAGAGTCGTTACAGGCTTCCACCCCACGGTGTTGTGTGTTCAGGTGTCCTGGGATCTCAATTCCAGTCTTACATGTAGTCTTATTGTATATTTGGTGGCTATAAAGCAGAAAAAAGCATCTGTCATGTGAGTGATATTTTTTCATATTCTGTGTGGTTACTGGCTGCCGCACATGTTCTGCATAGAAATGAAAAAAATACATTTTGTCCCAGCAGTAATAAATAATACATATATTCATCTTGTCTGTGTTGTACTATCACATGTCTGAGCTCAGTAAATGGCTCTTTTATGGCTCCACTTCCCTACTTTTTTGTGAAAACATCTTTAGTTTGTGATTTAAATATTTTTTTCAGACATGACCCTATTGATACTACTGATAACTGGTAACTTTGTTTTCCACAGCATGTTATTGGTTCCGAAGATACAAATAGCACTCGTGGAAAACCAATGAGTATTTGAAAATATCCACAATTTCACATAATAAATGTGGAGATTGTTAAGTGGCTGAAGGGGTGGTCTTTGGTCGGCTCCTTCAGTTTGGGGTCAAGCAGTCGCTGGATGTTGTGATCTTCTCATCCAACCAGAATTACTATCCAATGGCAGGTAATGCTCTGATAATGTTGGGATACCAGTGGGTGAAATGTAACAGGTTGCTAGAGCTGCAATATCTATCTTGACCTAAGAGCAACACATCTCCTTCAAGGTTGTTCATTGCTAGGTCTGAAAAGACACCTGTCGCACCAAAAGGCCAGTCAGAATTTTTAATTCTCTGGAAGATTCCCATGAGTCATTTTCTCAGGATAATCAATCGTATTTCTCTTCATTTAAACTTTCTGGTCAAGTGGAACTGGCTCTGCAGGTGTCATTTGTGAGAACTGAAAAGAGACACAGGCAAAGAAGATAATTTAACAGATATGTGAAAATATAGGAAACTTGTTAAGAAGTGAACTCAGATTTTTGTGAAATGAAGACATCCTTGGTTAAGCACTGAGCATTCATTCATGATACTATGTTAGAATAAGTCCTGCATATGCATCTGCATAGGGGTTAATGGAGACCATTCACAAATCTGACCACGGAGACCTCATTAACACTGAGAGAACGTTTTAGAGTCTAAAATCTGCTAGGCAAAATAGCTCTATGGCGAGAGTGACTTTCTGTTTAATTATTCTTGTAGAAAACCATTTTTATCCCACCCCACACAAATCAACCCCATATCCATATTCAACTCTAGAATCCAGTGAGATTGGGCCGTAGTGAGCTGTGTATGATCCTTCTGTAACTATGGAAACATGGAGTGGAAAACATGGATTCCACTAATTGATTAGGTTGCCGAATACAAACACAATATTGTCTAATAGTGGTCAAGTGTTTTTGTTTTTATTTTTGGTGTCATTCCTGAAACAAACAACTTTTCAAACAACTCTGAAAAGTCTGAAAAGTGTTCTGTGGAAAACTGCACTCACAGCTCAAAAATAAATCTGCAACTAGATGCAGTAGATGATAGCGAATAGCTAGGGGAGGCTACACGTACTGCAACTGTCAAATACTTGCTTTGCCCACAGTCACTCATGAGTGGCAAATATGAAGTTATATTCATATTATTTATTGTAAAATAATGACTAGTTAATGTTGCCATGCACCAAATAGTTATTCATTTCAAATCAATGTTAATTTTTATTTAGCCAGGTAGGCTACCACTGTTATACTAATGTTAGCTCAATTGAGTGTGTGAATGAAGTGTCAAGACAGCTGGGAATTAACATTTACGGTGGAACAGAAAAAGCATTCATATGGTCTGCTCTTTATACCATTTTGTTATGCTATATTAGTTTAGTCCTTAAAATGTGACGATGCTGTATAAACCAACATTAAGTTGTGACCTGTTATAGCTCATTGACAAAAAAACTGGGATAATAAAATAGGGATTAGACAGTTGTGATGTCACTTCATTCTGCAGGGATCTTGCAAGTAAGTATCCATCAATAGTGTTATGTGTAAAATGTGAAATGCGAATGTGAAAAAATGAAAAGCTATTATTTGGTGAAAACAGGACTGTCCTATCCCTGCTTTATTGGCCCAACAAAAATTCTGCGCAAAATGTTACAAATGAGGACCGGCTTATCACTGTCAAAAATTTAAATATCTGGTAGCTAGTCTCTGTTAGTATGCAGTGGTTTAAGGTAACTAGCTTGCTTTTGTTGTTGTATAGCTAACATGAACTACATGAAATTAGCATTGGCTATATAACCTATTAGCAATCTAGTTTCATATCAGGTAGCTAAATGCTATCCCTGTTCTTTGTACCTGTTGCACAGTTATTCTGAGTAAACTACAGTAAATGGCAGCTAAAAATAAATGCTATATCTTCTCTTTGATATTTGATTGACAAGTGCAAGATACCCCCCAAAAGCAGTACTGATTCAAGTTCAGCATCAACATAAAGCACCATGTGAATGTAGCATAAGTCATATAGACCTCAAGTCTCATGCATCAGGTATAACTCCCACATTGAGCACCAGTCTCACACACTTCAATGTAAATGAGCATGCTGGCTTTTTGAGTTGCTTAAATGGTGAAATTGGTATATTTAAAAACTGAAATTAGGATAAACTGATAACCTGTATTTTGAAAAGGAAATGTGTCATGCCTGAATCAGGCATTCCCAGTCTATCCTGAATTACATGAGTGAAATATGTCATGCAAGCCCTCCTGAATCAGGCATTCCCAGTCTATTCTGAATTACATGAGTGAAATATGTCATGCAAGCCCTCCTGAATCAGGCATGCCCAGTCTATTCTGAATTACATGAGTGAAATGTGGCATCAAAAAACTAAAGGGAAATAGTAATGAGCTCAATGCAATAAAAGCCATAACTCAAGCTGTGAAAATGCTTACATATTAGTCCAACAGTGTTCGTTTATATTTTAAAATATTTGACTTGCCTTGATGAAGGATGAATACTCAAACACAGTCCTCTTTTGGGTTAATTCACACTAACTGTAGAAATGCAACTTTTTTATGCAGGTTTTTTCTGACTGAAGTCACATCACATTATTATTTGCATGTGGCTGTATTCATTCTAATTTGGTGAATTTGCTGTTACTGCTGTAGAATATAACAGTGAGTGAATGATGTTGGCACTCATTAACCTAGAAAGAAATCTGCATGCTTCACTTAATTAGATTATTAATTGAGATGATTAATGCACATAGCCCAATCTGGTGAAACTGATTTTCTGGAGAAAAAAAAAAAGTCCAGGATGCAATGTTTGGGGGGGTTTGTGGGGGTATGTGGGGGAGCTAAAGCTTAAATCTGGAATATTTCCAGACTTACCGGAGACCAGAGTTATCTGGTAATGTTTTGGAAATACATGAATGTTTTACAGTATGCCTGAGATGAGGCTGTAACAAGGGAGGAGAGAACTACAGGATAAAAAAGCCAGGAATGTCAATGGGCCCTAATTTGAAATGACAAAATAAGGAATGTAAATTAGGCTCTGTTGCTGTTGTTTTTATTTCTGATGAAACTATCCCTATTGGAAATGCAATTAAAATGATCATCCCAGCTGTTATTGAGTGCATACATGAAAATAATATTTGCTCTATGTTTATATTAAAAGCCAGACTTTATGACACATACAGTCCACCTCTCAGCTTTCATGCTTTGTTTCATTTCAGTTAATGTCTTTCAAGTGTGCAATTAGCAAAACTAGGCTAGAACGAATGCTATTTAACAAACATTTTCTATTTTTATTTTGATAGCTTTTGTACAGCACTCCAAAGTGTAGCTGTACAACATTACCTTAATATACAGTGCCCTCCACAATTATTGGCACCCCTGGTAAAGATGAGTAAAAAGGGTTATAAAAAATCCACCATTTGGTGAATTAGCTTAATCTCACACTGAAGAAAATGAGAAAAATCCAACCTTTAATTGAAATAAATTTATTCTGAGAAAAAAAAATCAAGAAATCATCAAGAAATAATTATTTTTAACAAAACCACATGTGCCACAATTATTGGCACCCCTAGAAATTCTTATGAACAAAATGTAACTGAAGCATTTTTTCTATTGATATTTTACTTTTTTCAGAGTGTTTAGGAACTTTCAAGCAGTAATCTATGACTTCCTGTTTCACTGGGGTAGAAATATGAGGTGACAGAGGCCATATTTCCTTATTCAACATGGGAAAGATAAGAGAACACACAAATCAAATGAGGGAAAAGTGTGTTGAGCTTCATAAGTCAGGGAATGGCTATAAAAATAGCTACTCACCTGAAAATGCCCATATCTACCGTTAGGGCAATACTTAAAAAGTTCAAAGCAACTTGAACGGTTACAAACTTGCCTGGAAGAGGACCCAAGTTTATTTTGCCCCCACGCACAGTGAGGAGGATGGTAAGAGGCAAAACAAATTACAAAAGAAAGTAGCATCTTGGGGTCATCAAGTCTCCAAAACTACCATTAGACGTCACCTCCATGCCAACAAATTATTTGGAAGGCATGCCAGAAAAAAGCCTCTCCTGTCATTTTACCACAAACGTAAGCACCTGGAGTTTTCTAAACGCTACTGGAACTCTGACTGGAACGTGTTCTATGGTCAGATGAAACAAAAATTTAGCTTTTCGGCAACCAACCCTCAAAGTGGGTTTGGCGTAGAAAGAAGGATGGCTATATCGAAAATAACCTTATCCCCACTGGGGACTTTTCCTCCAAAGGCCCTGGGACCCTTGTTAGGGTACATGGCATCATGAACTCCATGAAATACCAGAACATTTTTAATCTGAATCTGGCTGCCTCTGCCAGGAAACTAAAACTGGGTCGTCGTTGGATCTTTCAGCAGGACAATGATCCAAAACATACTTCCAAATTAACACAAAACCTGTGGGCTGAGCTGAAAAGGAGAGTGCACAAGAGATTACCTAGGACTTTGGATGATCTGGAGAGATTCTGTAAAGAGGAATGGTCTCAGATTCCTTGCTTTGTATTTTCCAACCTTATTAGATGTTACGGGAGAAGACTCAGTGCTGTTTTATTGGTAAAGGGAGGTTGTACAAAGTATCAAATGCAGGGGTGCCAATAATTGTGCACACATGGTTTTGTTAAAAATTATTATTTCTTGAGGGATTTTTTTTTCTCAGAATAAATTTAATTCAATTCAAGGTTGGATTTTGTCTGATTTTTTCAGTGTGAGATTAAGCGAATTCACCAAAAGGTAATAACCCTCTTTACTCATCTTTACCAGGGGTGCCAATAATTGTGGAGGGCACTGTATGTGAGATAAAGCTCAATGAAACTTTTCCTCAGACAGGGTCATTTAAAATAAAATACATTTGGATTATGTTTTCTGCCTTGATTAATTTCTAAGCAATAAGACGTTTAATCTGCATTCTTCACGGAAACATTTCAGATGGAAACTGTTCGTTCCAATAATATTTCTTTATTATATTTAATCTCCAACTAGAAAAAGCATCGTGAGATCAATGTATAAAAGTTGCCACTGTAATTCAGGATTTAGTCTTTTTCGTTCCCCTGAAAAATGACTCTGCCTAAACCCATTGTTCATGCACTGAAGAATATGCTCAGTGGATACTGTAGATTGTGATTAATTGATGCAACACCTCCAGGCGTCATGAACAAAAGATATCAGACTTTAGGTTAAGTGAATTAACACTGCACTGAGACAAATTTGCTGTCACATGATGGTACTAAAGGTTTGCAGTTCTGGTCTGATTGCTTTGTTAATATCCTTGATTTCACAACTTGTGAATGCCATGACACTCAGTAGTTAAATATTGCATTTTTAAATCCTCTTAAGTCAGTCATTCAGCCCATTGTTATTTCCAGCCTAACTAAATAGAATAGAATAGAATAGAATAGAATACATTTTATTTTCCCACTAGGGAACTTCAGTTGTAGCCCCAGCAACAACAAAAAAGATATAGACCGTGGGGCAGACCCACAACACACAAACATCAAACAAAGACATTCAATATAAGCATTGCATTAATCAAACTAATTAAGTGAATTAAATTGGAATGCAGCCATGATTAAAAATAGCCCCCGCTGTCCCGAGATGTCCAGTGTGATTAAGCAGTCCAACACACAAAGTCCGCATCCACGGCTTTCCTCCATACACGCAGTGTTGCGGTCTCTGTACACTGTGGAAATGGAGCACCGAACTGCGTCAGCCTTCCCAGTCGTCGCCTCACTCCTCCCCCGCATTATCTTCTCCTTTCTCTACCCTGGTGGCCTCTTGAAGATTGCCCGCAGTCCTAGATCAGTCCAGAGTCCCGGCATCTTCAACTCTGGTGAAGAACAATGGTAAACTTTGTAGCTGCAGATCCAACGGACATTCCCGAGCATATGTTGTGAATGTTTCTCCATGGTGATGACAAACTAAATTATCCCGAATATACAATTCGTCAATATTATCAAAACGAGCAGCATGAGTGCCCTGAACAATCTTCAGCCTGCTCCTCCCTACCACAACAGACACACAGCGCATGAAAAGAACAAAAGACAAAAATAATACCAGTTTAAAGTGCACTTTACTTTTTTCAGAAGTAAATTTAGAACACGGTTTAAAATACTTAGGGGCCTGATTTACTAAGACCTTAGAGTCTGCAAAGCCGTTTAGCACATGCAAAACCAATAACATGAAGAAGTTGAACCAGTCTGACACCTCCAGATAACTCAAAACTTTCAGAGATGTAGCCATTCATTATTTTGTGTTGTGGATTCTGGTACAGTACATTTACATGATAAAGTTAATCTTTGCTCAGTGGAAGATTTTAATTGAATTTGAATTTGAAGCTGGGTCAATAAAGTTTTCACTATGCCTACTTGCCCTTTTTAGCTTGAGAAGAAAAGGTGAGTTTTTGTAGTTTACAAGAATGGATTTATTGTTTTGATGAGTTCTGAGTTTTGTCCTATAAGAGTAATTATGCATGTGTGTGTGTTTATCAATGATTTGGTGTAGCAGGTGAGGGCTGATCTTTGGACAGGCCTCTGCCCTCCCTGACCGAACATCTACTGTAGGTGCCATAAGTTATCGGGCATGACTAATGGCGTGGGTTGTTGATGAACAAAAACATGTTATTTGGGAACATTTGGGAGATATGCTCTCACAGATAATGTAAACATTTGCATCAAACTCAAATATACCTCCGAGGGTATATAAGCTTGGCTAGATGACCAGTGCGTCGAAGGTTGCTGGACCGCAATTTGTGCTGTGTCTTGGTGATCTTCCCGCTGGCCAGTGTGATTTTCAATAAACTTACTTTCTCTAGTAAAGTGTTTGTTGTATTGAGTGAGTTCTTGCGTTGTCCTGACTTGGATTATTGAGAATGAAGCCGGTTCCTAACAGTTTGGCTAACTGGTTGAACTCTTATGTTAATCGATCAAAATTTTTTTATGCTCTATTGCAAAATAAAATTCATGAAAGGAGGGCATTTAAAAAATTTCGAAAACCATGAATGCTATTCTAAACTTGCCTGTACTTCTATTTTTCTGTAATCGTTCTTTAATTATTTCATTATCAGGGTACTTTATTATTTTGTTTGCATTTTCATTAAAGCATACAAAAAATTACTGGTTCAATTCTCTTCATGGTCATGGTGAAATCAACATTTATGCCAAATTGAAAAGAATTTAGTATTTTATGCTTTTCACTTCTATTATATGGTATACATGCATGCTCTTTTGTAGATTTGCTTTTGATATAAAAATTATTTTAAGCCCCTCGGCTTCAAAGTGAGTAACAAAGTTGCAGACTGCATTATATTTTTTACTTCAGCACTACATACTTTGTTCCAGTTAAGGAAATATTCGTTTGGGAAGATTTTCCAAATTTGTTTCCCCAACTTGTTTTCTGGCCGCCAATTGGCTCATGACGTGGTAAAGGCACTCTTTAACAAAGCTGGCTGTATCCTAAAACCTAGACATGACAGATTAGACTGAGTTTATGTCACAAATCAACCAGGTGTCTGCTGTGGCAGAATACAATTGGCTTTATTGCACTGCGATAGAATCTTCTAGCTACTGCTGCATCAGGGCCTCCCAACAACACACAAGATGCCCACACGTCATCAGCTGCCTTGTGAGAGATAAGCATCTTCTCCGATTGGAGTTGCTTTCCTGTAATTCTGCGTGGTCTGTAGTTTGGAAAATAGTGACTGGTTCACCGATGAGTCCAGGGTGAGCACAAGAATGCCAAAGCAAACCTCTGTTCCACTCTCAGGGTCAGATTTATGAGGGAAATAGTTGCAGCGCAAAACCATAGGTCATATACATGTAGGTAATGGTCAATGAGGTACAGCATCACAATGGAGAGTCATTTGGTGTGACATTGCAAACTAAATGTATTCATTACACTAAACAAAACAAATGGTAGATGAGATGATATGAGGTGACACACAAACATAAAACGTTTGTTAGGGCAAAATATGTAGGAGTCCGCCAGATGAAGGAATACTGAAAGAATAAAAATAAAGAAAACTGATATATCAACAGATGGAACAATCTCTGCAAAATAAGCAAGTGGAGGGGGTGTAAGGAACAAACTTGGCTGAACTTGTGACAGGAGAAGGCTGTAGAGAGTCTGAACATAAAACTGTATTCACATTTCATTACCAACTGAATGCATGTGCACAAGACAATTGTTTAAATTCAGAACGGTGTCTTTATGCTTTGTTTTAGTTGTGAGCCAATGTCTGATTGGTCAGTAGAAGTCTTACATCCCTTCAATAAAATACCTTTTACATATTGGGCTGATTTACTAAGAACTTTTAGCACACGTAAAACCAATTATTGGTCATGGCATTTGTTTTGTACCAATCACTAGTATGTGTTATTCATTTTGCGTGTGCTAAAGATCTTAGTAAATCAGGCCCATTATATATAAAACTGAAGAAGAATTGATTTCTGTAAATGAAATGAGATGTATTTGAGGTTATTTGTATTTATACGTGTCATTTTTAATTGTGCAGCTCCATGAGCTACAGGCCAGTAGTGAAATAAAAAACCACAGTGCTGTGCTCTTCATTTCTGTGTACACATCATTTTTACTTATTTGAATTATTATTATCAACCTCATTACACATCATAATGAATACATTTTTCATTTGAAATGTGTGTATATGGATAACTGTGGTGTGGTAGGGGGGCGTGGTTTTAGGCGCAGCTAGCAAGAGTGTGAACGCGGGTGGTTTAGGGAGCCGGCACAGCTGTCGGCAATCAGTGACGATTGATTATATGATTGTTGTTATCAATTAACCTATTGCCTTGATTGTTCAACAGTGAGCCTGAGATCCTTGAAAAGGAGCCCTCGGGGAGTGGAGAGGAGGAACAACGGGACATACAGCTTGTGTCCATTGTATGTGTGTGATTGGTAACGAAGGACGAATAAACGCAAAGTTCTCCTTCAACTCTGGACTGTTTGGTTATTATTCCACGAGCGATAATAGCTCACTTCGCTACATGTGGTTATTGACAATTACCATTGTTTTGCTTATAGCAAAAGTTATTTTGTTCACCAATCGGGGCCTATTCTCCACAGGCATTCATGAGCACGCAACTGAAACCACTGAAACTTTGGAAAGCAGGGGATGGCAATGATTGCAGAGTGGCCGATTCTGAGCTTTGCGAGATTACATTACATTACATTATAGGCATTTAGCAGACGCTCTTATACAGAGCGACTTACATACTTATTACATTTTTATCCATTCATACAGCTGGATATATACTGAAGCAATTCAGGTTAAGTACCTTGCTCAAGGGTACAACGGCAGTGTCCTACCTGGGAATCGAACCTGCAACCTTTCAGTTACAAGTCCAGTTCCTTAACCATTATACTACACTGCCGCCAAAAAGAGATGCATTGGTGAAATGAAATTGCGATTTTTTTCTTGTGTGAAACACTCCAAAAACAGGAATGGAAAACAGTCGCATCTAGCAGATATTAGCTTGCATTTATTTTTGTTTTCGTCATGAAACAAGATTACCACAAGCACAATTTCTGCTGGCACTAATCTGCATTTCAATATTAGTTCAATATCTTCAGTTCAATATCTGAAATTGAATCAAGCAGATGAGTGCGATCGCGAAAGATTATCTCTAGTCTAGATGAATGTATTCATCTTCTTCTTCTCTGCACAAGCAACACAAATGCTGTACTTGCAAGAAGAAGGAAGTTTTCGCTGGCTGTGAAGTAACCCAGCAAATTGCTTGTTACAAAATGTCACGAAAAACCATTTTGATTAAAAAAAAAAAACCTTTCTGTAAGTGAAATGAGTTGTATAACACTTTAGTGAAACAGCCGTAGATTGTGCTGCACAGCCCTCAGGGCCTTCCATGTGACCTCCTTTTGTGACCTTGCATAAGGGGAAAGGATGTCATTGAGTCCGTTTCAGGAATGTTCCCTCAGATATAAAAATTTAGCCCTAAGGTTTGCTACAACAGAAACGATTCAGAATTCAGAAGCAGGCAGTGAAATTTTCTGGCAACACATAAAAAGCAACACTGGGCGACTCTAAAAAGTCAATCACAATTTTAATAGGATATAGCTCTGAAAAAACTATGGCTTAGCTTCCCTCCATAAATGCATGCAACCATACCGCTGTTGGATGTGTTTGTGGGCCAGTGGGCGGACACACTTTCTGCACGCAACAATGGTGCTGTCCTTCAGACTAGCTGTCAAAAACATTAGTAAATATTACGGATCAAGATAAATAAATTCATATAAATAAATGAAGTATAGATTTAAAGACGAGGGACGTAACTACCATTTTTTTAGTACCTCCATCTTGATGTGGGCTCTTTCACGTCAAGCCAGGAAGATGCCATACTATTTCTGTGTTCAGAAAAAAGTCTTTCTGGGCTGCTGGAATTCAAACAGAACCCTAAAGTGAACCTGTTTGATCCATTAGAAAACTTTTGTCTTTCTGAGCACGTTCATGAGGGTACAGTTAAGATATCCATAAAGACCACTCCAGGGTCATGGCTATACGATTCTATAGGTTCTTAGTGTAAGGACTGAGGGAAACGCTGTTTCTTGTGGAACTGATGGATGACCCTGTGAAAACTTGGAAACAGTCTGCATACCTGCCTGCCATCAGCAGGTCTCTTACAGTGCACTTATGAAGACTCTTTGAAGACCACAGCAATCTGGGGATTTAATCTGCATATACAATCTAGTGTGCAGGAAAAAGGGGGGAACTAATGATTACATAACTTGTTTCATTGGTACTTATATGGATCATAATTATAGACTTCAAGATACAAACCATGGTTACTGACATCATGCCATACTACAGTAGACTAAAATTGACAGCTAGAATTTGCCTCCCAGTTTAATTTGATATAGGCAGATATTTTAAATAGTCAAACCATTGAATCTATAAAGCCTCAAACAGGTCCAGACACTTCATCCATACCTCTAGAAATGTGTTCCTGTTAATGCCCATGCCAGACAGACCTGGACTACATTAAACCTGGATTCATTTCACAGACATTTTTGAGTCCTTATCAATTTGCTTTGATGCTGGCATTGATTCAGAGCTGCTGCAACTTTTGCAAACTTAGTATGTCATCCTTAGATGTTACACTCTAGGGTTCAGTACTTGAAGACATGCATGGCTATGAATGTTCTTCGTAGATAAACCTTTTTTGTAGAAGGGGAATGAACACCATTAAGTATGCAGAGAATTAGAGAGAATGCAATGCTACATGATCTGCAATTCACTAGCTTCTATTCACTGATGCCTTAATACAGACTCCGCTGGTGGTTTGAATATCAGGAACTATGTTTTTGACATCCCTACTGACTGCTGAGTTCCTAAGTGACATGCTTAGTTTGGCTATGTGATAATCCTGCTCTGAGAAGAATGATAATGTCTTCAATTTTTTTTGTCTGTGACACACTTTATCATGTATGCATTTACTCTAACTGAAATAAATGAATGTTGTAATGAAGAAATGCAGTGATAAATTGTTGAGCCTCTTTTCAGATGGCAGATAATATGAATGTCGATCTGGAATTTTCCTGGGTGAAAAATGAATAGTCCAAATAATTTATTTCAAGGGAAAAGAAAAATGTTGACTTTTTTTGTTTGTTAGTCAGAACATTTAGAGAATCTTATTAAAAAAAAATACTTCAAAGGTCACAGTCAAGAACCATTAGAATGGTTTAGCCTAGTTACACTTAGGCAATTATCAAATTATTTGAATTTCACTGGCTAAGGTTAAACCAATTTGTAATGGGAAAAATGTGCTTTGAAACTATTCATTTTGGCAAGGTCCCAAAAATGAATGAGAGTGAATTGGGAGCCTGACAACTGAGAGGAATGGCGATGCTGTCAACGGTCAGCAGGGGCAGCTGACGTTGCTAGTATCCACTTTATGCAAACACAATGGGGTAGGCTTTACAAAAGTACTTATGTTACTTATACCAAACCAAAGCATAATATCCCTTTAATGGATAGGTAAAGCTGCGATCATCAGTATAAATATGAAAAGAGATATTATAGTTCAGAATAATATAGCCAGGCAGAAGCATACAAAAAAATAATAGAAAAGGCCCCTGTATTGACCATTTAGGGACCCCACAATTAATTTGAGCAGAGTAAGGCATAAAATGACCTATAGCAACTGAAAACTTTTACAATACTTGTAAGGTAGGATAAAAACCAATTGAGAAAGACTGGAATTTGTAAAAAAGGATGTTTTTTGACATAAAAAATAAATAATAATAATAATAATAATAATAATAATAATAATTTTAAAAGGCCCAGCGATTAATTTTTGTCCCCTGTAGGAGACATGAGTCTCTGGTCCTAATCTCAAGAACTATGCTGAAACCTACACTACAATTTATTCAATAACAATAAATTAAATAATACTTCAGTGCGACATGTTTTTGTCATCCATTATGTCAAAAAAAACTTTTTCCTACTTGGAGACCACCTTTTCCAGAATCTTAAAAAGGAATAGTAACTTTTTGGCCTATAATTACTAAGGGCAAGCGCATTCAAATGAGTTTTCTTCAGAGGCTGAAATATTACACATTTAATCTAGGAAATAACTAATCTTGTAGCAAGAGAACTGTTAATGATTAAAATAATGTCACAGCATACAGTTTCCAGAACCTACTTCAGGAGCCTAGTTGGATAGATGCAGGACCTGTGGACAATTTTATGTGAGCCACTATCTCAAAAAGATCATCTGCTGATATAGGCTCAATGTAATTTAACACTGCAGTGTTCAGGCATCTAGCATCTACACATAGCAGGGGGAAATTACATATACAGTCAGGTTCATAAGTATTTGGACAGTGACACAATTTTTGTTGTTTTGACTCTGTACTCCAGCAAATTGGATTTGAAATATAACAGTGACTATGAGGTTAAATTGCAGACTTTCAGCATTCATTTGAGGGTTTTTACATCCATATCAGGTGAATAGTGTAGCAATTGAAGCCATTTTTATACATAGCATAAAATCCATGGAGATCCATTCAAATGAGAGGTTATAATTAGGAATGTTAATGGTTAACCGACTATAGGAATTTTAACCGATTAATCTTATCGGTTAAACAGTTAATTTGAAACAAATCGCAGCATAATGTTGGCGATTTTAATTTATATGCACATCAACTGGGGTGTGGGAAAGAAACTATTCTTAAATCCACCACAAGAGGGTGCCACCATTCGTTTCCTTAGGTTTCACAAGGCTATGTTACTTCACAAGGCTATGTTACTATAACGTTAGCCTCGTGTTAAAAGTTTTTAAAAAGAGGACAATAGCTAAATTTGGGACACAACAGAACAGGAGGTGTAACTCCGACCGATAGCAGAATCTACGTATGCTGCGCGAGTGGTGATTTTAAAGCCAAGTGCTTGCGTTTGACCCATTTGCTTGAGGGAAAATGATAATTATACGCTATAGGGAAAATCACTCAATTTGCTTCATTTGTGTTAATTTGTTTTGTAAAGTTCATTATTCATAACCGTTTAGATGCTACGATTTCAGCTCCCTTCTTGAGATCATTGAAGAAGTGGTGTCGCGCTGCTGTAGCCTTTATCTAGCCGACAATAACGTTACTCTTATCTACGGCTCTTGCCACGTTTTTTTCCCATACTGCAACGGATATAACAAAGTCTGCCGGTGGAACAAGCTTTCAAAGCCATAGACCTACCAAAACGGAATGGTTAGCTAACGTTAGCTGAATTAAGAAACCTTGTGTTTCAACATTATTTAACAATGGGTGAGTGAAAATGTGTCTTCGTCGTAGCCGATTATAGGCTGCCTGTGTTGTTCGATTGCCAGTGTTGGGGAAGCTACTAAATCACTGCTCGCGGGACCATGACAGCAAAAACGGCCTCTCTTCAGACTAATATTAGCTTTTTTCTCCCTGTTAGGCCATTTTAAAATGTTCATGAATAGGCTTGCCTAAACTATAGTGGTCTTAGCTGATTAGTGCGGCAAGGTAGACAGCCTATGTTTGAATATGCGGCTGTATTTTTAATGGTTAATGGATTTACGTCCATTTGTTTATAGCCTATTTAAGCTTATCGGTTAACCGATAATCACCGATTAATGAGGGTCGGCTATCGGTTAGAAAGAATTGCCCAAATTTGCATCACTAGTTATAATATTGCTTGTAAGAGTAGCCTACCTGAAAATAAGATATCAAGAGTCTTTTGATATCCTTTTATACCCAGTCATGATAGCATCACCTGTTTACCCGTGGAATGTTCCAAACAGGTGTTTTTTGACTTCCCAGTTTTTTTTTTTGCCCCTGTCCAAACTTTTTTGGAATGTATTGCAGGCATAAAATTCAGAATTAGCATATATTTACAAAAATCAATAAAGTTGATAAGGTAATATTTTTTCTTTGTACTGTTTTCAATTAAATATATGTAAAAGAAAATTTACAGAACACTGCTTTCTGCTTTTATGTGCATTTTACATACTGTTCCAACTTTTTGGGAATTGGGGTTTGTACATCAACATATGCATCATGTGTGTCTGTGTATATATATAAAAGAATGTTGCTCCCATTCACGGTAAAAAAAAAATGCTTGGACCAATCTACAAGAACTACATTTTCCAGTAGCCTAATATTTACCATGACGCTAAATGCTAAAATGGTGCCGAAATATAGTTCGGCTTGATACAACCGTAAATAATGGATAAATAGAAAACGAAAACCATTTGACTGATATGACAATGTTGGGCTAACGTTAACGAGCCATCTTGGCACATCTGGGCAAACTTACAGCAGCAATGGACAAAACAGCAGACTGGTTACATCATTCATGTCTCACTCTGAATATAAACAAAACTGTATGCATGTACTTTTCTCATGAACGGGTGGCAAGGGTGTCAGCTGTATGTAAAATAAATAAATAAATAAATGTGTTAACTATGTAGGCTATGCCAAGATTTTGAGATTTTATTGGTAAAAAATATTGAATTTGTCACATTTTTGTTTTTGACAATAAACAACATAGATGTAATTTCATGAGGTTGTGTAGCATGTTCGCAGTCTCCCTCATTGAGGAGGGAATGGTGGTGGCTATCGTAGTAGAAAACAAGATAATTACGAAGCTGAATGATTGATTGAATGATTGGTTGACTGGAAGAGTGAGTGCTTGGATAAGTTTAGGTACTTATTGGGATTGGGTGATTGGAAGGGAACGCTGGGGCTGGGTTCCCTGAGGGGATATAATGCAGCGCACCTGGGGTAAAAAGAGAGGACTGAAAGAAGGCGCGAGAGAGCATGTGTGTTTCTCTGGGCGCTTGTGTGAGGTGGTGTTTTCTTTTTTTCCTTTTAAATTTCATTATTAGTTTGATTATGTTGGGTCATGTACGGCGAGGAAACTTACTTGTACGAGGTGGGCAGCTGAACACAATCTGAGGCGCCTGTGAAAACAAGAACCATAACAGCGGCGTTACACCCGGAACTGGCGGATAGCAACGACGGTGAACTGCAGAGCTGATCAGTGCGACGGAGCCAGGGTGCCGGGAGATACGGCGATGAGCTGTTGCTGGGGGAACTGACTTCCCTCAGACCGCATGAAATGTGTTTTCGCCATATATGCAGCAGTCTCAGACCGGAGCGAGCGGGGAACTGAGCGGCAGTGGGTGTGTTCTGTCTTCCCTGTCAGAGTCGGTGTCCCGCACCCAGCCCGGTGAGAGCGACGAGGGCAATGGGGCGTAGTGAAGGCCTGGGTCCCGGGATTCGCCCGAGTAGTGGACAGTGGGAGTCCTCGTTGGTGACCACCAAGAACGGCACAAGCTGTCCTTGTGTGTATGGACATTTTTTGAACCGGACGGCTTGAGTCTGTGTATTTGTATTTATTCAAATTTTTTGTGTGGCAGTCTTCCCAGAGTGGCGCCGTGGGTAGGACTCCACAACATATTATTTTGTGTGTTGCATGTTATTTGTTTGTGGCATGGGATGTTAGCGAGTTTTGTTACTGTGAGTGTATACTGTGTCGTTAGCCCACACGCAAACAAACTGTCGTATCGCCCATGTTTGTTTGTGTGTGGGCTTTCCCCTCATGAAGTATTGTGGGGCCGAGCGGCCCCCGAGGTGGGCTATTGAGGGTGATCACGACTGTTTGTGTGTATGCCCATCTGCTATCGCCTAAAATGCCTATTACGAGCACTGTGTGGCTACGAGTGACGTGTGTGCCGGTGTGTACTGTGTGGTGTGTGGGGAAGGCATGCTTACCTGCAGGTGGGGTCGGCTTGTCCGGCAGTGTAGAGAGAGAGAAACTGGGGGGGAAAGGAACCCACAGACGGGCATAGCTTCTGTCAGTTGTGTGTGATATCGTGATACACGAGATTAGCCAGGTTCAACCTGTGACATTCGTTTGGGGCAAACATTCAGTCGGGTAAGATGGAGATGACACCACCCTTAAGAGCAGTGGTGCCCAATCATGTGCCATGGAAGGCCGCGAGTATGCGGGTTTTCATTCCAACCAATCGCTACACCTGCTGATTTCACTAATTGGTTCCCTCCCCTCTGGTTGAAGGCATGTTAATTAGTGAAATCAGCAGGTGTAGTGATTGGTTGGAATGAAAACCTGCATACTCTCGGCCCTCCATGGCAGATGATTGGGCACCACTGCTTAAGAGCAATACAAATGCACTGCTAAATTAGAACATTGGTATTTACACAATGTTTATGCTTAATACACTTTTAGAGCAAATTAAATGTTTCACAGCGCTGTCCTTATTAGCAGCTTGCATGGACCTAATCTTAGTGTTGTAATCAACCTTTTCTTTCTTGCACTGCAGTTTAATTGTTCTGCAGCATTAATTTACATTTTTGATGGCGATTAAGATAAAAGAAACAAATTGGCAGAAGAGAAATAACACCCCTGCATTCGTTAGCAAAGCAAAGCCGGTTCGGGGGATATTGAGAGAGGTGGAGTTATCCTTCTCAAAGGCTATAAATGTCGAGTGAAGCTCGTCGCCTACTCCGGACATCACGGCTTCTCCAGTAAGGGTGTCAAAGAGGTCTCATTTAGACAAACCCCTGGGAGTCGCAGGATTTCCTACAGACGGCAGCCGAACTTATTCGCAACAGGATTTCAAAAGCTAACCGTCCACATTGAAAGAAAAGAGCAAGAGGTATGTTCGTTTTTATAGAATGTCCACGATTACACAGTGTTAGCCTAATGATAGTTTAAAATAGCGTTAGAAAACCAACAGAAACAATAGTCTATTGGCTTTCTGTTCTCAAATCCATTTTTGCCTATAGGTTATTTTATAAATTGTTATTGTATTCTCTTCACCCACTTTGCTAGTATGGAAAGATTTGTCAGAACCACTTATTTTTTCCGATTCCATCTTTTGTGATGAAGAGCCTGCATTTTATGAACCTCATTATTCTTGCCATCGTATCGCCCTACTTTTCAGCCAATATTATTACACTTTATTAAATGTAATAAATTTATTAGATATGCTATAGTAGATTTACCCTTTCCACCACAACGAAATGTACCGTTATTAAACAAAAACAAGTTTAGCTGACTATTTAGCGTCATACAGTGAGATTATCGCGGCACCGCAGGGCAGGATTCGTTTCTACATGCCACACTGACACATGACAAGCACAACGGGCTTTGTCCAAATGCTCGTGCTCCACAGCAGTTTACTGGTGACCAGCCCAAAGCTGGGCGCTGTCCACGCAGAAAGTTCTGAAACGAAAGGAGACAGAGTTCAGAGGACTTCGCGATCTGTGATGCGGAGGCAAAGAGTTAACGTTTGGGACAGATGTAATCCTATTAGACCTGTCAAAATTATGCAGGCTTACTAATAATATTTTTTTGTGTGAAAAAATTGCTTGAGCATTTAGATATGAATGAAGCGTGTCCGCTCTCAGACAATTGAAGTATTATTTGACTACTTTTCTTGCCATGGAAAGCATTCAGATTTAACTGCTTATTTTAGGACACAGTTCCATCATATAGGCCTACTTCTGTGTAGGACTACGTGGATATTTCTATACGATTTAAACTTATAATGTTTCACATTACACGTTTTGAAAATTGGTTATGCGACATACCAAATATACAATTTTGATTTGTCTGGATTTGCTCTGGAGCAGTTAATCAAAATCGCATTACACGACATGTCATTGTATCTTATCCAGAGAGTGTTACAATGTAGGAGAACAAATTAATATGAGCAATACTGTGAATATGAGCAAATAGTGGCTAACAACATTCCCAGACCAGCAGCCATAGGTGCACCATCACTAAAGCACAAATGCAACTTAACTATTCTAAGGGATAACAAAAAAAACGAATCCTGAATACATATAGATGAATTCCATAGGAAGCCCTAAGAAGAAAAATATAAAACCATAACCTGAATACGTACCTCTGCTAGAGGGTGGGATGTGTGCAGAAACCAGATGCCTGAAGAGGTGGGTCTTCAGTTTTCTGAGAACATTCTGCTTTCCTCACCACCGTGGGGCATTTGTTCCACAGCTATGGAGCCAGTACAGACTGTCATCATGATGGGCAATGTTACATTGAAGCGCATATATATATAGATATATATATATATATATGTATATATATATATACATACAAATATACTTGTCCATCATTTAGAACAAATAGTAGATTTTACTTTTAACATTGTCATTGTAGAGCTGTTGAATACCATCAAAAATTTCTATAAAATCCTCAGCTATTATATGAAATTGAAAAGCTAATGGGTTAAAAAGTATGAATAGCCTCACCCATGACCCATTTTGTACATGTGACAATACACTAGCTCTTGTCATTTTAATCTAAAATGGAGTGCATAAAGTAGACCAGTGGTTCCCAACCCTGTTCCTGGACCTGTTCTACCATCCTGTAGATTTTCATTTCAATCCTAATTTGGCACACCTGATTATACTAATGCTTTAGTTATTATACTGCTTTGTTAGGATTGAACAAACCCTTTCAAAAGGACTTTTTCCATCCCACTGGAAGGAGAGTATGTTCATCTTGTAGAGTACGATCAGGCCATGACCTTCAGTAATCACTAATCACACTACCCCTTCTCAACCAGTACTCAGTCAATACTATATCATATCATTCTTCACATTGATTGTTATTCTTTATGAGTTTGTTTCGCAGACTTGGTTTGTGTGTGTGTGTCTGTGTGTATAAGTACATTTCCACCATAAACACATACAGTTCAATATTCAAGATTCAACATTTTTATTGCCATATGTAACTAGTACACTGGAATGCTTGCTGCCCATTCACTCTCACAGTACAGTATAAGCATAAATAGATATACAGTATGTAAAAAAAAATATATTATTATATTTGCGCACTATGCTCAAACACATTTGCAGACATTTATCAGAATTATGCATTCCCCCAACTTCCACAGATTGGCACAATATTTACCTGACTTGGGAAAATTGGACAATGAAGTGTATCATTATCAGCATAGCTGGACATGTACATCTTTTTACAATAGCTGGGTTTTGCATTCAGATGAACACCCAACTGAACTGCATTACTCTTATGATATGCTGCCATTCTTATTATTCAATCATGGTAAGTTTAAAGTCCCGATAAATGTAGTATACGGATTGATTCGTCACAATCACTCGTCTTGAATACAGCTTTTGTCTCAAATAGATTCACGTTCTGGAAAGGTCTGAGCTGGTTCAACATGTGAGTCAGTACAGCTCTGAGGAACGATGCTGTGAGTGCTTGAGCATTCACAGATCTGGAGATACAGATCAAAGGGTTAATGAACAGTGTACTCCATGACATTTAGTTGGACTGCTGAGTCATGCTCCAGTCAACCTTTTTATTCATACAATCTAGTTGGGAAATAGTCTATTCCTGCTTTGTAATCAAATGATATTCCTTCTAGACAATGTCTTGGCATTTGCCTTCACGTATATCTGCGTCCTTTATGACTTTCACGATGGCAATTGCATTGTACTTTATTGAAAGATGATTAATCTCTCTGAAAAATGTTGCAATCTAGGTAAAAAAAGCCCATTCTGTAGAATGGAGTATGCACACACGACTAGTGTAACAGGACATTGAAAGTACAGTAAATAAAACTTTAGTTAAATTGCATTCGTTAAATAGCAGGGGCTCCCAAGTAACATATCCAATTGATGCACTTATGCTCAGTGTAGTGATGTTCCCTCTATAGCTCAAATTGAACCTGGGCCATGCCAGTGCTAACAGTGACCAGTAGTGTGGGGAAGAACCACATATTTGGCTATGAGCATTGCACAGGGAGGGTAGGTTTTTGTTGGAATGGTATCACTAAGTAGGGACTATTCTGGTCCAGCATGCTCCTGTGTCCATCTTACACCTGCAGTTAAATAGTTCTTCGGCACAGTTAGCACACAGCTCAGCGGCTGGAAGGCAGAATTAAAAGAGGTGACAGCTTTGTGGGCTTCACATGACGCATGTAGCGTGCACCCTTTGAAAACGAAACAGGATACAGCAGTCTGCAAATATTGTAAAGGCAAAAACTCTGAATTCTGGCAACTGGTGGTGGAGGAGCACTGCCATTTTGAGAAATATGGTAAATCAGGTGTATTGTCAACCCCATTGTCAAGTATATGAACCGTACTCCAACCCACACAAAGCCATTTGCACCAAAGACCAATCAGGATGTTGTACGTCTAGATACTTGCACCAGAAAGGTGGCACAGAGGATGATGTGTTACCAAAACAAGCCTGTGTTTTCATGCTCCATGCCTCCATCTTGAAAATAATTGGCAAGAAATTAAATCCAAATAAATTATCTTGCTGCAGGATTTCATTCTCCATTATGATTTTAAATGAACACATTTGTTTTTCCACACTTTTCCACACATTGTTCTATAACTTCCTGTTCAGGTGCCTAATTTTCACGGGCGGATATGATGTCACAGGTGGTCGTGGATGTGAGAGAGATTTCAGAAAGGCAAGAATAACATGAACTATGCATGGCTGCAAATGAGAAGGCAAACATTTTTCTGACATTTTCTGACCGCAGTGCAAAACACATCTAAATGGAATTTAAACGTGCATTATGTTTCTCAATGGCGTTTATCCTGCAGTTTGTTTAACATCATATTTTGACAAACCAGAATACATCGCTTGATTGACTTTGTGATTGTTCACAATGAAATAGCTGAGGTTGCGTTTGACAGCTGCCTGACTAACCAAAAAAAAATGACCACCAATGTTTCTGTATTTCGGAAAAGTTATCAAAAATGAAATGTTCTCTAACTAGTTGTTCCAGGCAGCACATCCATTTGACTTTTTTTCATCTAAGAAATACAGCTAATTGTCAGCAGGAGATGGTAGTTTTATTGCATTTAATAGTACATACAGTTCTACGTGGAAAAGAAGAGTAAAGGGCAATGGGGTGAAAAGGTGATTCACAGATTGCAGTAAAACTGAAGTCACAGGGTTGTAGTGCACTCTCTGTTCTTACAACAGATGGGTTCTAACTAATTCCTCATGTGACAAAAAGCACGCGCTATGTGGCAGATGAGATGTCCTCAGAGATCAGAAGTGGATCCATGGAGAATTTAAATGACGTATTGCGCCTGGCAATGACTGACAGACCGTGTCAGCTGAGAGATAAGCTATCAGTGGAAAATGTGGAAGGAGTATGCAGGATGCGATTTAGTAACTGTCATTCACTATCTCGTCTTTAGCCACTCTCAGCTCTCAGCTGCAGTGGCTGACTTTATATTCCAATATCTTTTTTCTGCATTAGACTTGCTCAGAACTGTATACCTCTGTATAGGTTAGGTCATTTGTTGATGCTTGGCTGTGGAGGTTATACAAAATTTGGGTTTCTCCTATGAAAACAGGAACCATAGGAAGCGTGTAGAAGTTATGTTTTTGTTCACAGTTTTCTCCATCTATTGGAGAACATGTTAAGCCAAGGTTGTGACTTAATGCTGTCATTAGCCTATATTATGTGGCATATTTGAAATATTATTTAATATATATTAATTTCTAATTCTGAACAAAAGGATATGACACCAGTAAAACAAGGAATTGACTGAGGTTAAAAAAACTTTCATATTTTAATGAAAGTGAAGAAAAAGTATTGGACTGTAGGTGAGATCTGGATGCCAGTCATTGGCTTATGACAGGGTGCATCCTGCCTTGTCATGCTATACAGGCTGTGTTTGAGTTTTATGTCATGCTTTCTGGAGTGCAACATGTTCCCTGTCTGCTCTCATTAATGTCAATTACAGTGAGTAGAAAAAAATCCCTTGTAAATATGTTTTAATTTGACTTTGCAACACAACAAAATGAGAAATAATCAATGGGGTATGAATACTTTCTCAAGCCACTGTATGGTCAACAGAATTGTGAATAATAAAGCCTAAATAGGTTTTTCCTCAGTGGTATTTAAAGTTTAATGTCACATGAAATTGGTTGCTTTGCACCTTTTGTGGCAAATATACACTGCTGAAACAAGCTTTGAAAATTCGGATACATTTATTTAATAGATTCTGCTATTCAATAGATTCTAGCCACCATCAACCGAATCAAAAACAGGGGTCTTTATTCAGTTAGACATGTTTTTATGAACAATGTTTATCTGTTAATGTCTATAGGAAAGAAAATGGCTTCTAATATCAGAAACCAAAGTTTTTTAGGTTTGTTTAGGTACATCGTATTTCCAGCATTTATCCTGATTAAAATGCTGTTGCGTAAACATTTGTGTAGTTTTAAATTAAGATAATAAACTGCTTAAAATACATTAGTGAATACAATCAACTAATTGCATACAGTAGCTGTCTTGCAGTCTTCTTTGTTACTCCGTTACTTTATGTGCATTAAATGGTAATGTATCATTCCTTGAAAATACTTGATTAAACCTTCAATATGTACATCATGCCAATAAATAATGACTTTCTTCCATTTCAGGTCATTATGTAATGCAATAACTGCAGCAAGATGCATTGATATATACATATTTTGCATAGGTGTGTACCTGTCTAGCCTTTTCTGCTACTTACCCCTTTAATCATATTGTGCAATTTACTTTGCTTGGATACGCGTGCTTGCTAAATTAATGTAATGGGATGTAACATCATGTAATGTAATGCCTGGTAGTACTGTATTAATGTGGATTCATTGGATTTCATTGCAGATTATCGCAGAACAAGAATAAGAACTTTGAGTTTTGTTCATTTTTCATTTAGAACAGTGTGATGATGTAGTACCACACATCAAAACCCTGAGGTGATACCAAGGTGGACGAGTCCCACCGCGACCCCCGCCAAGATGAACACGACCCAGGGGCCGCTGCTGCTGGAGGCCGTGTTTGGCAACTTCACCTACTCGCTTGACAACCTGACTGAACTCGCGGACAAGGCCAAGCCCACGGCCTGTGAGCAGCTCCACATCGCTACCGAGGTCTTCCTCATCCTGGGTATCATCAGCCTCCTGGAGAACATCCTGGTCATCTCCGCCATCGTCAAGAACAAGAACCTGCACTCGCCCATGTACTTCTTCGTCTGCAGCCTGGCGGTGGCTGACATGCTGGTGAGCGTCTCCAATGCCTGGGAGACCATCATCATCTACCTGCTCAACAACCAGCAGCTGGTGGTGGAGGAGCACTACATCCGGCAGATGGACAACGTCTTTGACTCTATGATCTGCATCTCGGTGGTGGCCTCCATGTGCAGCCTGCTGGCCATCGCCGTGGACCGATACGTCACCATCTTCTACGCCCTACGCTACCACAATATCATGACGGTGCGGCGGGCGGGCCTCATCATCGGCGGCATCTGGACCTTCTGCACTGGCTGCGGCATCGTCTTCATCATCTACTCGGACACCATGCCGGTGGTTATCTGCCTGGTGTCCATGTTCTTCATCATGCTGGTGCTCATGGCCTCGCTCTACAGCCACATGTTCATGCTGGCACGCTCTCACGCCAAGCGCATCGCCGCCCTGCCCGGCTACAACTCTATCCACCAGCGCACCAGCATGAAGGGTGCCATCACCCTCACCATACTCCTGGGGATCTTCGTGGTTTGCTGGGCTCCCTTTTTCCTCCACCTCATCCTCATGATCACCTGTCCCCGCAACCTCTATTGTGTCTGCTTCATGTCCCACTTCAACATGTACCTCATCCTCATCATGTGCAACTCGGTCATCGACCCGCTCATCTACGCCTTCCGCAGCCAGGAGATGAGGAAGACCTTCAAGGAGATCATCTGCTGCTATAGCTTGCGCAATGTCTGTGGACTCTCCAGCAAGTATTAGGACCTTAGTCTAATATTTATTTGAAGTGTTTTAACCTTTTACAATTTCTGTGGATTACTGACAATTTAACATTCTTTAAAACAAAATTAATTGTACTTTTTGGGTAGCAACATGTTTCCTTGAAAAAACACCTGTTTTTTCACAGAATGAATGAATTCTCTAATTAAACTCCACACTGCTATTATTTTGAACACGCCCCTTTCAATGAATGAGTCAATTACTCAGAGCAAGCAGCGTGCATGTCATGACAGTTGGGCCTGTTGTTTTTCTATTACACTACTACATCTACAAGTAAATTATTTGCCATGCAGAAATAGCACTACTACTAATAACAGTGGTTCATCAGGTTACTGATATTGTACTGATATTTTTTTTAACACAACTGTACTTACATTCCCGGACAATATTATGAACCACTAGCTTCATTGCTGTTGTATTTTTTTATTGAAAGACACTGAAGAGACTGAACTGCCGATTGGTTTTTCTAACAGATATTTCCCTTTTCAGTGAATGACACTGGTGCTGTAAGAAAAATGCTCTCATGTTATGCCTCCTTCCAACTGATGAGAACATGTGTCCTTGTGTTATATTGTAGGAGGCAAATCACCACACCATTTAAGTCCCAAGTTTTACACACACTTGCTTTACGTGAACATACTTATTGATGGTTGGGGCTTTTCTCTTGGAAAATATAGAAATACGGAAACCGAGTGTCAAGACATGCCTTATACAGTTTGTAGCATCCAATGCTCATATGAAACTGATGCCTTTTGTTGACACGCGTCACTTATCCAAATGAACCTGACCACACAGTTTTATTTTCCCCACATTAAATATACAAACAACGTGCTCGATAAATGTAATCCAAGCTAATCAATATATCCACACTCCACAGACACGGTCTAAAAACTGTGTGGCTCGCGTGTCCTCATATAAGCAATCAAATTTAAAAAACTTGCATGCTGGTTTCTTATTAAAATGTATGTCTGTTCTTAAAAAGACATGAACCAATTTATCTCTATTGAGTTCACTGTAGATAATACACCTTAATACAATGTAAATAGTTAACATTTTAAACACCAAAAAATAGACCTAATTATTAAAATGCACACACATAAAAATGTATTAAATATAAGATATGTAAATCATAGAACTATGAATTTGGCTCCTACAGTTAAAATGATGACACTTTCCGAACAACTTTGATTCATCAAAGGTGTCTGTATGACATTTATTCAAGTGCAACATTAAGTGCTACATCAAATCAAATCTATTTGAAAGCTTACTGCTGTCAAAGTGGCATTGGTGTACAGTTAAAAAATTATCTCTGAAAAGAATACCAGTGCTTCTGACATACATTACACAAGCCTCTTAATGCATTAATTAAAAGGATAGTTCACTTTATAGGGTTAAAATATTTTATTTCAGTTTTAATGTATGTTTTAGATTGGCCCAGTTTTCATGAGAAATAGTGGATATTTTAGATACTTACATAAGTTTCTGATTGGCTAATGTTGGACATGTAACAACAAAGCTCAGGAGGTGCAGCAGGCTACCCCTTGCCCAGACCAGCTGCATCTGTGATGTTCTGGTATTATGTATGTCTGTTTATATAATTGTTTTCTTTCATCATTGCATTTCCCTCTGTTCGTGGGTTGTCTGAGTCGCATTCGTGTGTTTGTTTACCCTGTCTCGTGTATGCACTGTTTAGGTGACTTCGGGATTTTTCGAGGGGTTCGTGTTCTGCTACTTCCTGGTTTTCCTTACGCGTAAATTGTATAGATTACTAACTCGTGCTAACAATCACTCGGGTGGTTTATTAGTTAAATGCACTTACTAAACCAATTAACATAAATGTTTACTAACCAACTAACGGTCTGTCTTATAGTTAGGTATTAACACGATTAACCAGTTTGTCCGCGATCTCTGTTATTCGCCCCAGCTGTTTGTATGTAGTTTCACCTCTCGTGATTACTGAGCACACTCCGCTCCTCTTCGAGCCCGTTGTTTGTTATGCATGTTTCCGAATCCCTTCCATGTCTTTGTTATGTTTCCGTGATTGTTTCATTGCTACCTCATGTGTTAACCTCACGTAGTTTGTTACCCCTCCCTTTCCTATACGTGAGACCCACAAATCTGTTTGTTCCCTGTCAGAACGTACCCTTTATTTCCTGAGCCTGTGAATTGAAAGCCAGCGACTTAATTGATTACCTGAGACACCCTTTCCGTACGACCCGAGTAAGCCTAGCGATTTTGTTTGTTTGCCTTTGCCATTTGGTTTTTGACTGATTGTTTTTCGACTTTGCCTTTGCCTGCCGTTTTTGTACTTCTGCCTGTGATTTCCCGGTTCTTCGACTTTTTGATTCCGTACTACTCTATTGCATACTGTTTTTGTACTGTCGCTTATCTGATATCCTGGCTTTTTGACCCCTGACTCTGAAATAAACCTCGTTTTGCTACTTCCTTGTCTGCTATTGGGTCTCTGTGTCTGAAACGTAACAGCATCAAATTATATACTCCTTAGGAGTAAAGCGGTTGTGCAGTTTGAGAACTGAGAAGGAAAGACTGGTATGATATAAAAACTAATTTTTATGTTTAATCACCATTGTAATGTAAACATAATGCCACTATACAAGCTGCTTTGTAGTTTTCTTGCTTTAGACAAAAACTTCAGAAGCCCCTATAACAGCCATTATAAAGCTTGTCATAATATTCTGTAAATATCTAAACTACCATTTATTCCAATTTACAAATGTCCTGGCCAAAACATACTCCGTTGAAAAAATTAAATGGTTTGCACTCAATAATGGCTAATGGTTTTACTGTTTTTTCATTTAACAAATGCAGTGTAAACATCTTGCGCAAATGTTTCGGCTACGCCTTCAGTGTGCAGGTTCAAGGCTTATGGCATTCCACCATCTTTTAAAACAAAGGTCTAGCTGCAATCAATTAAAAGTTGCTGGCTGATCTGTGTGAGACAATTAAGCACCAGGGGTTATCATAGACAAAAAGCAATCAAAGCAATCAGAGTGAGTGAGCTAATAGAGGGGCGAGTGTGTCCATGCTAGGCCGTTTTTAAACTAAAATAACATTTCCCTTTAATTACTATCAGTGCAAAGATAATGAATGTAAGGTAATAAAATTACCAAATGAATGTAGCTGAATACAGTGAAAACCCTAGATCATACATTCATTAATCTAATTCCCCAGCCTGAAATACATTACAGCACTGGAAAAAGATTATTTTAGGTCCATAAGGTTTTTAAACAAAACTAAAGAATACAAGCATTATTTTTTCACAGTGCAGCACATAGAACATCAGATTGAGATATTAATGTGATCCAATTAACTGTCAAATAATACAATCCTTTTCAGATCCATCCACCACACTGTTATTTTTTTATTCGTTCAATGTTTATTGATAAGATTTCTTGGTTTTTAATTCACACAAATGTAATTGATCTTTTGCTGTTTGCACACCACAAAACAGCAAAAGATCAGCATGACGATGCAAAATTTATTAAAAGTTTTTTTTACCCCTGTTAATTTTCTGCATGTATTTGTACTGAGTTTCATCTTGAAATGAGAAAGAAAATCCTCTGTGTTGTTAGATAAATATACCTCTATGAAGTCTTGAGCAATGCCTGAGATAGTTCTGTACAGTGCATTGGTTTCAGAAAGCTTAATGTTAAAACTAATAAATGCAGTCTCAATTTACATCCATAGATAGTGTTTATTTGTTGTACTAAATTCTTTGCTTTTTTCAATGGTATGGCTTGGGAAAGGTTCAGATTATATTGTGAATATGTTTTTATGACAGGATAATTCTATTCTATTTTTTGGAGGGAGAAGGGGTTGAATGTTACAGTAGGCTCTCAGAAAGTGATAAAGAAACCATTCTAATATTAAGATAATTTATCTTTTGTAACTCTACATTTGGGTAAGGGCATAGTGTAAGAAAAAGGTTTGAATAGTTTGTTGGGCTGAGTTGGTAAAATATGATAAATATGCAAAAATACGATTCTATCCAAATATATGTATACATAAATCCACATTTCTTTCATGAAATGCTGATTGATTCTGTTGATTTTAGAAATGAGAGCAAAGCTATTTGTGATACTGTCTTCAGGAGCCCACAGTGCAGCAATCAGTGGGGAAGGTGAGTCACTGCCTCTTATGCATTAAAGTACCATAAAGCATCTTGACTTGATGGCCGACATGGCAGGGTTCTGAAAGTATGCGCCAATCAGCTGAAAGCTTGTTTTTACTCAAATCTTTCAGTTTTTAACTCCTGATTTAGTAGTAAAAAAGCCAGGGTCTCAACCATTGAGTGACCTTTGCTCTGTTGCTCTAGCCTCCACTGGCAAAGTGCATGGAGAGAACTGTGAGCAACCATCTTACCTTGTCAACACCAGACAAACTGGACACTTTACAGTGTTTCCAAGGACAAAGGGGAACTGAGGATGCAATTCTTACCATGGGCAACTGTTGGCAGTCACTTACAACAAGTCAAATCTTATGTATGAGTTTTATTTATCAATTTTAGCTCAGAATTTATTGCAATGCAAATTCACATACTGAATGTGAATGGGGACCTGGTACAATGGATTAAGGACCATTTAACAGATCACCCAGTCTGTATAAAGGGATGGTTTCCTGATGTAGTAGTTTTAAGTACAGGGGCACCTCACAGCTGTGGTTTGTCACCTTTATAGGCCTATTTTTACAAGATGGTGACCTAGACCGGAAGGGATGTTAACTTTCTGTATTGCAACACATTGGAAATCACGTGTAATTTTTTTGGGGTTGTGTTGCATCCCTCACAGAACATTTCCTCCATTCAGGACCCCTTCTTTGGAAAAAGAAGTTGGTTTTTTAAACATTTAACTTGCTCTGGCTAACAAGGTTGATAAACCGACTTAATGGCTGCCTCATGGAACAATCTCGCTCATGACATTAAGTTTGGTTTTGGTTGCAACTTACATGTTAAAACCCAAATTTTGCCCGTCAATATCGCAGCCATTTTAGCACCAATTACCAATCCACTAGGCAGATCAACTAATCTCATCAATATCTCACCATAAAACAAATATCGGAAAGATTTGTTCAGCCGTTTTCATATAGGCCTAGTTAAGTACATTTCAAAAATTGCATTAGGATTAAGACTTTTTTTCACCAATGACCTAGCTCAAATGATACCACTGTAATTGCTAAAGTAGACATAGCGATATGTCAGGCATGATATTGACTAATGCTTTTGGGGGGTCACATTTCTGTGTATTGTACAGTTTTTAAATAAACCTTTATAAGGCTACAATACAGAAAATGAATTGCCCATTGACAACATTGGGGCATAAATTTAGTAGCAACCGGAGGCTAATTGAAAGTTTGAACTACCGTTGAACAACTTGTGCAATGTGAAATTTATCTTCCTTAATTTGTGTGCAAGTGACGTTGTGTAAATGTGTGTGGTGAGACTTACCTGATGGCGAAGAATGGCGGCTGCTGAGATCGAGTGGTAAAACCCAGCAGAAATCAAGACGCAAGCGCCTCGTGAAAACCCGGGACCGGAGGGCAGCATTGGCGGCGGACTGCAGAGCTGGTCGGTGCAACGGAGCCTGTGGAACTGGGAGTCTGTGTCCCGTGGCAAACCCGGCCAGTGTGATGAGGGTGGCGGAGAGCAGCGGAGGGACTGTGACCCGAATTCGCCTGAGTGCGGGGCAGGCGGATTCCTCGTTAGCGATTACCAAGGGGCGGCGGAGCCGCCCTGTTGTGTGTTGGTTGTGTGTGGTTGATTATTATTTGCCGGACGGCTATAATTTGATTTCTATTATTTAGTGGATGTCCTCCTGTTGGTGTGGGAAGGACTCCACTCTTTGTTTTCTTTGTGTTTATTATTGTGGTGTCGTATGCAAGTGAGTGCTAACCGCTGTGTCTGTCTGCATGGGATCCCCCCCTCGAGTGTAATAGTGGGGCCGGGCGGCCGGCAGCCCCCCGGGGTGGCAATATAGGGCGGGATCATGAGTGTGTATGTCGTAACCAGTAGCATACTTAATAGTGCACGGTGTGTATGACGTGGAGGAGTAACAATTGTGTGCTGTGTGGTGTGGGGGAAATTTGATCACGCTTACCTGCGGGTGAGGCCGGCTTCGTTCGGCGAATTGTGTGAGTGGAGGGAGGGGGCAAACGCGGCAAAGTCCACCGTTTTCATCATCTGTGAGCTCTTATAAATTGCATCTTTAATAAGGCTTGTATTTTTACCTTTTACTTCTTAGTATGTATAGCTACTGCTTGGGGAAGGGTGGACCAATAAAAAACCTGGTCCGGATTGTGGAAGGGAGAATTTTCATTCCGACCCTTGACATTAACGTACAACATTATGCGGAGTTCTTTTTGGCAAGTCACAATGCAACGTAATAATTATGTTAGCCAAGTTAAATAGATGACATTATAGCTAGCTATATTTTTCATTGCCATGTGGTGCTAGCCAGCTTGCTATATTGGCTAAAATAAATTTACTTAAAACTGGAAGAGCCTGATGTTTAAAGATGTTTACCAGGGAGAAGTATTTCACTGTAATGTATACCAGCACACAAGCAATGCATTTTGTAATGGTGTTCTTAGCTACTTACAAGCATTTAGTTGCAAGGCTCAACATCTAAAAAGCTATGTGATTTGTCTGCTAGCCAGGGGGATATACTATGAAGCAGGCTTACTGAATTTGCTGGATAACTGCACTGAGAAAACCCCAGAACAGCTCTTTTTACTTCAGTCCATGTTCCAGATTTGGGAAGGTTCCGGGTTTTACTCAGTGCAGTTAGCTAACTCAGAAATCCTGCTTCGGAGTATACCCCCCAGGTCTGCAAACTTTGGGAGTAAGGTTAACATTACCTGAGCAAGTACTATGCGTTTCTAAGTGTAAAATGTTTCAAACAAATCCTTTATTCTTATCCACGGTGGTCCCCTAGTAGTAGTTGTCGACGTCCCAATTGTAGGATAACATTTCTCTGAAATTCTAAATTAGTTTCAAGAAAACCCCCCAAAAATTCAAATGAAGGATTGTTAAAGGGGTAATAAACATTAAATCACATATTTTGAGTTATAAAGCCGAGTATCTTGTCTAATTTCATAAATCACATATATCCTATTGTTTAAAAAAACTAATGTAATTAAGCCGTGCCAGCGCATTTTGTGTCAAAAAAGAGGCATTCCCTGAAATCCAAACTGAAAAATGTGTTTGAGCCACGCCCCTATCCGTGACGTGTAAACAATTTCTAGTGATTATGTCTTACCATCAATTCCCTGGATTGTTCAACATAACGCCCGTTCACAAAATATGTCGTTTTTCTGGACCAGCTTCGAGTATATTTTACGTTTTAGTATTTTTTGTGTGAATATACCAGCGCTGGCACTGTTTAAAAACTTAACATCCCATAATTCCCTCTGAACGGTTAAATTAAGTAAAATGGCCGAATTAGCAAGGTGGTATGCACTTCCAAAAATGTCCAGACAAGATGATATCTCATTGGTCGAGAACCACCGTAGTTGCAGTAATAGTTATGTAGTCTGTTAAAGTGGACTACAAACCAAAGTACAATCATTAATCCATTACTTTAAAAAAATGTAATTGGAACATGCGATGTATGGTATATATCCTTGTACTACACAGGCTAATCCAGGAACGTCTCAGCTCATTCTATAAATCATATTTTTAAAAATAGTCGATAGTCTCCGAAGCCCGTTCTTTCTGTCATAGGGAATTTACTTCCGAAACCATACAAGGACTGATTTGTTTGTATTGAACAAATTCACTTAGTTCACATTCGTATACGTGCTAGAAGTGCTATTTTGAGACCGTTTTAGCTGCCTTATAGAAGTGAACGGAGAGCGACAAATACCCTATATTCTGGATTATCACCCCAGGGCAGCACAGAGCAACTAACAAACATATTTCGCCACCATTTGGACTCATATCATGGCCAGGTAACTAAACAACCCAAAGTTCTACCAAAGTTCAATTGTGCTTTAAGTGTTAAGTTTGGCTTGGTCAAAAGCCGCAAAAGACAGGAAATTGAAATGAGCACCACCAAGCCAAACTTCAGCTCTCTACACTCTCAGGGATTTCCAGTACTCCGTTTTTTATATCTGACTGCTAAACAGTTCTGTAGCTATGTTGGTCTACTGTATTCCAAACAACATGTACTCATCACTGGGCAGATAGATATGTTATTGTCTTCCACTGCAGTCCGCTGTGATCTGTGCGCTTCTCGCCTCTGGTCCAAAAATAGCGAAACTCAGTAGCCACCAGTGTGCCATGCGCTGCACCACTGACTGCGACGGCTCGCCGCACGCCATGCGACGGCCGGAAAATAGAGCCCTCTCTCTCGGATTGAACTTGGTGATGGCATGCCTATGCTTACGGGACTCGTGCAATACTTTTGTATATATTGTAAAATATTGTAAATAAATCTAACTTTGATGTTGATCCGCTACCCTCTTTCTCTGTTGTGCCTTTTGTGTTCAGTGAGTCATGAGCCCTGGCCATTACAAGCTTGGATAGATTTGTTAATGTTGATCCAGGATCATTCTCGCCATGTTGATCCAGGATGATCGTCATATTGTTGATCCGGAATAAATTTGCTTATGTTGATCCAGGATGATCCTCACCATGCTGATCGTGCACGGATTTGCTAATGTTGATCCAAGGTTGTCATTGCCAAAAAGCACAAGCTGTTGCTGAAATAAAATACTGTATAAAATAAATAACTGCCAAAACATGCAAGCTGTCCCTCTGTCCCTATTGTTCCAGGAACAACAATAGTGATGTTGATCCAGACCAGGACCTTGTCTAAATCACATTGTGCGGCTGGAGACCGCCACAGAATTCCATGTAGATGGCTAAACTGTATATACAGTAAGTATAAGAATCCAGTATTGCTACTGAAGACAGTTCATAGAGTGCATACAATACTTAAGGCATAGACCTTCACTCAAAAAATAACTTTTAAAAATAACTGCAGAGCACTGGATGGGTTAATTATTTTATTATTTTATTCTTATTTTATCTTATTGTTTTACTCATCAAATAATTTGCAGGGAAATTGCACATTAATTACCTGAATGGACGTATAGTAGGAAAATATATAAAATTGACTATGAAGTGTTTTTTATCATAATGGTCAAGTGTAGCACATTGTGCATACAGTATTACTGCAATGTGGGCCCAAGTGTACATTCATTTTAATTTATGTGCCAAGCATAGTTTTTCAAGAAGTCAATACATTTTGTATTCCTATTTACATAACATAAGTAATATGTAGTAATGATAAATATAATAACACTACGTACGTTTAGTACTTCCGTCTGCTAAGCCTTTATCAAACAGACATACCTTGGCTATTTAGCTGTGTACCAATTTCCTGATATACTTACGCAAACATTTGGTCACGTAAATATGATGCACAGCTTCGTTTTAAAAATGAGGCGCACCTTCCTTCACTGACGTTTTCCTTCAATAACAACAAAAACAATATGTGACATGGCCATGCAAGGGTGGAACGTCTTACGACACTTCCACAGTACGGTTGGAAAAATAATATTTTTTGCTTACTGCATGTACTAACTGGCGTACCGTCGGCTGTAAAATAGGCCTTCTGTAACCTTACCTTTACATGGATATAACTCCTAAACTGTTTTCATTTATAGTTCTTAATTATCAATCAAGCAATTAATTAACTGAATAACAAATATCAAAATATTTTCTGTGCTAGAATTTTTTTTTGTTTCATAAAATGTGCAGTCTAGAACTTAAATATGTGTAGTGAGAGCTGGTGTGCTGGAAAAAGCTGGGTGTAACCATAGACTGTAAAAACAAAACGACACAATAACTTAACAAATCGGCACATGGGGAGACATTAGACAAAAAAAAAAGCACCTACAGGTTCTGGTGAAAAAAATGTATTGCATTAATGTATTTACCGTACCATTGACTTGGTGCCAGAAAGCAACGCTTGCAATAAGATCAGGAAGTGAGCTTCAAAAATGAAGCCCGGGTTGTGACCGAATGTGATTCCTGTTCCCTGTCCCCTGTCCACTCAGACCCCTGTCTACTATATGCCCTGTCCCCTGTCCCCTGTCCACTCAGACCCCTGTCTACTATATGCCCTGTCCCCTGTCCACTCAGACCCCTGTCTACTATGTGCCCAGTTCCCTCACTTTGCAAACAGTGTGCAAAAGAAATCCTGCAAAACTCTTTCCAAACTAGTGAGAAAGTAGTTTGTATTATATTTTTAATTGAGATTATCAATCAGTTTACATATGACGATGTTTACAAAGTGTAGATTATGAAAAGTCGCCCACTCAAAAGCTTTTTGACAAAGTTGACTGAAATATGCACCCTCAAATGGGTTAAGGGATCATATTCGGTCATGGCCCCGGTTTTGGTCCCTTGGGTGTAATGCATTACTTGTTTCCGTATATTTAGCTTGCATAGCTAACAATCTAACAATCAATTCACTGAATAATCAAGACCAATATGTAGCCTATAGTGATCAATAAATTATCATGACAATTTGAGCTTGTTTAACAAGGGTGGCAATAATCTGCACACGTTATTTTTAAGACGGCGCTCAAATTACTCAAAGCGATTTAAATATTAGAAAGCATACATTTAAAGAGGACAACCTCTTAAGTGTCTCGAACCCTTGCGCGTAACGCATAATTCAGGCTATAAAAACGAATTTATGAAAACCTACGAAACATTGAACATTTAAACTTTGAGTGAGTCAGAATATTTGCATGATAACCCATCATCATAAATGCGGATACAGAAAAATGCTAGACAAGTGTATGATGCACAAAACAATAATGCTATTTAAAAATAAATTGGTAATCTAATAATTTACTTATTGGTCTTGGTTATTGAGTGAATCAATTGATTGACAGTCAGGCAAAGTAAACGGAAACAGATTGAGAGTGATCATCCGTTTAAAGCTTAAAGGTAAGATTGCAGAGGACCTAGTTCTACTTCCCAGGGTTTGTTACTGCGTACTAAACAGTACACAGTAAACAGTACACAGCTGCTAGTACACAGGAAACAGGACATAGTAGATAGGGCCCTGATCCGGACACAGCCATGGTGACTTGTGAACTACTTAAAGCAAGCCCTGTTTGAGTGGAATTTTTAAAAAGTGGGTTAACATCTGAGTAGCCAGAAAATTGCCCATGTTTTATTGAAATACACTGCTCAAAAAAATTAAGGGAACACTTAATCATCACAGTATAACACCAAGTCAATTAAACCAAACCGGTCATGCTGGATGATGTTACAGGCAGCATAACATTCGCCACGACGTCTCCAGACTCTTTCACGTCTGTCACATGTGCTCAGTGTGAACCTGCTCTCATCTATGAAGAGAACGGGGCACCAATGGCGAACCTGCCAATTCTGGTGTTCTCTGGCAAATGCCAATCGACCTGCACAGTGCTGGGCTGTGAGCATAGGTCCCACTACAGGACGTCGGGCCCTCATGCCACCCTCAGTTTGGTCAGAAACATGCACACGAGTAGCCCGCTGGAGGTCATTTTGTAGGGCTCTGGCAGCGCTCCTCCTGTTCCTCCTCGCACAAAGGAGCAGATACCAGTCCTGCTGCTGGGTTATTACCCTTCTATGGCCCTGTCCAGCTCTCCGCGTGTAATGGCCCATCTCCCGGTATCTCCTCCACGCTCTTGAGACTGCTGAGAGACACAGCAAACCTTCTTGCGATGGCACGTATGGATGTGCCATCCTGGAGGAGCTGGACTACCTGTGCAACCTGAATGGGCTGCAGGTACTGCCTCATGCTACCAGTAGTGACAAGGGCAAAACTAGAGAAAAATCAGTCAGGAAGGATAATGAGAGAGAAATGGTCTGTGGCCACCACCTGCAAAACCATTTACTTTTTGGGGGTTGTCTTGCTGTTGCCTCTCCTGTCCATCTGTTGTCACTTTCATTTGCACCAAAGCAGGTGAAATTGATTCACAATCATTTACGCTTCCTAACTGGACAGATCGATATCCCAGTTTATCCAAGTTTAATTGACTTGGTGTTATATTGTGTTGATTAAGTGTTCCCTTCATTTCTTTGAGCAGTGTATATACATAGATCCAGATGAAACACAACTGAAATTCCTCTTTATGAGAATGAAAAATAATTGGAGACTTGAGCCTTTTGGTTGCTCATGTTCCACTTGAACAAACATGTGACTGAAAATCTGTGTCTTTTATCTAAATTTTAAAAAGCCTTTTAATCAGCACTGATGCAATGGTGTGTTTCAGTTCTGAGAAAAAACTACAGTCCAAGCCAAACCGTCCCACTTTTTTTCTTCTGACGTGGTCATTATTGATAGTGAAATTGAATTGAAGATAAGCTTAAAAAAGCCTGCATTCATAAAAAACAACTGCACATTCTTGAGTCAGAACAGCAGAACATCTTTCTAAAGGTGCTCCGGAGCTCAGCGCTCCGGAATGCGTAAATGGCTGGATCAATAACCCCCTGACTCATCATTAAAATGAGGTGTACCTCGAAGAGGGACCGGTAGCATTCACAGTAGGGGTTCTGGGGGCACACCGTGATGATTAGCAAGTGAAGAAAAAATGGAGACCAGCAAGCAATGAAGACACCAAAGAGGATGGTGAGTGTCAGGGCTCCCCTCATGTTACTCCGTTGCCGCGGTGAGTTGCCAGGCAGTGAGGCGATCTTCCCAGCGTGTTGCCGTGCCAGAAGGAACATGTGGACGTAGAGGAAGAGAGTCAGAACCAGGCAGGCCAGGAAGAGCACGATGAAGCAGGTCTTCATGGTGGGGGCCTGGAAGAACACCATCATCACCGCGCTGCTGCCGCCACAGAGCCCCCAGATGGCGGCCAACACGGTTGCTGCTCGCCTCATGGTCATGATGTTGTGGTAGCGCAGGGCGTAGAATATGGTGATGTAGCGGTCCACAGCGATGGCCAGGAAACTTAAGATGGAGCCCATGAAGGACATGCAGAGCAAGGTGTCCATCACATCGTCCATCTGAAGCATTGAGATGGCCCGGGAGTTCAGGTGGCCGGCATCAGAGAAGACCAGCATGATGTTCTCCAAGGTCTTGGAGAGGCTAGAGATGGTGTTGAAGAGGGCCAAGCTGCAGATGAAACAGTACATAGGGGAGTGCAGATTCCTATTGCGGATCACCGCCACCACCACCAAAAGGTTCTCGCACAGGCTCACCATGCCAACGGCAAAGAAGACCTCGTTGGGGATATGCACTTCCTCACAGTCCGTCTTGTTAGCAGCCAGGGATGTGGTGTTGGCCATGGTGGGGTGGAGCTAAAGGGATGTGATTCCCACTTTTGTTTTTGGCTTGTCTGATTAGTCTTCACAATGCACTTGATTCTCTGTTACTCTGGGTGATTTTTCAATTAGATTTTTTTTGTGATGTTGAAAGATGACAAAGCAAGCTTACTGGAATAGAAATTCCTAGAAAAAGAAAACATTGGTGATTCATTTTGTTTTGTGATGTTGTATACATGCTAATGGTTAAGAGAAACATCAGACTATACTAATAAGCATTGGGTGCAGCAGTCGCCTTAGGTACAAAGGAGCCTTGTGCTCTAGCTGCCCTGAGGAACCATGTACAAAGAACCATTGGGAAGCAGTTCAAACTTTGAGAACAGAATATGGGAGGAGTCATCCAAGATGGGGTCAGTTTTTCACAAAATGTTTTTCTGGAACTAGCTAGAGGGGCTCCATTGATATTTTACTACATGTGTTGACAACTTTCTGAAATTATTTTTCCATCTTAAATTAAGATTTTAAACCCAATTGAGCAGTGAAGGAGCTTTTAAAAATGTAAAACTGCTTGACAAATGAGAGATTTAAACAGATAGAATGCCTCCAGCTCTAAAAAAAACTTGACCTTATCTAAACAGCCTTAAAACTTCACTGCATACATACAAGTGACTCCCCATCCTCCCCCTCTGATGTTACTGCACACATCAATGAATAAACCTCTGTTTGTTATTACAAATATAACCTAGAGGAATTCATTTGAATCCAACTGAAGGCAGTCACATTGGTTTGATAATGTGCAAAATGAACAAAGACAGCCTATGCATACTCTAGCTTTAAGGGTAACATCATTTGTCAATGTTCCAACCAAAATTGACCACGAGAAGCAAAGAAACCATGAATCTCACTATTTTCTAAATGTAATGGCACACCAATAAAACAATATTGTCTTGCTGACAATTTTAGTATTAGACAGTCTCTCTCATACGTTTTAGAAAATCAACTGCTATATGAAATTAAATGACATTGGCTGCAATATTTTTATCAATCATTATATATGCACATACAAAAAATATGAGCCAAAGTGAGCCGCAGCAACCGTGGGATGTACTTCATACAATTGATGTGTTGTCTGATCCCTTTGAATTACAACCAGATTAACATAAAGTGCTATTGCAATTTGCATTGCAATAAAGGTGTGGTGAAAACATCCTTACAGAAACACTTGTATTTGTTTTTTTTAACAGAGCTGACTTGTATTTAGCTTTTAACAGCTCTAACTTGTATTTGTTTTTTTTCACTCTGAGGCAGAGCTGTGCCTGTGTTCACTCTGGGGCAGAGCTGTGTCTGTGTTCACTCTGGGGCAGAGCTGTGTCTGTGTTCACTCTGGGGCAGAGCTGTGTCTGTGTTCACTCTGGGGCAGAGCTGTGTCTGTGTTCACTCTGGGGCAGAGCTGTGTCTGTGTTCACTCTGGGGCAGAGCCGTGTCTGTGTTCACTCTGGGGCAGAGCCGTGCCTGTGTTCACTCTGGGGCTGAGCTGTGTCTGTGTTCACTCTGGGGCAGAGCTGTGTCTGTGTTCACTCTGGGGCAGAGCTGTGTCTGTGTTCACTCTGGGGCAGAGTGCCCGAGCTGTGTCTGTGTTCACTCTGGGGCTGAGCTGTGTCTGCGTTCACTCTGGGGCAGAGCTGTGTCTGCGTTCACTCTGGGGCAGAGCTGTGCCTGCGTTCACTCTGGGGCAGAGCTGTGCCTGCGTTCACTCTGGGGCAGAGCTGTGCCTGCGTTCACTCTGGGGCAGAGCTGTGTCTGTGTTCACTCCGGGGCTGAGCTGTGTCTGTGTTCACTCTGGGGCTGAGCTGTGTCTGTGTTCACTCTGGGGCTGAGCTGTGTCTGTGTTCACTCTGGGGCTGAGCTGTGTCTGTGTTCACTCTGGGGCAGAGCTGTGTCTGTGTTCACTCTGGGGCAGAGTGCCCGAGCTGTGTCTGTGTTCACAGTGTTGCCACTTTGTGGAACAGCCAGTGGAGCAGCGGAGGTGGACTTGAGATGCTAATTATTAAGGATTTTTTGTGGCTGGTCCCAAGAACAAGCTGTCACTCTGAAGCATTGTGGGAGGAGCTCCATTTTCTTTGCATCTCTAGCTTCGTATCCGAAGCCAAGTAAATATTTCTCGAAGGTCTGAAACCAATGCAACTAAAGCTAAAACTAAAGGTTTTATTTGAACAAAGTCTAAAAAAACAGACCTAACACATCAGAAAAATATAACACATGGTAATGCAAAATGTTGAAATATTAAGAGATATAAAAAAATGTGTAACGGCGGAGGACCACACGTGACCGACAGGGGATTCCTATAGTTCTCCATGAAAGTAGAAAGACCACTAATAGGGGATACGGAAAATTTAAAAAGGAAGACAAAACTTCCCGGCGAATATTGCCAAACAAAAACCGACCCAGGAAAAGAGGGCGAAAAGCTTGCAGAATCAAGCAGTAAACAGAGAAAAGAACAGCTCAATCTCGGAACCAAAATAAGGCAATCAGAAACAAAGTGAAAGAATAACAACCCAGAGAAATGTGCTCAACGCTCTCAGACTAGAGCAGAAAAAAGGGTCAGAAAGATTTACCTCTAGCTCAATAAAATATCAAAATAGCTCAAATAAGAGGCAAACAGAAACAAGAAAAACTAGGGAGACTGTCAAATAGACAAACAGAAAATGAAGGAAGGAACTCTTAAACAAAGTCCCACGTGTCGATATAGCAATAACGCTTGAATCAACAAGTGGTCGCCTGAATCCTATACCGGCTTTACCTGGCTTATGTGGAAACAATAACACAAAAGCGACTGAAGAGGTAATCGCTGTGCTTAAATAACATCCAGACGCTAACCCAGGTGAAACGAATGAGTGCGGGTAAGCGGAAAAGCACGGCAGGAGCACCGTCCCGTGGAATTGAAAAGCAACGTCCGCAGAACAGGACAGGTGAGCTGCAAAACCAAATGTAACCATTTATTGCCTTACTTGTATTTGACAAACAAGTAAGACACCCCCCCCCCCACCCCCCCTCCTGCCAAATTGAGAATCACCAACTGATTTTCTCAGGTCAATCTTGTGCCTGCCATTGGCGCGGGAAGATGTTTTGAACACAGAGTGCTGAAAATCGCTTGCTATAATGCAACAATAATTTTATGTTTCATTGCTACAGAACAATTTCCTGGTATTTATTCTACCTTTGGTAGCCTAATAAATGTATTGCATACAGATTTAATATATTGTAGCAATCGTTACATGGACGATGTGCTGCAGCACCCTCAGCACCCCTACTTCCAGCGCTGATGGTGCCTGCCACACACTGCTGAAGGAGCGCTGCAGCTGTCACCCCCAGGAGCTTTATTTGGAGTGCAATTGTGTTTATCGAATTAAAATTATAAATGGAGGAACATATAATGCAACTAATAAGGTGTAGAACAACAGACACTGACAAATACAATGAAAAAGGTTGCATGAATTCGAAAGTCACCAGTGTTTCAGTTATATCTTTATAGACTGAAATGAAATAACCAAAACATTGGTGGGTTTATCACCTTCACTAAATATAAGCTTCTTTTGGAGAGAAAAGGATGCAACCATCCGTTTCATATTTAGGAAAAATGTTAACATTCACGCTTGTAAAGACACACTAAAGACACACTAAATGTTTTCAGTTTTGGAGACTGAACACTGAGGACTCTATCTTGGCAATCTTGGCGCTTGATCGAAGCGCATGGCGTAAAGTCCATTTAGGGCGTGTCCAAGTCCAAATGGGCTGAACCTAGTCTCTTCATTAATTATAGGTGTGTCTTGGGCGTGACATGCAATAAACCAATCAAAATATCATATCCTATTCTCTTTAAAAGCCTGCTTTTTCACCTTGGCGGATTGCTTGATGCCGAAACAGACATGCTCGTGCGTGTTTAGTGCGATCAAGGAAATGGCTAAATGGATCAATAGTCAATATTATTCAGACTAACCATTGGCCTATGAGTTCCCGCGGTAATTCCCGACAGGGCTGTTATTTTACCAAATATATGCGGTTACATTTTGTTAAAAGGACCTGCAACAGCTGAGAATAAGCTATCGATGGCTTCAGTCTCACCTTAGAAAACGCCAAATTAGCCTGCTTGTTCAACGAATTTCATTTGATTATGCAATTAAAGTGTCAAACATCAATTTCATGAGGCTGTTCTCATGAAGTTCTCGAAGTTCAAGCTTCATCCGAAATTCATTATGCTACCTGCATAGTAATATTGATTAATAACATACATACCGTTATTTTGCCTTAATGATTACACTAAATACAATAAAGCTGTCAGGTTGGCAACCAATATGTTCACGCATATTTCCTCTTGTTTTATAATGTCCTGCTTATGGAAATGTGACCAACCTGTTTAACGCATAGCGTAATGCTTTAAAACAATCCAAGACTGTGAAACGTGCGGTTTACAGCAGGGGAAACAGAGAACATGCAGCGCACATGAAGAGAATGGCATTAAAATTTATTGTGAATTAATTGTATAACGTGCTGCAAATTTGTTTTAGTTTCTAATTAGATGCTTAGTTCTCTTCTCGTTTTGTTCAGTTATGGAATAACAGGTGAAATCGAAAGCTGGGCTTTAATAAACTGAGAGTATGGAAACCTTGTCACTGTAATTTAAAAGATATGAAGGACGAAGAATACTAAGGTTCAAATTCAGTTAACATGGTGACATTTATCTCCATTGTTTAACCGTAGGCTATGGAAAAAACCTTACGCACAGCGAATCCGCTGTAGCTTAGGCTATTTGAAAAACAATAAATGCAATATTCACTGGACAAGGTTTTGAACTTTTTTCAGTCAAAACCATTCTATTTACTTACAGGTTGTAGGTTTAGAGACATCTGAAGCGCATTTTCAAAACTCAAATGTCCGTCTATTGCAGTGCGCGAGTTTTCCTTTGAATGACAATTCACGCATTAGATGTAAATGACAATTTGTGCATTAGGCTTGATATACCTGTTATTTTTTTAATGGCTAGCCATTGTCCCATAACAGAAGATTCTCCCCCCAGAAGATCACAGAAATTATTGGCAAATATAGGCTAAGTCATAGCTTGATCCAGGATAATTGCGAATAGTCTATAGCCTATACGTACATGTAACCTTACACGTACCATCGCACATCGCCTGGATGTTGATGGAGTGGGCTGAAAGCAATTTAATTCAGCATTCCCCTTCCCAGGTAGCTATGTGGTTCTTGACCTATGAACCCTTTTATTATTATGCATTTTTTATATATAGCCTACACAATAATAATATTTCACATTGTAATCTGGATATTTTTAGTCATGCTTGTGCACGCCCCTGTGTGTAACGTAGTGTATGTAGTGCACACGCCTATGTAGATGCACTTATATGCACCGTTAAAATAACATGTAAACAACTGCGACATGACTTTAGACCAGGTTTGTTGTGGTTTTAGCGCAAGCGCTTTCTGCTGCCTCAAGATAGCAATACGCCAAAAATAATCCCGGCCACGCATCTTAAAACCAACCAGTTCACTTGTAATGGGTACAAGAATACATGGTATTTAAATGACGTGAACGCAAGGCGTTATAATGAACCATGCGCCTGGTGTAAGATAGCAAAGACACTTGCGTTTGGGATAGCGCCGCTTTGCGCCGGGTGTAAGATAGGGCCCTGAGTGTTTTAACATTTTTCTCTTGATTCAAACCTTTAACAGCAAAGTCAGGATTGATACAAATGTTGACAGGAGTTCCAACAATGGCTTTGATTGAAAAAAGCATTATTTGTGAGTGTGTATGAAGAACAACATCCCGGGTAAGCTTTTGGACTTTTGAATAAGCTTCTTTTAAAAAGCACAAGGGAGATAATTTCAGTTGGCAGGCAGCTCTACCAGCATTGCAAAAGCTTGCCCTCAGTCTCAGCCAATCAGGTGCAGTGATATGAGGTCAGCCCATCATACATATAGTGCATGCATCTTGCACCCTTAATTAAGCGAGCACCACGTATGTCATACATTTAGTGTTTTCGATGTTTTAACATCCCTTGGCTACAGTTCACCCATGTATGATGACTGAAGCACACTGGAGAAGCTCAGTGCTCCCTTGCTACTCCCAACTGAGGAGACACAACTCATTCTTGATAATTTTGAAGATGCACATTGACTGTCAATGGTGGCCTCCAACAACTGCTTTGGTCAGGAGGCTTACAGTGATGATGGTCCAGTTTCAGCCTCTATTGGGGGTTCCACTGATGACCCAATCAAAAATCAATTATTTGTGCTCTCCTGGCATGGTTGAGTTGTGATAAGCCCCTGCTTATGGCCCAGGATCGGTGAAGCCATCTATTGCAGCACATGTAGTTTCACCTCAAGCGGTGATGCATCCCAGGTTGTTGCCCTAGACAACTGCAGGGCAACTGAAATCCTATACAAATCTTACAATGCTGCAGCCATTGCTATGGCATGCATTGGGAACTCCCTGTCCTGGCTACTGTTAGCCCAGTCCCAGACACTGCAGGATTTTGGGCTCAATGCCTTCATGCGTCTCTCCCGTCTGATGGCTCTTCTTACTGTGGCCCAGTGCCCGGTTTAGTTGTTGAAGTTCCCCTGGCCAGATGCAACCAAAGAGAGGAAGCCACATAAACTCTTGAGAGGGCCATTGAAGCATCTAAATATAGAAAACAAAAAATACTCCACCACCCGCCCTCTCTGTGGCCCCAGCATCTTCCTGTGGTCGCACCCAGCCTTATTAAAGGCTTCAGGCAACCGCTCAGAGTCATCCCCACATGTTAGTGGTTCCACAAATCCAGTATCCTATGGGTCCTTCCCCCCTTACCCTACTCAAATGCAAACCTGGAAAAAAAACACCACCCACCAAGCATGAGATGCCGGGACTTGTGTTTGGGCGGTTTTGTCAAGACTATCTGGCAAATTAGGCAAACCTAACAACCAGCAGATATAGTCCATGGTCTCAAAAGGTTACCGCCTACAGTTTCGTCATTGACCCCCAACAGTCTCTGGTGTCTGTCAGACCAGGGTGGCAGGCCCCACACAGTCTCAGGCCTTATATCAGGAAATTATATCGCTCCTGGAGAAGGGCAGTGTCAGAAATTCCACACTCTGCACAGCGCAGTGGGTTTTACTCTTTTTACTTTATGATTCCAAAAAAGGATGAGCCACTGCGGCCTATCCTGGATTTGAGGGGACTGATGTTGTACCTCAAGATTTACTGTTTCAGGATCCTGCCACAACAGACTGTTGGAGAAGTGAGGATTAACTAAAATGTGTTTATTTTCTTTCGAGGGTCTTATAGCGACTACTTAGTTTGATAGTGACAGCCTCATCAGTCATCCCCTTTGGCCTCCTGATAGCCTGACCAGTTCTGGCATGGTTCAATGCCTTAAAGATACACCCAAAATGGGACTATCAAAAGAACATTAAGACGATGCAATGGTTTTTACTACTGCTTTGCCCCTGGCGGAAACTAAGCGTTTTGATAAAGGGAGTCAAGATGAAAAGTATCCATTCCCATTGCGAGGTTGTGATGGCAGACACCTCGCCCACAGGCTGCTATTACCAGCCCACTCAGGATCTGTGGTCGATGAAATATCATCGATGACATCAATGTCCTCAAACTTTGGGCTTTTTTTCATGCAGGATGGACAACACCTCCACCATCTATCATACAATCCATCAGAGGGGTGTGCGGTCCCACTGATTACTGAGACTGTCTCAGCAGGTCATCAAAAGGGCTTTTCCGAGGTTAGCATCACTATGTAAAATTTATCTCCAAGTATCCGGAATGTGACAGCAGCCCTTCTGTCCCATCAGATTCTGCCTCCATCACAATGTGGTGCAGTTAATATGGCAGAGATTCTGTCAGGCTCCCATAGAGCTGTTTGCCTCAAGAGAATCCATAGATCATTGCCTCAATGATAGACCTCTTAAACCCCTTATGGCTTTAGCACATAACTCTGCCATTCCTTCTAGTCTAGGCTTCTTGTGGCCCCCAGGTGACTGTTGGAGCCATGGTTCCCAGTGCTGCTCAGCCTTCTTAGCAGAGCACCTTGTGAGGTCCCAGTCAGTGCGGACCTAATTTTTCAGGAGGACAACTCCATTTGGCATACTTGTCCACCCAGGATGCAGCTCTGGGCCTCACCACTGAGGAGTCTGACCCTCTACTAGTAGTGTGAACCTGCTGTGCTCCAAATATTTTTGAACTCCAAAGCCCCCTCCATGAGGCAGAACTATGATTACAGATGGAAAATGTTTTCTTCTTGGTGCTTAAAGAAGAGGGTGGACCCAGTCCACTCCCCCGTGGCTGTAATATTACATTTTCTGCAGTTTTTGTTTGATCGCAGAAGTGGCCAGCACCTTGAAAATGTACGTTTTGGCTATATCTTGTAGGCACGTGCAACTCGGTAGTAAAACTGCTGGTGCCCATGATCTCATTAGCTACTTCATGAAGAGTGCCCAGAAACTTAGACAATCAAGGTCCCTGTAGACCCCTTCCTGGGATCTCCTTCTGGTATTACAGGCTCTTTCAAGACCACCAAGCAAGCCTCTTTCCACAGCCAGCCTTAAGTGGCTCTGCTTGAAAACAGCTTTTCTCTTGGCAGTGTCATCTGCAAGGTGTGTGATTGAGCTCTGCACTGTCATGACACAGGGACTTTTAGGCTATTGCTGGAGCTTATGGAATGGTTTTCCATCTTGTTTTTTCAATTCGCCCTCACTAATTTCCCAGTTAATTACATTCCTTCCCCGTTTGCATTTCTTACGCCTTTGTTACCGCTCAATCACGCTTGCATACATTCTCGTGCTGCAATCACTTATTACCTCATTCATCAGTCTCGTCTTGCTGTATTAACGCTGTATTTTACCTCTCTAGTTTTACCCACCAGCCTGCAGTTTCCTGCCTACTTCATCCACGCTACCCTGCTTGCCGCATCCGCTCTGCCCCTGCTATGCCCAACCCAGGATTCAGCCACCATTCAGCACCGTGCCTGCTTCCCTCTCCTGCTCTGCCCTCCGGTTCTGCCTAACCCAGGATTCAGTCCCTACCCCACGCTCTCCTTTGAGTTTCTTAATTATTGTATTAATAAACGCTCCCAGTGAGCTTATTGTGAGTTCCATCTCTGAGTCGTGCATTTGAGTCCAGTTCTGATCCGTTACCTTAACACAAAGGGTACATATAGTATGTAACCATGGTTTTATGAGTTCTGGATGATCATTAGGGGTCATGGTTTCTCGGGACCCTTGGGCGAGAAGGGTTCTGAAGATCTCTGCTTATCGACCAACCACCTAAGTAGGAAAGGTCAGCCTGTCCAAAGTCAGCCTGTTCTGTTGCTCTGTTATTCAGGACAATGCTCAGTAAACAATGTGTTTGTCCAAAGCAACAGCTAATACTCAACACTCAGAAGAATGAGTCAACCTTCCTATGAAGTCAGTGGAGAAAAAATGTTAACAGGGGCTCAGGATTATAAGCGACAGTGACTGAATTATTAATTATGCCCTGTGGCCCAGTGCTGACATTATTAAATGTCAAAACAATTTGCTGCCAATTGGCAAAAATAATGCTGAGAACAACTCTTTATTTATGGCTGCCTGTAGTGACTTTTCACTATCAATTTATATGAAACAGCATTCATATTAAACTTTGGAAATATTATGTAATAGTGCTAATATAGATTATACTGATTAGCTCTGATTTTCTGTCAGCCTTCATGAAGCTACCTGCAAATGTTTTTTGTTATTCTCTTCTTCCACACCTCCACAACATATTTTCTACAAATAATTCCACTGAATTATTTAAGTGTCAAATTTAAGAAATGCAGTGGCAGTGGTTTAAATGTCTTGTGAAATTCCACAAGAACTGCTCTCTATATGATGTATGGACACACTTTTTTGATGAAACCAATTAATTTTCTTATTGATGGTACACTGCTAGGATGGCAACGCATGGTCCAGCTGGTCCTCAGACAAGTGATTCGAAACATAACATAACAGGACATGACAACATGCAACCCAGTACTCATAAATCATCCATAAACTCATAAAGCAGATACTCTATTTCTATGTCATACTGTATTTATAGTATATAAACCCCATGGGAACACCATAATATCATTAATAAAGTGAAGGAATGTTCTATGGTCTATATGTATGCCTGAGCTGCATTTATGAGCCACATTTTTAATTCTGAGCTGAGTGACAACTCATATTGAGTATCAAACCTAAAATGCCTAAAAAGAGCAACTGTAAACACAATACTTACTTGGTATGATGTGGGAAGGGCTGTAAACACAATACTTACTTGGTATGATGTGGGAATGGCTGTAAACACAATACTTACTTGGTATGATGTGGGAATGGCTGTAAACCCAATACTTATTTGGTATGATGTGGGAATGGCTGTAAACACAATATTTACTTGGTATGATGTGGGAAGGGCTGTAAACACAATACTTACTTGGTATGATGTGGGAATGGCTGTAAACACAATACTTATTTGGTATGATGTGGGAATGGCTGTAAACACAATATTTACTTGGTATGATGTGGGAAGGGCTGTAAACACAATACTTACTTGGTATGATGTGGGAATGGCTGTAAACACAATACTTATTTGGTATGATGTGGGAATGGCTGTAAACACAATATTTACTTGGTATGACGTGGGAAGGGCTGTAAACACAATACTTACTTGGTATGATGTGGGAATGGCTGTAAACACAATACTTATTTGGTATGATGTGGGAATGGCTGTAAACGCAATATTTACTTGGTATGATGTGGGAATTGTCTGGATTCAGTATTTTGTTTGTTTACTTGTGTTTTTACGTTTCTGATTATGTTTTCACTGTTCCATGTTTGCATTGCTGTCACTCACCTGTCTTCGCCACACTTATCGGGAGCCTTTTGTGATTGCGGTTTTTCTCTGTATTTCCTCTGTCATGCACTTCCTTCTTAACTAATTATCTCATTGTCTCTAGTACTAATTAACTAACTATTACTAACAGCTTAGATTCAGGTTTTGTACTAATTAACTAACTCACTAATGTAATCTTAACTTCTATCTGCAGCTGTCTCTCTACCTATTCTATCACTGATCATCTTTCTTTGATTTTCTCTTTTACTACAGCTGACTCTTGTTTTCGCTTTCCCTTCTGTAATTGTATGCACTTGTCTTTAACTACCCAGTTCATGTTCAAGTCTATGTGTTGTGTGTGAATCCGGTCCGCGTATTACGTGTTACCTTGTTAGTAAATTATCAGCTTCCCTCATTGTTTCATTACGTTCACCTGATTGTCATTTCCTTCCCCCATTTCCACACACCTGATCCCCATTGTATCTCGTCACTCCCTGTGTTTCAGTCTGTTCCTTGTCAGAACGTTGATCATAGTTCCTGAGCCTGTGATTAGTAAAGCCAATGATTTATTGAGATTCCTGTGACACCCTTCCGTTTTCCGATTCTGAGTTTTGCCTTTCGATACTCCTGGTTTGCCTTTGTTGTTTTTCTGGTTTTGACCTTTTTGATTGTTTTGTGACTTTGCTTCTGCCTGCTGATTTTCGTACCTCTGCCTATGATTACCCGGTTTCTGATTTTTGGACCGTACGACTATTCTCCTGCTTTTTGATTTGGGACTCTCTCTGCATCTGATTACCTGGCTTCTGATCTGGACTGAAATAAACAATAATTTTTGCTACTATCTGGTCTGCGTTTGGGTCCCTGAGAATGATACCTCACAGGAATGGCTGTAAACACAGTACTTACTTGGTATGATGTGGGAATGGCTGTAAACACACTACTTACTTGGTATGATGTGGGAATGGCTGTAAACACAGTACTTACTTGGTATGATGTGGGAATGGCTGTAAACACAATACTTACTTGGCATGATGTGGGAATGGCTGTAAACACAGTACTTACTTGGTATGATGTGAGAAATGTGGAGTACTGAAAAGCCCTAGGGGCAGCAGAGAAAATGGCTTTTCCTCCTCTAAACAAAAAAAATAAAAATAATGAAAACAGAGCCTCTCTCTTTATCAGAGAATTGCAGCCATGTAAGCCTCAGCTTTCTGATAACCTGCTGTTCTAGAAAGCAGGAGAACTCCTTTTGCTGAATGGAGATGAAAAGGGGAGGAAAACTTGAATATTATTATAAGTACCTTGGAGCCTACTCTGCATTCTCACATCTTTGGGGGAAAAAAAGGGACTTTCATCTGAAGTGAGATGCTCATTATATACTGTAGCTGTTTTCCTTCTTTGCGATGTCATGATAAAGCCTTTGAATGCATAAAAATGAGGGTCGCCATTGCATGCTAGGAGTGAGAATTTCAGCTGTGTTTGTTCTTGCGAGAGGAGAGAGGTTTTAACACTCTGAAAAGTGGTCTTGCTGAGAACCAGCCTGAAAGAGAATTTTAGTGGCGTGAGATGCTTTTGCCTCATTACTGTAATTGGGCGCCTTCGAAGTTCAGATGGCAACTAAGTGCCTACAACTTGATTAACTTGTTAGATCACCTCTTACTTTTCCTTTATCTGCTTTTTTGGATTGTATACTGCTAGTAGTGTTTTTTCTTTTGTATATGTGTTGTTATGGAACCTGTTTTTATATTTGTCTCGTCTTAAATTGATGTTTTATTATAATTTTTTTCTTTCTTTGTAGACCCCAGGAAGAATACCTTGTAACAACTAATGGGGATGTGTTTCAATTGCTACTATTTTTGTCCACCTATTTTAATTTGATCACCTGGCATCACATAATTTAATTATTTCCCACATTGGTCTACATTTATTTCAGCTTTTTTGAGGCTGTTTTTATATTTGGTTCACATTGGGCAGTATTTGGTTCAAATGAATGCATTTGTCATTGAGCGCGTACTCTTATCAAGAGGGATTTACACCTTTTGAATCTTCACATATTCATTTATACAGCTGGATAGTTTAATAGTTTAATCTGGTTGCAATTTGCACCTCACTCAAGGATACAGCAGCAGAACCCCAAGCATGAATTAAACCCACAGCCTTTGAATTACAAAGTTCTCTAACCATTGTGCTGAGCTGCCACCCTGTTTTTGGAGGTATGCTGTGAAGAAATGTGCGAAAACCTGATTGTAAATTATCCAAATTTATCCTATACAAATATAGAGAGGGTGCACAAAGTACTGAAACCTGGAGTCGGAATAATTGCGACATCTTTTTTTTGTTGGAGAAAGTTTTTCTTGTTAATGCCTTAACTAGCACCACCTGTATTCGGGCCGGACGTGGTTTAGTTTATTTTCATTCATTGCGTTTTTTTATGGTGAAATTTTTTAATGATCTGGTCACACAATATACCATTTGAAAGTGCGACAACAGTTCCTTATTTTGTAACATGATGAAACAAAACGGGCTCAATCAATATGACTACTTTGTTCATTGTATGTGTTCCATGGAATTCCACAGACGACACAAGTTGGTATCCTTATCCCAGAAATAAATAAATAAATATTTTCGGCGATTTGTTCTTTTTGTGTTGTGAGCTTCTGTTACTTTTGTTTCAGTAATACTTAGAGTAATTCTTGGAAAACAAACTCCCAAGAATTACCATACAGAAAAGACCAGGATTAGGCCTGTAGTCAAAGGGGTTCAAAAACAGTAGACATTTTATTTTCAGGCTTGTGTTAAAAAAAAATGGTGCTTGACAAGGGGCTCCCATTTTTTGAGAATACAATATCCTCAAAACATGTTTCATTACATGTTTTGTTTATTTAAAACAGCCTTTGTTTTGTCAAGGCTGTGAATAATTTTAGTGGGCACTGTAGCTGTGAAATCCCTGCAGTAAAAAGGATAGTTCAAGAAGCATGACAAATTAAATGTGATATTCCGTGTGGAGGGGCCTCGAAAAAGGTTGCTGACATTTATGCTATCCTGTTTCCATTGCTTAGATCGATATGTGTGGTCTAACTATAAACAAGTCTTCTTGATTCTCTCTCCTTTTCGCTCTTGCTTTCTTTCTCTTTCAGAAATTCATCTTTGCTACGTGCTTCCAGGATACATTCAGCCTCCACAGGATATTTAAGTCTTCCACAGAATAGCACAGCATAAAAGCGCCACTCAATTTATCTCCAAGTACTGTATCCCAATAAAAGTATTTTCTATGAATGAAGCTGGTTCCTGTTCTTGTTGGGAATTGGGTTTTTTAAGAGTAAATTCTTTTTGTGCAACAATTATGTGAGGCATATTCTCCACCTGTAAAATACTGTAATGCAGCAATAGGTTTATGAATGAATTTATTATATATTCCCTGTGACAGCCCCAGTTTTTCTAAAAACGCTATGTCGTAACACAAGGCACAATCAATCTCATCAGCATAACATGCTCTTCTAACCCACTGAACAGTTTGAATTGGATTGACTTGCCCGGGGGCAGAAACCCAAATAGCCTCAAGGATTTGTGCGCTGGTTCTTTTTGGAGTGTATTTGGGTTGTAAATATGATGTAATTTTCTCCACACCTTTTCTGAATGTTTTGACACATTGGATATTGATTGTTTTGAGAGTGCCGTGCATCTGCTGAGCCAGTGTATGGAATTATTATTATTTTATTATTTTTTTGCAGTTTAGTATAATTTTTTTTTGCAGTTTAGTTTCATGCACTACTATTTTTACGTCTGATGTAATTGATTTTACTTTGAAAAATAAATAAAATGTGTGTAACATGCTTCTACCTAAGCTGTTTTGCATGGGGGAATACCCCACCATTGATTACATGCTTATTGAGAACTGGAAAGAATTTAGGGTTATCCAGTTTTTCCAGTGGAATTTTTGCACTCAGAAATGGATTGGGAGGGCTGTCGGATGGCTCATTTGGTTAAGGCACCACACCGTGGATGAGCCTCACGGCCTCGGATCGAATCCCGACCGTGCCAGTCCATAGGGCGATGCACAATTGGTGATCGCGTCTCCCAGGGAATGGAAGGGTTCAGTCAGATAGGGTTCCGTATGCATTCTATCTAGCGACCCCTGCTGGTCAATTGGGTGCACGTAGATTGCAATCAAAGCCGCGTGTGAAAGGTCCTTCCTCCGACTCCATTTTAGGCAAGCTTAGCTTTAGTCTGTGGTCTGAAAAGACGTTGGTTTTGTGTATGGATAAATAGCAAACTGTGCAGAATATATTCCTATATGTGCAGTGTACCAGGCAGATACTGGTGCACTCAGTCACTCATGCCATATAACTAAGTGACCTTCGTTATATGACATGTAACCAAGAGCAGCTGTACTGTGAACCATTATGGGGCTTGAGGGTCTCTGGTGGTAGTCAATGAAGGATGAACTCTTGAAAGGTGATAGGACTAACCTAGTGTCATTCAGAAATAGCCCATCTGTGATGAGGGAGCATGCCCCACTAAAATCAGTAGGGTTTAAGTTTAAAAGAGGCTTCTGAATGCAGTTTGGCTCACATAATTTCAGGACATGGCTTCAGGTTCTTTCTACAGTACTTTACACAAATGTGATTTGATCTAGTCTTTTTTATGCTTATGTTTATGTGAGTGAGGTAACTGTGTCTTCCATGAGAGCGGAGTCCTAGACAGTCAGAACACTCAAATCTGGCAATCTAGACAGTATGCCTGATCTAATAATAATAATAATAATTCCTTGCATTTATATAACACTTTTCTCGCACTCTTTACAGTGATGGGAGGGGGGGCAACGACGACTCACCTCAAACACCACCAATATGTAGCACCCACCTGGATGATGCACGGCAGCCATTTTGCACCAGAACGCTCACCACACATCAGCTGGGGTGGAAAGGGAAAAAACTATTTTTTAGCCAATCAAATCAGGGGATGATTAGGTGGCAGGTTGAGAGTACCAGGTTGGAAATTTAGCCAGGATACCAGGGAATATTTGCAATGATGTCATGGGATCTTTAGTGACCACAGTGAAATGGTAAATGTTTTCCACATGCCTATCAGTCAGCTGAAGTTGCAGCAGGAGGTTTGAGGGGGAGAATGCACAGACATTGTCAAAGCCCTCTACAGAATGTGACATCACCCTTGATTAACATGATATAGACCTACATGTACTGTAAAGCAGCACTTAACAAAATCTTCAGGGTTTTCATAAATCAAATTGCTCTCGTGGATTTACTTGACACTTCCTCACAGATACATGTTCTTTCAAAAAATGTCCCCTCTTCCCCATCTTTTTTTCATGGGTCTTAATGCCAGCTTGTAGGACCATGAACTGAAATGTATTGCTCTGTAGGGTGAAAAACTGAGGTGGTACTGTCTACAATGGAAAAATCACTCAAAGTAAAATTTATCAAAGTCACACAAATAATATACCAACCTGACTAAACAATAGAAATTAGGTCAATTTCTAGTTCTCACAAAATTTTGTGCCTAAACTACACTTGGTTCCCCTGAACTGAAACTGTTTGAAATCGCTGTGACTATTTAAGTGAACTTTACTAAAAATCTGACCTGAGCAAGCCACAGTAATACTCTTATACTGGTAATAAATAATACTGTTAAAAAATAGTCTTACCTTTGCTTTTCTTTTCTCAAGCCTGTTGGAGAAACACTTTGTTTTAACTAAAATGAACACCACTGCTTTTTAAACTCTGTCTGTCCATGTAACTAGTTGAAAGGCAAGACACAGCTTCCAGTGGGTGCAAAATTTGGCAAGTGGTCTGAATCATCACTATTATTGTACCCTTGGATGTCAGTTTAACCAAGGTTGCTAGGTTGTTTTCTCTCCATTTTTTATTTTCTTTGAACTGGTGTTATCCAAGGCCTAAGAAAAGGAAACAATATTTTACATAAAATGTGCAGCCATACTGAAAGAGTCTCTTCCAATTTTCAGTGACAATCAGATCATAGCTAATGAAAGTGAACATGCTTTTGTGCAGTGGGCTTTGCCTTTTGCATTGTCACACAGATCTAGCTAAATCAGACCAGTCATTTGGCTGATCTGACATTTTTGTTCACCAGGGCCTGGTTTTTCAATGGGAATTCATGTTTCTGAACAAAAATAATGAAGATTACAAAATTTGGACTACATTTAAGTTTGCTGTCCCTTCTTTGAAACTGAGTAAAAAAAGACAAAAAAACTGAGTTAAAAAAAATCCATTCAGTTGTAATTACTGCAGCCATTTATTGCAGTCTCCTAGCAAAAAAAAGAAAGAAACCCTTATCCAAATACAGATATAGATGAGTCAGATTTTTCATACATTTACACTCCGATCAGTGATTTACACAAGTTTAATGTATCACACATTAATAAATGAGGCCCATAGAGCGTATATGCATATATGGTCCAAGATAGGTTCATATTACAAACTAATCTTTTTTTATTTTTGTTAATTCTATCTTCATTCATAATCTACACTTGTAACAATTGTCATATGTTAACTGGTTGATATTCTCAATAAAAATAAAAACGATAAAAAAAATATTACAAACTAGTGTTATGAGAACTGATCGGAACCAATCGCAAACACCAGAAGTAATAGGAATAGGCTTTATTCGTGGTCGACAAACACAGGTCAATGTCCAGTGCAATACAGGGCAGGCAGAAACGTAGTAAAATCCAGGAAACGTAAGTCAATGTCCAGAGAACAGGGCAATGCAGGATGAGCAAAAGTGAAGTCCAAGAACAGGCAAGTCAGAACCGGTAAATCCATCAAAGCAGGGAATCACAAGGGCGAAGGGTAGAAGCAGGGCTCGGACGAGGAAGGGCAGGTGGGCTGGAGCAGGGCTGGACAGGAACAGGCAGGACAGAAGCAGGCTGGACAGGCAGGAGAACAGGAACTGGACGGGTACACGGGAACGTACACGGGAACGGACACGGGAAAAGGCAGGGAACAGGCAGGAAACAGGCAGGGAACAGGCAGGAAACGGGCAGGGAGAAGGCAGGGAACAGGCAGGGAACAGGCAGGAAACAGGCAGGGAACAGGCAGGAAACAGGCAGGAAACGGGCAGGGAACAGGCAGGGAACAGGCAGGAAACGGGCAGGGAACAGGCAGGGAACAGGCAGGGAACGGGCAGGGAACGGGCAGGGAACGGGCAGGGAGCAGGCAGGGAACAAGCAGGGAACAGGCAGGAAACAGGCAAGGATATATCGCTGGAAACTAATTAGATGCAAGCACAAGGCAGGGCACAAAAGTTAAGACGATCTGGCAGAAAACACAGAAACAGAGGAGACTAAATCCCAGACTAACAAAAAAACAACGAGGCACAGGTGAGACGAAACGAATGAGAAAGCACAATTCAGGTGCGGGGAAGTGGAGACACAAAAAATGGAGGGAAAGAAGGAAAACACGGAACAGACTACCAGATAGAAAATACATATAAACTGAAAAACCAGACGTAGGCTAAAACGTGGAGGCATGAGATGCGACAACTAGGCTACTTCCTCACTAGTTTGGAAAGAGTTTTGCGGGATTTCTTTCGCACATTGCTTGCAAAGAGAGGGGATAGGGCACAGTGAGGTAGACAGGGGTCTGAGTGGACATAGAACAGGGGTTGTATTCAGACACAGCCCATGTGACTTTGTGTGAGGCATATGAAACTCAGAGCCAATGGAAATTAGGAAGGTGTTAATGGACAGCTGATTAGCCTGTCCCCTCATTCTGAAGCCCGCCCCCGGCAAATACACTGCTCAAAGAAATTAAGGGAACACTTAATCAACACAGTATAACACCAAGTCAATTAAACTTCTGGGATATCGATCTGTCCAGTTAGGAAGCGTAAACAATTGTGAATCCATTTCACCTGCTTTGGTGCAAATGAAAGTGACAACAGATGGACAGGAGAGGCAACAGCAAGACAACCCTCAAAAAGTAAATGGTTTTACAGGTGGTGGCCACAGACCATTTCTCTCTCCTTACCGTTCCTGACTGATTTTTTTCTAGTTTTGCATTTTGCTAGTGCCCTTGTCACTACTGGTAGCATGAGGCGGCGGTACCTGCAGCACATTCAGGTTGCACAGGCAGTCCAGCTCCTCCAGGATGGCACATCCATATGTGCCGTCACAAGAAGGTTTGCTGTGTCTCCCAGCACAGTCTCAAGAGCGTGGAGGAGATACCGGGAGATGGGCCATCACACGAGGAGAGCTGGACAACAACCCAGCGGCAGGACCGGTATCTGCTCCTTTGTGCGAGGAGAAACAGGAGAAGCACTGCCAGATCCCTACAAAATGACCTCCAGCGGGCTACTCGTGTGCATGTTTCTGTCAGAAAAAGACTCCATGAGGGTGGCATGAGGGCCCAACGTCCTGTAGTGGGACCTGTGCTCACAGCCCAGCACCGTGCAGCTCGATTGGCATTTGCCAGAGATCACCAGAATTGGTAGGTTCGCCATTGGTGCCCCGTTCTCTTCACAGATGAGAGCAGGTTCACACTGAGCACATGTGACAGACGTGAAAGAGTCTGGAGACGCCGTGGCGAATGTTATGCTGCCTGCAACATCATCCAGCATAACCAGTTTGGATTAATTGACTTGGTGTTATATTGTGATGATTAAGTGTTCCCTTAATTTTTTTGAGCAGTGTATGTGTGTGTTACTTATTACAGCTATTTCGAAATCGTAAAACACTTTAACTTTCGTTACATGGAAAAAACCTAAAAATATATATTTTTGTTTTTCACTCTATTTTACGCTCTCCTGTGAATTGCAGAAGTGCGACTTGCGGACCGTTATACCAGCACCAGTCACATATATTTAATTGAATACAGTACAAAAAATAAATATTTAATGTTTTACCTTATCAACTTTATTGATTTTTGTAAATATACGCCAATTCCTAATTGCCTGCAACATGCCTCAAACCATCACTCTGCTGCCAGATATGCAGTAGATATGGGTGGATGCAGGGCTGTTTCTGGACTGCTTTGATTGGGGGGGCATGAAGAGATGTTGGTGGGGCACAAGGGGGGGGGGACAAAGTAGCGGGGGGTCTGGGAGTCCTCCCCCCCAAAAATTAGAGCCTTTTAAAACTAATTTTCTGCATTTCTACACAACCTCACACAGGGCATTTTCTAAAAAAAATGTTTAATTTATGAACATTTTGAAGAATCTAATTTTTTTTTATTTGATTTGAGATGCTTTCATATAAAGTTAAAGTATAAGCTAATCAGTAGGCTACATTAGTGGATAGGATACATTTTAAACCCACCTCCACCCCCCTCATCTTATAGGAGGACAACCCAATAATGCCAAATCATTATCTAATCTTATATGGAAACAAGTATATTAACGATGAGCTATATTCCTTCATCATTTGAGTCTCTTTGTGCTATTTTCTATTTACATGTGAAATTACGTTACTGTAACTGACTAATTTATATTTTAGCCATACTCATTTTTATGCCTGAGACGCCAGGGGGCTTGCCTCTATTGACGGCTGCCGTTTCGCCGTGAGAGTGATAGAGAACGTAAGAGAGACAGATATGATAGTGTATTTTAATATATGTGAAGTATTCCAAAGTTTGAGGAAAGTAGGGCTGACTATCGCCAACATGCAGCAGTAGGCTAGCTAACACACACACGGGCGCACACACACACATGCAGCCAAATAATGCAATGCTGCAGATGTTTTACAACAGCTACTGTATTACAACTAGACTAGATGCAACATGTAACCAATCTATTTAAAATCAAATCTCTCAGACAGACTCTCGCCACTATCCTCAACTCACTGAGTAAGCTAGGCTAGTGAATATTATATCCTAAGCAATGCGTAACAGTTACAGTTATCAAGAAGAGACATAGATTGATCAAAGAAACTGACCTCTTTCTTTCGCTGCGTCTGCGTTATATAGTCAAACCAACCAATCAGTTATTAGAGAAATATATTATTTCGATGTGGCATTTTTATGATTGGCCGAATCGTCTGTAGCTCTAATAGCATGGCGCCGACTTCATATTGTCAGATTTTATTTTTCCTGGATTTGGCTTTGGGGGGGCAGGCGGAAAATTTCCCCCCCACCGTGCCCCCCCCTAGACACGGCCCTGGATGGATGACTTTAAACGTTGTTTCTCCTGACTCATTTTCCTATTGAACTCAATGAAAAAATAAGTCAGGAAACAACCCTTAAAGTGATCCTGTTACGTTTCTGTCATGTTTATGCCATGTTTCATGTTTAGTGTTTGTCAGTTTATTTTCTGTTTATGTTACGATGCAGTTCATTGTTTGCATACATATTTCCATGTTTTTCCACAGCCTTGCGTTCATGCTGTTTCTTCTCTTGCTGTCACTCACGCTTCCCTAATTGTTTAATTCTCCCTTGTCTAGTTACTAATATACTAACATTAGATCAGGATTGGGTAATACTAATTATCTAACCACGTGTTCATGTTTACCTTACGTTTCTCGTACATGTTAATTACTAATTTACTAACGCTAGGTCAGGATAGGTTAACTACTAACGATTTACTAATTGCCTCGTTACGTGTCTCATTTTCTCAAGCTGTTGTGAATTTCCTGCTGCTCTCAAGCTAATGTCTGCACCTGTCTACACCTGCATATAAGATCAGTGTTCATGTCATGTCTTTGCGAAATTGTTGCCTTAGTTTACTATTGTCACTTTTGAGCGGGTTCCATTGTTTTGACTACCGTTATTGATCTAGCCTGTTTATTGACCATCGTTACTGCCTGCCTATCGTTTCCACTGCCTGTTTTTGACCACGAGTTTTGCCTGCTGTCTGTTTGTACCTCTGCCCCGTGGATAGGACTTCGATCTGACTCCTGCTACGCCCCACGACTACGAATTTTGCTTTTTCCCTGTTTTGTACTTCTGCTCTGCTGACAGCTACTCTGGTTAACGAACTCTTGCATGGATACCGATTTCGAGACTGCCTTCTCCCTCGGTACTGTATCTTTGGTCTGGCTGGATTTATTGGTTTTTGGACTTTGCTTGTGTGACTACGTTTTTGGATTTCCCCATAATAAAGCCCTTGCGGGTATTTATTATCAAGTTAGTGTTCTGAGTCATGCATTACGGGTACAACCCGCACACAACCGTCTCAGATCCATCCATATCTACTGCATATCAGGCAGCAGAGTGATTGTTTGAGGCTTTTTTGATACCACAGACCCTTGATGACTTACAGCCATTTTGCCAACCATGGGTTCCATACTATTCCCATGTAATTTACAGCTTAATCTAGTCCCACCCCCGATTTCCCATAGAGATCCATTCAAATGCAGAGAGGTTATAGTATTGAGTACCTGAAAATAATATATAAATAGTCTTTTGATATCCTTTTATACCCAGTCATGATAGCATCGCCTGTTTACTTGTGGAATGTTCCAAACAGGTGTTTTTCCCAGTCTTTTTTTTGCCCCTGTCCCAACTTTTTTGGAATGTGTTGCAGGCATCAAATTCGGAATTAGTGTATATTTACGAAAATCAATAAAGTTGGGAAGGTAAAACTGTTTTCAATTAAATATATGTAAAAGAGAATTTACAAATCACTGCTTTCTGCTTTTGTGCTTTTTACATACTGTCCCAACTTTTTTGGAATTGGGGTTCAGGTGAATAGGCCATTCAATTGCTGAATCTTGATTCATATTTGATCTGCAACGTCTAGTTTGACAGTTTGATCCGAGTTATACAAAATCATTTGTACATTGTAAATTAAGTTGTGCTAATGATGATGGACGCACCTCCTCTGCCCCCCACCCCTCTCCCTCACTCATCCCTCAAAGTATTTTTCTAAATTGTGTCGTAGGCCGAGACAGGCTGAGACAGTGAGTGCACTTACTTTTTAAGGTCAAATCAGTTCTGCTGGTCACATGACTAATAAGCAAATGCCTCTGTAAAGTGAAAAAGACAGGTGAGTTTCAAAGATGAAAGAAGGGATGTTTTGGTTTTTTAAAGCTGCAAGCTAGAAGATTTGATCTAAAAAAAAAAAGGAGATCTCTTAGATGGGTGTGTGTTATATAATTTGTTTGTGACCATCCAAAATTATATGTGGAATTGGTCTCCATGGATTTCATTGTTTTTACTGCCCAGTTAGAACACAAACTTTCCCGGATTGCAACCAACATTGCGTCAAAGGAAACGCTAATATCTCTTTCACACTGAAACAACAACCTTAGTAAAACACGTGTTTGCCTTTGGTGTGAATGGGTCAACTTGCGTTATCTGATTTACACGGGTCGGGCGCGGCTCAGCTTCGGCGTGAAAGGGGTGGCATGGTTATCTGGCCCACCCTCTATCTTGTCATGTCTTTAACTTGTACAAAAATAAATGTTCTAAACTTTTATATAAATTATGGAAACTGTAGGCTATTCATGTGAATGTACACTGAACAACTCTGGAATTGTCTTCATTTCTGAAAAGGAAAAGCAACAGTTTTTTATAGGCTATAGATACAGCATTTCACCCCTCTAGTGTCTCATATGGAGATTGCATTTCATAACACAGCCAGTGTTTACAATCCTCATATCACAATCCATTATTTTCATTTTAACTGGAGAAAATAAGTAAAAGAAAAGCACAAGGGCGTTCATAGCATATGGCTAGCGCGTTTATAATGCAGGGGAGCCGAAAAACGAACTGCACAACACCGGAACCAAACGCTGTCTTAGGCAGAGATAAACACTGCACTCTTTTACGGCCCGTAAAACAATTTTTGTAATGATAAATTCATAATAAATATTTATTTGTCTGGAAAAGCAATGCTTTTATTCAGCATCTTTCATCAAGCTCTGTGGATTTATTATAGGAAAAAAATGTTTTTGTCTCCATAAAAATGCTGTATCTAAGCTAACCTCAATCTTGAATGTGTGATGTGAGTTAATTACAAAAAGGGTCATGCCATGATCATTATAATTAGGTGTGAATTATGTGCATATAATCAAAAACAACTTTCCAGAAAGAAATTTGCTAAACAAAACAGTTTGTTTTGCAAATTTTTGCCATGGTTGGTTCCCCTTGGTGAAAAATAATTGCATAAAGTAAAGGCAGAACATTTGATGATACACTCCTATTTCAGTGCGATGATTCTGAATGAGTTTACTGTGATACAGACTACATGTAATTAAGTGATACTGGAAGAAATGTCACCTCAACTGTCATGGTACGTGCCTATCTCTCCTCTTTTGCTACGGGTTTTTTCCTGCGGCGTCATGTATACAATCCATTGGATTGTTTTCCGTGCTCCGTCTCAGGCTTTTGATTTTCCCCGTTAATTATTAGTTTCACCTGTTAGGTATTTAAGTCCCCCTCTTCTGCTTCTGGTGCTTCTTTCTCATATTTGGCCTACTCTATGTCAGGATTGGTTGTTTCTAGCGCCTCTGTATTTCGTTAATAGGATAACTTCTTATTTTCTCGTTCAGAGTGGTTATACTGCCCTTGAAGCTCTTCTGACTTCTCTTTATGCTCTCGTGTTGTTTTTGAAAGTGAGAGATTCATTTTGTTTATTTTATTTATTTTCACCATTTAGCGGGTGTTATAGTCTACGTTCCGAAGGTGATTCTCTGTTTTATTACCCTTTTGAGCCTATGCTCTTCTATCTCTGTTTAGGGAGTCTCTTTCCTTTCACCTAATTACTCGTGTCTACGAGCTACACCTGTTTTATTGGGTCGTTCTTTGTTTGGCGCTGCCAGGGAGTGTTATTTCCATTTTCCATTTGAATTAAAAAAAAAACATTTGGTCCTCGCTTACGCAAGTGACTTTTTCTGAAACCGTTTTGGCTTAGTTGTGTTTGATTCATCACTTTCTAAACCAAACCCTTTCATCAACAGCCTCTCCCCTGATTAGATCATCACTGTAATCACTTGTAACAGTCTGAAAATGTCCTCTAGATCTGATGAAAGAAAGTGGTGTTGCTGCAGCAGAGGTGCTCACCCCATAGGAGTTGCAAAGACAGATTTCCACAATTTGAGTCCAAGAGACGCGACTGATGTGCATTCTTTCTTCATTTTTACAGAGGATTACAAGAACTGAAAATGATCAGCTGCCAATCTTCAGTCTGTGAAGTTTGTTGAGAAACGTGCTTCTCAAAAAAGTTAATCCCACAGAAATTGAAGTGGACATGAAATTAAAGCATTCATACTGTTTGAGAGCCAGTTTAGATTTTTTGTTTTTACACAGGTAGCGTTGGTGGATTTGGTTTAGATCGTATTTTGGGGAAAAAATGGAATTGCCATAAAGTAAACATTTGAGCTGAAATTGTTTTTCTATGTTTTTCTGCCCATTTGGACAGGGACTGAAGTCCATCCCATCTCATCAGTGAAACATCCTCCATCAATTCAAGTGGTGAGGACTAGCGCATTTGACATTAGTGCAGTATAGCAGAGCTGTGGCTTAATTAGCTGTGTAAATGGCTGCAGGTGTGAGCTGCTGTAGGTTATTATCAGGTGCCACAGATACTTTGTGACAGGTTTTGCATAAATTTAATTAATTACTTTGTTCAGCTTTGTCTCCACACCTCTTTCTTACAAATTTTGTTTGTTTAAACAAGCTCTATTGAACAAGCTCTATTCCAAAACAATGCTACCCAATGTTCATGTAAATTGGCCCTGTGTTTTTTCATCTTACCATCATCTTACAAAAGATTTACAATGACGAAGCAAAAATTGACCGCAAACAAAATTTTAGCGATGTTACAATTTGTGAGTGACGTTGAATTACTCTGTCTATTACACTGACAGTGATGATGTGTCATGGATCTGTGGAAGTTGGGGGCTACTGAGGAGAGTGGCAGTGAGCCAGAAATGCAGACGCAGAGCAAAAAAAGTTGTCTTTCGGCTATCGATACAGCAGTTCTGTGTACAGCTGTTATGCCATCCATGTCAAGAGAGTTTGTTAGTTAGCCATCCAGCTAATGTTAATGATTATCATTGATGCCAAATTCCAGTGCTGGCTAGCTCGCGACACTTCTGTAGTTTCATTTTTAATTTTAACTGAGCTGAAGTTATCAAGCAAGCTAGTCATGCAGCTGGTTTAGTGAAGCTGTATGGCTAGGTAGCCAACCATCTGTTTGATTGAAACAAACAGCTGGCTACAGAATGTTTTGGTTAAAGAGTAATGTTCCAGAAAGCACAGCTACATTGGGCAGACAGGCGCCCTGCCGCTGTCCATCTGTGGGAGATGTTGCATCTTCCCACTTGGCAAACTACCTCCAATCTCCCACGCATGGAGCGCCTATCTCCCACAGACTAAGCAGTGCTCAGTGTGCTGTCTGGGGTTAACCGTTAACAAATTGAGTCGGAGGTTTTATGGCCTACCTTGTCGTCATGTAGCTGTCCACAATATTATGTGGGGTTTGCATGTGAAATGATAGAAAATGCATTTTTAGAAATAGAAATGAGCATCCCACAAATATTATGCAGCTGTAAAAGCTATAGTTAAACATTTTTTGGCAAGTATTAGTTAGCAAGTAGTCTCAGCCTCAGCCACTTTGATGCACTTTGTATGCAGCGTCTGATGCATAGAGCTCCGTAGTCCCACCCATTTTGGTGACGAAGGTCTGGTGCCACTTTTCGGAAAAAATATAATAGGAGTCAATGGACTGAATTTTTTTTTTTTCTATATTCAGGCAGCTGGATGTTCAAAACACCCAAGAGAGGGGTTGTCACATTTTAAAATAATTAATAAAATTGGTCATTTGAAATGATGTCCAACAAATAAACAACAAACACATTTTCAAAAAAACAACTAAAACAACTACAACATCTGGGCTACTCGCTCACCACCACTGCTGGAGTGAAAGCCATAAAGCTGACACTTTCGACATGACCAAACTGATAGTGATTCTCCTTGGTGATACTCTTAGTTTCACTTCCATAATAAGACAAAGTGATAGCCATTTTCACTAGCAGAGCGGCCGGTAGCTAGGTGTAAGTGGGACAGTTGCAACAATTTTTTGCATTTCACTTAATTACTCTCAATTACTCAGAGATTATTTGGACTAGACCAACCAAAGTTTAATATATTAAATTTACATATGTCTACTAATTACCCAAACCTATACGTTTAAAGATGATCACATTTGACATGTAGTTCATTAAAATTGATTTTAATGGAAGTTGTCAGATGTTGCAACTGTCCCCAAGCCTAGGGACAGTTTCAACATGTAAAAAATACATTAAACTGTAACCTACTAATTTACTTTTGCCTTTTTTCTCAGTGTCACTGTCAGGTGACACACTACAATGCAGTTTAAAAAATGTCCACAAGAGGGCACTAGATCAAGGGCGCTGACCAATGTAGTTCATATCTATATTTTCCTCAAGGACCCATAAAGTCCACCATATTGGATTTTCAGCTAATTAGCATTTTTTGTAAAACACTTAAAAATGCTACTCCTAGAGAATTTTCTGTGGTTTCATTGTGGTTATTTCTGTAGAAAACCCTGAAAAGTGCCACACTCTGTGCTGTATAGGTTTGTGGTATGACCTGTCATGGTTATTAGCAGCCTCTACTGTTTCTGCGTTCAGTTTTCATTTTGGCGTTGTTTGACACTCCATGGCGTTGTTTTTTCACCTCCGTTCCGGTATTTGAATCTCGCCTGGCAATTATTCCTCACACCTAAGCTTCTTGACAAAACAAAGTCGGTAAAGGTATAGGAATTCAGTCACTGCATTTCTGGTTTGTGGAAATAAGAAACGCAGCAAGTCTGGTTAGTTATTGTCATGGTTATTGGCAGCCTCGGTTGTTCTGCGGTCGTTATTCTTTTTGTTGTCGTCGGGGCGCTCCATCTGATTTTTTCCGCCTCCGTTTCGGTGTTTGGATCTCACCCAGCTATCATTCCTCACACCTGTTTTGGGTTTCCTAAATAGCCCATGACTTCCGCTTTCCGGCACTTCGAGATTGTCTATGTTATTTGACAAACAAAGTCGGTATGGTACAAGATTCAAGCGACCATTTCTCTTTTAAGCTTTGCTAAAAAGATACAAGAGACTTGCTTTAGCTTCTAGAGTTATTCCTTTGTGGAATTGTTTTTCTCATAGTTGCTGTCTGTCCCTCGCTTTGGTTTACATTCTGTTCTCTTTGAGGCAGTAACGCCCTGTTATTTGGAGTTTGTTTTGTTTTGGCTGAGGACCTGGAGTGTTTTCTATTTCTCCATTCCTTGGTTATTCATATAGGTATATACCCCTCTCATATACGGACTCGTCCATCTTTTTGGCGCACACTACGGTGTGTGCTTTTAGAACCCTTAGCTGTCGCGTTTGATTCTCCGAATCTTACACTCCACCTGATAGTTATAGGATTAGATTGGTTTATTCATTTCATTTATTAATTTATCCTAACTCTCTCGACCTGTTTACCTTTTGTGTTCAGCTTTTTTCTTACTAGAGCTTAGGTAACATGTTTGATTTTCTATTTCTTTCCTTCACCAGTTTTCTTCTTCTTTTTTTTTCAACCTCTTGTTACGCTTAATTATTTACTGCGTGAGGTTCTTTTGTTATTTATTTTCGCTGTTTATTGAGATACGCCTTTTTTGAGATTGTTTTGACTTGTGCTAGGGAAGTTTTTTGGCGGTTTTTTCCCGTTCTTTTGTTTCACCCCTTCCTGGTGCAGTTTCTTCCACTTTTGTGGCGTATTTTTCGAGATACGCTTTTAGAATCCTTATCAGTTGTGCTTGGTTCTCCGAACCCTCTAACCCTCACACCACCAAGCCATAACTTGGCAGAAGGCATACCTGCCATCCCAACTGTAAGAGCCATAAGCTAAAGAAACACATTTGTATACTTTAATTTATTAATTAATGTAGTTCTATTGTGTTGATTAATGCATGACTTTGGAATAGTCTATTTTGCATTATTTAATACATGTATATTGGAATTGTCTATTCTGTATAGACCCCCCTTTTGTTGTAAGCTCCATTAGTTTAAGCCTATGATGCCACTGTCATTTTCCTTGATTCGGAACAAAAATATTTGTGGAGCAATACAGTTTTTTGACTGTGTTAAATATGTACATGTAACTCTTTATTTTATTCAGTAAAACTTTACAACGACGTTACTTGTCTTAAGCCATGTTTTCTCGCATCAGACTCATTGCTTTGCACGGATAATTCAGTGGTTGCATTGTTGAAACTTAAATAAGAAGCGCCACTACACCAACTACTTTGTGAAGTGTAGGGTTTGGCTCTGCAATGGATTGGCGACCTGTCTAGGGGATATTCCTGCCTCTTGCCCAATGAATGCTGGGATAGGCTCCAGTCCCCCTGCGGCTCTGATCAGGAATTGTAGTGGTTCGTGACTCCGAAGTAGCTTTCATTCTTTCACTACTTTCTGGGTCTGCGCTTGATTTGGCTACGCCCTTGATCACTAAGACACTCATGAAGGAAATGGAGTCGGTCTTTGACCCATAGCATTTTGGGTTGGGAGTCGGCTAGATGGCTGCAACACCTTCGCCAGGGTAATGATACTGTGGCAGAATTCACCATAAAATTTAGTGCACTGGCAGGTGAGACAGGTTGGGCTGAGGCTCCCTTGATGATATTATTTTCTGAGGCATTAGCAGAACCGGTACAGGATGCTCTGTCCATTCTCGACAGTCCGATTCACTAGATGCTTTTGTGTCTTCCGCCATTCGCATAGACAATCGGTTGCGGGACCGTTTACTCTGCAAAGAACAGGATAAAGATCATAGGATAAGACCTTCATCTCTCCCATTTACGGAGTTTTATTCTCCGGTAGCTAAGCCCTTTTCCCTGAGTACTGAAGAACCCATGCAGGTAGATGGGGCAGTAGCTCCACCTTTGGAGGACTCTAAAAATTAGTGGTGTCGTTACTGCAAAAAGAAGGGGCACACTCGTGATCAGTGCTTTAAGCTGAAACTTAAGGAAAAAGGGGGGGGGGGGTCTCGTTAGAGAAGCTGGGGCTTCTAGCGAGTCGTCAGGGTACTATGCCTCGGACGTTATTAAATGTTACACTTTCCTGGGCACAGCATTCGCGGTAGGTTAAGGCATTTATCGATTCTGGGGCCATGGATTGTTTCATTGATGCTCAATGGGCTAAAAAGAACTCAATACCGGTCCAGCTCCTTGATCACGCCCGATTGCTTGCCGCTCTCGACGGTCGGCCCATTGGGGTCAGGTACTATTAAGCTGCAAACCACGAAACGGAACGTGGAAAAAATCTGATAAATTCCCAAATCGTGAAGGCAGGACGAGAGCCGCAAAAGAAAAGAAAACAAACAGCCACGAACCACTACACAAGGGAAAAGCTATCCCATACTAATTAATTATTCCACATATAAATTTTTCATTGCTTTTGTTGCCCTTGAATTTCTGATTAGATAATAGCAGGAAAAAAAATATTAACATTTTTCTTGGCTCATTTTTTTTTTTGCCTCCTTTGAGAGTATTATTGTATTAATAAACGCTCCCAGTGAGCTTATTGTGCTTATCACAATTGTGGCGTTAATTTTGGTTTTAACGTTGCTTTGTGCAAGCATATTCGTAGTCTTTTCTATGCCACTTTGTTTATGCAAATACTTGACAAACTATTCGTTAGCAGAAGGAACATTTTGGTAGTAAGCTGCTTGTGGGTTCGTGGCTACTTTACTGTGTTGTAGTCTGTCCTTTGTATATGCAGGTCCAGAGGCAAAGGAGAGTGGAGGTACATTTAACCGGGGTTTTGTTTTGTGGATAACTTTGTTTTATCTTTTTGTGATGTATTCGTTTTTGGATGCAGTGGTTCCAACTCTTCCTAGTTTAAAACCGCCAACCGTCGTGTCTCACCCAGTGGCAGCTGGTGCCAGTTCTCCGAGGTGGTGCAATCTCAACCAAAGCGACTTAAAATGACCATACCTACTACCATAAATGTGCTGTTGGCAAACTTAAGAAATATATATGAATGCAGACCACCAAATTATTTATTGCCTAAAAACGGAAGTTTTTTCAATTTAATTGAAATTTCATTGTCATTATGTCATTGCCTCATATCAGCCAATTACATATATCCTAGCTACGTCTAGCTGCAGGAGAGTGGCAAGAGACACCTAGCGGCCAACTGGTGAATAACATCTTGGGCGCTACCTTCCAGCGCTCTATGGAGCTGGCTAAAGCTAAGCTAATGTTTCAGTCCAAGATCACTATCTGGTCATGTACCAAATCACTGATCTTTGCAAAGTGCCCGAGGGAGCTGGGACACTGGATTTTGCATTGGAAAACGGTAAGGAGTGCCGACAAACTAAAATATAACACATTTTATCACTGAAAGCACTCAACTTAGTTTCATGTTTGTTTTTTATTACTAAATCATTTTGAATAATTAATTTCTATTACTAAATAGCCCAATTTTTTATTTATTTTGGAAGAGAGGGGAATTCAATGCAATGCCTCAGGAGGGGCGGAGCCCAAGTGCCCTGTATTAGCAGCCGCCAATGGTCTCAAAGTTCTTTGGATTCTCAATCTCATTTGTTGAAGACATTGGAGGCAAATTGACCTGGGTTTTGTTTTGTGCCCAACTTTTTATTGTTCTCATGTGGAGAACTGTTTGTTGTATTCTCGTTTCGGGAATGTTGGTTACAGTGGTTCCAACGCTTCTCAGTTTGTCTCACCATCTATTAGTCTGTCGTTGTGTCTGTTTTCGTCTTGCTCTGCCAGGAGCACACTGGCAGAGCTTTGTCCTGTCTACCAGTACCCTTGTCCCTTGTTCATGTCAGTTTATTTTGATATATAAAAAATAAAAAAAAACATTTTGTAACCGTTCCTTGTTTGAAATTCTTTGAGCTGGCGGGGTCGTAACAAATGGGAGCTCGTCCAAGATTGTCTCCGTGTTTGACTTCAGGTGAGGCTTGGTACCTCTGGACCTATTACTGGCCTTTTGCTTCTCATGAATAAATCAAGAACTTCAAGATTTCCACAGTGGAAAGTGCAAACAAATTATTTTGTATTGTTGGTTTCATATCTATCAATTAATTTGACTGATGAAGGCTAAACCAAGCTGTAACATTGCATCTCTATCCACCAGCACCCCTACAACAGACGTCATCCCAGTCCCAATGCCTGCACACCGCCCCCAACACAGAACTGCTACCGATGCTATCGCCACAGAGGAGCTTGCACCTGTATTCATAGTTCAGCAGTACTTTTACCTGTACCACACTCATAGAACAGCAGGGCTATAGTTATGGATGAGCGCTTACCTGTACTCATAAAACAGCATGTAAGCAGAATTTGACCTGCGCCTCAATGCAGACTTCTGGTCCATCTGCTGCACTCTCTCATCATCAAATGACAGCCATGTCGTGCCCTCACTGCTCTCACAGACATAATGACCTGCACAATAACATAGATGGATGTTTAGTCATCTTTGGTTAATGTGGTCATAATAGAAGGTTAATCATATACAGACAATGTCTCAGATTGAAGATATAGCGCCCAGGAACGTGTGAGTGTGGGCTTGGTGCCTTCAGTATATCTTATCGTGTTTCAAATTTGAGCTGACGTGGGAGAGCACGCTGCTGATTCTATATTCATTCTAGAAGAGAAGGTACAGACCTGCAGTCAGAAGAGGCACAAACCCAAACCCAGGGAGGAGCAGACTTTGCCTAATGCTCTATTCTTTCACTACCCCTCCTCCTCCTTCTCTGCCTTTCTCTCTCTCTGCTCACCATAGCACAGCTGTCCTGACCTATTCTGATGGCTGACCTTCTCTCTACAGAGCTCTTCTTTTCAGCTTCAGGGGAAACCAAACAAAACCAAAAACGCCATCAGACCTCTTGCCTCATCATTACTACCTCAGAATCTACACACTTACCCCTCTGCTCTGGATTCTTAAAAGCCCACACACACAGTTTTCTTGTTTTTGAGCTTTTCACATCATCCTGGAGCTTTTCAATTGTGTTCCATACTGGTTCAAGTCAAAAGATCACAAAAAACATCATCCAATTTCTTAGTAAAACGATTTCCCACAGGACATGACATATGTTTTTGCATAATTTGTCGCAACCGCAATCCGAATGTGTACCATAGACCGTAGACAGGGGGCGGGGTTTCGGACTTTTCAAAAAAACCTATATCACTGCCCTTTGCTAACGTTTTGTGGGCGTTTCAGATACTAAAACCAGGAAGAGAATGCCGATGCATGTGGGCCTTTAGAGGTTCTGCAGGGTCACAGTGCCAGCAGGTTTCTGTGGTTTCTTCTTAACCAGCAGCCAATATAGGCCTTGGAACCAAAGTGTATGTACTTATAATAACTAATTAAGGACTTAAGTGTGGCAACACCAGAAACTAGCAGACACTCTAAGAGTAGAGTCTGACACTCCGGCCCTAACTTGTTTTCCACATCACAGGAGGTAAAAAGGGATGGAATGCCTCACATAAGTAAACTACCTGTGAAGGGAACAGCACCCTCTGGTGAAAAGAAGGTCTCATAGCAGTCCCCTTGGGTCAGGTGGAGCTTGGGCATCCCTGGCCTGTGTACATTGGCCCTGCTGTGGGCCTGCAGGCAGAGCTGTGGGGAGATGTGGAGCCGGTCATGCAGTTTCACTAGGTTCCCTCAGGAATTCGGACTGAACCGCTTCAGCTGAACGACCAGCACTCTGCACAGATGCACATAGGAATCCTTTATTTAACCAGGTAAGTAGTCATTTAACCAGGACGGATATACGGAGAGAGAGAAGAACTGAGAGTGGGGAGGAGGCTGCGCTTACTGAGGCAGGGACTGCAATTTCTGCTCCACAGAGGCCAACTGCCCATAGCACCAAAGCCACTGACACTCTACCTCACAGACCTGTGACAACAAAGCACAGAGCTCACAGACCACAAAACACAGTAACACACTCAGCACTGACCTCACACATCGCAAGGGTCGCAGACAAATGCAGTGTTTTGATATTGACAGTGGTGGTGATGTTGCCAGTGATGGTGCTCCATGTGTCAGTGGTGGTCAAACTGAGCACCAAACTGTCCTGTGTGGAGCCCTCGGGGAATAAGTCTATAGACAGTTGTAGGACTCCGTTTTAGACACCTTGTCCCCACAGCTTTGGAGAGGAAACCACAGAGACACAATCACAGGTAGGGCTGGGGATGCAGTCAATTCCATTCAGAAAACCAAATGAAATTCAACTCAATTTGAAAAAAAAATCTTGTTTGCTGTTTTTATTTCATGATTCTACAACTTCCTGAATGGACAGAATTGAAATGGAACTGACCCACCAGACCTCACTCATAAGCTACACATCTTTGTTCAAGCCAACCCACTTTGTGGTTCTTGGAAGTCCTCGATTTGAAAGGTGGACAACAGAAAATGGAGATTGTCGTTGAGTTTAATGGGGCTGACGGGAGAGACTGCAGAGACTGCCTCACCTGAGGCACGTCCTGGTGGACAGGAGCTCAAACTCAAAGTTTGACTCGATAGTGCATGTGTAGGGGTGCAGCCCCACCCTTATCCTCAGGGAAACCCCCTCCTCTTTAATCTGGGACAGGAGAATGCTGAGGAACTCATGAGCGTCCTGCAGGAAGAGGGAAAGCCCATGAAGGAAGGAGAGGGTGTCAGGCTTCAGCAGTGACATAGTTAGCAGGCCCTTGCCTTTGGAGAGATGGGGTTATTAGTCATTATTACCTACAAATCATACACTATATCTTCAATCTAATTTGATTTGTTACCTAAAGCACAATATAATCAATATCCCTGTTGCACTATGGTACTTAACATAAAAATGTGAGTTGATCAGCTTTATTTGCATACATGTAGAAAACATCTTATACATTTGTTTTGTAGTTTGTGGCAAATATGTAGCCTGTGCAAAACTAGATAGTTTGCTGCAAACCTGCGGCAAACCTGCGGCAACAATGCCAAAGGTTTCACACAAATTTTCCGGAAGGCCAAACCCTGGGGTTTGTGTGCATGTGTGCATGTGTGCGTGTGTGCGTGTGTGCGTGTGTCTCTCACCTGCTGCTCATCCCCACAGAAGTCTCTGTAGTTGGCTGCGATGGTCCATTTCAGGGTCTTTCGCTCTCTGTTACAGCTCCACTCTGCTGAGTGCAGATCTGCTAGGCATCTGCAGGGGGCGACAGAGGCAGCAGGCGGTCAGAAAGACGGCACTTGAGATTAGGGTAATTACGGCTGGAATGAAACCCTGCACACACAGTGTAGCCCCCGGACCAGTGTTGGGAGCCCATAAATTACACCTGTGACCAAAACGTTTCATATAGGGGCACAAAAACAGTTCTCAGCTGTCCTTTACAAGCTCTTCAATAAACACAGTTAAAATCTCAGTGTGCAAAATGCTTGGGCTAAGTACATTTTTAAAAGCAGAACTTGCCAAAAGATCCACAATTCCTTTCCCACCTCTGATCGACGTCCAAGACAATAACAAGAACAACAACACAAACTGACATAAAAGTTATGTCCATCACAGCACTGGTATATAGAGATTAGAATAACCATAGATATCTACATACTTCAGTAAATGTGTGGTCAGATTTGACCTCCAGCAGCTCTCCTCTCTTCTGATGTCCTGGATGAATATTTGGAGGCTGAAGAGACTCGCGTTCATGTAGCAGGTGTTCCCGATGTTTGGGAACCTGTGGCAGAGACATGAACACATCCCTTTATTACTGTACAGAAGTTAGGTAACAGGTTAGGTCATTCATACCCACTAAATGGGCAAGTTTTATATCTTCAATACGTGAACTGACACATAGTTTTCCACAAAGAGACTGACACCAAGGGTCTCAGAGACAGGAGGTAGGAAGATGCAGAAATAATACAATCAAATGATATAGGATGGAAGTGTATGAAAATTAAGTAGTCCAGTTTGCACACCAATTCTACTCTACAAAAAAACTCCTTCCATCAATGAACTGACTGTCATTCTTTCCCAAGGACAGTGTGATCAGTCCTGCTCCTCCGGTTCTTGTCCTGGTTAATGTGTTCCTCCTGGATCTCCCTGTGTTCCAGCCTATGGAACAGAAGTGAGTAAAGGATAAACATGTTTCAATTTGTTCTTAGAAATTGAGTTCCCAAGCAGCAAACATAAGTGCCAAAATTAAAGTAAATGAAGTTAAAAACATTACCTTTGTTCTGTGCAGTCAATGGACAGAGCAGGCTTCTTGATGCGGCCAATGGGAAGAGCCGATGTCTGCACTGCGCAGTCGATAATCAGGAGCGGTGTCTGCACTGCGCAGTTGATAGTCAGGAGCGGTGTCTGCACTGCGCAGTCGATAATCAGGAGCGGTGTCTGCACTGCGCAGTTGATAGTCAGGAGCGGTGTCTGCTCTGCACAGTCGATAGTCAGGAGCGGTGTCTGCTCTGCACAGTCGATAGTCAGGAGCGGTGTCTGCTCTGCGCAGTCGATAGCCAGGAGCGGTGTCTGCTCTGCGCAGTCGATAGTCAAGAGCGGTGTCTGCACTGCGCAGTCGATGTGCAGGGCTGGCTCAGTCAGGGACTCTGATGTTGCCTTTGTCTCTTTCTTTCCTTTCATGAAAGACCCGTTCTTTTTCTTCTTCTTTTTGTCTTCTTCATGGTCAGTGTGATCCATAGCCAGGGACGGCGGCTCTATGCAGTCAATGGTAAGAAGCTCTGCAGAGTGAATGGTAACAGCAGGCTGGTCTGCGCAGTTGATGGTAACAGCAGGCTGGTCTGCGCATTCAGTAGACAGGACCATCTTCTCTGGAAACACTGATGTTGCCTTTGTCCCATTCTTTCCTTTCTTCAAAAACCATTTCTTCTTCTTTTTCTTTTTAATTTGTTCTTCCTGGTCTGTATGAGCCTTAAGGGACAGCTCCTCTGTGCAGTCGATAATAACTGCTGGCTCCTCTGCGCAGTCGATAATAACTGCTGGCTCCACTGCACAGTTGATAGTAACTGCTGGCTTTTCTGCAGAGTCGATAGTAACTGCTAGCTCCTCTGCTCAGTCGATAGTAAATGGCTCTGTGCAGTCAATAGTGACAAGCTCTTCACAGTCAATGATAACTGCTGGCTACTTTGCGCAGTCAATTGTAACTGGTTCTGTGCAGTCGGAAGTGACTGGCTCTGTGTAGTCCATAGTGACTGGATCTGTGTTGTCGATAGTGACTGGCTCTGTGAAGTTGATAGTGACTGCTAACTTCTCTGCACAGTTAATGGTAACTGATGGCTCATCTGCGCAGTCGATAGTAACTGGCTCTGCACAGTGGATAGTAATTAGCTCTGCGCAGTTGTTAGTGACTGCATCTGTGCAGTTGATAATTACTGGCTCTGCACAGTCAATAGTAACAGCTGGCGCCTCAGTGCAGTCGATGGTAATTGGTACTGGGCAGTCGATAGTAACTGGTACTGGGTAGTCGATAGTAACTGGCACTGGGCAGTTGATAGTAACTGGCACTGGGCAGTTGATGGTAACTGGTACTGGGCAGTCGATAGTAACTGGTACTGGGCAGTCAATAGTAACTGGTACTGGGTAGTCGATAGTAACTGGTACTGGGCAGTCGATAGTAACTGGTACTGGGTAGTCGATGGTAACTGGTACTGGGTAGTCGATAGTAACTGGTACTGGGCAGTCGATGGTAACTGGTACTGGGTAGTCGATAGTAACTGGTACTGGGTAGTCAATGGTAACTGGTACTGGGTAGTCGATGGTAACTGGTACTGGGCAGTCGATAGTAACTGGTACTGGGCAGTCGATGGTAACTGGTACTGGGCAGTCGATGGTAACTGGTACTGGGTAGTCGATAGTAACTGGTACTGGGCAGTCGATAGTAACTGGTACTGGGTAGTCGATAGTAACTGGTTCTGCGCAGTCGATAGTGACTGATTCTGCACAGTTGATAGTAACTGCTGGCCCCACTACGTAGTTGATGGTGACTGGCTCTCCACAGTCGATAGTAACTGGCTCTTCCCAGTTGTTAGTTACTGCATCTGCATCTTACTGGTTCTGCGCAATTGATAGTAACTGGTTCTTCGCAGTCAATGGTAACTGGCTCTGCGCAGTTGATGGTAAAGTTTTGCTGTCTGCTAGCTAGCTAGTTGCTGGTCAACTAACAGTTAGCTAGCATTAGCAGGATAGGTTAACATGCTGGGGAAAGTCGCAAGAACCAAATGCCAATTCTGAGCGAATGAGTGAAATATTTCTACAGTAGTAGCATAATGAGTACGACTTAAGCTATTGCTAGTGTTTTGCCTGACTTTTACTGGTCTGGCGGATCGGCAAGGTGCACTCTCCCTCTCCAGGCAGAGTCCCAGATAGCAAGGTTGATCAACATTGATATTGGGTTATAAGCATCAGTAAATATGATGCTTAACTTCATCAACTAATTTTCAATGGTGGAATCAACATTCGCTTTCTGATGGTAATGGTCACCAATGTTTTTTTTATTTGAAAACATTGTATCAATGTAACAATAACAACAATAACAACCAAAGATTAATTTCATTTTCAAATAAAAAACCGTTAGAATTATTCATTGCCTGTTTCTGCGGTCGCTGCTGTAGCCTACAGGCTACGCTCGTATATATATTTGTTTTCTTGGTTAAATTGGTTAAGTTAAAAGTTCAAGTTACTATAACGAGGGTGACGTAAGAAAATAAACAAAACAAGACTTAACAGCACAACGTAGCTATTTGTGGTTGATGCTAATTCTGCATTCGTTTATTCATTTCCAACTGTAGGAATCCCGATATCCGACGGGGGAAAATGTAATAAGATGCCCTTTCAACTAGGAGTTCCATGTCTAAAATCAGGGTTCAGGAAATAAACCCCAACCTCGCGACTAGGAAGAACTTAACATAACATCATGGCAGCTCACCGGAACCCACATTGTGAACAGTAGACAAACATTATTTTTAGACGAGTTTAGCTTTTAAAACACTTCAACTTTTGTTTTTCAGCATGAAACTATAACTACTATTGCATGTATTGTGTCCATTAAGCAGAGGTTTAAAATCAATAAAGAGGTTTGCATTTTTAAAATTGATGTCATTGTGTTATCTATTTTAGTAGCCTAACTCAAAAGTATTTTGATTTGTTTTTTGTAGATTTTGACTACTTTGAGCAAGAATTAGTTACTTTGAGCAATGTAAAATGTAGTTATAAAATTATATTATCATTAGCTATGATAGATTACGTTGATAATAAATAGATTTAACATCAGTTACGTTGATTTACATTGTTAACATCAAAATTGATTCAACGTAAACTTGATGAGTACCTGGACGCAGAATCAACGTCAGAGATCAACATTGAATCAATGCTTCAGCTTATGTTAATTCAACATTGATTCAATGTTTCCTTGCTATCTGGCACCCGAATCGCCTTTGAAACTGGAGGCTAGGGACGCCACTGCTATAACCGACAGCACTCGAGTCCTGTTTGGTTTAGTTTGCTAAAACATCTTTAGGAAATAACGTAGCCTATCAGTTAGTGACGACACGTGGCGCCGTAATGGCGACATGTAGTCCGGCTGTCTCTTGTGTTCGTGTTTGTTAATTTGAACGTGTTTTGTTGTGTTGGGCTTTTGTCTTTTGTTTTTTTCATGTGCTGTGTGTCTGTTGTGGGACGGGGAAGCGAGCTGGATATTTTTCAGGGCACTCCTGCTGCTCGTTTTTATAATATTGACAAATTGTCTAGCCGGGATAATTTTGTTTGTGGTCATCACCATGGAGACACATTCGCATTATGCCCGGAAATGTCCATTGGATCTGCAGCCACAAAGTTTACCATCGCTCTTGACTGGAGTTGAAGATGTCGGGACTGACCTAGGACTGCAGGCAATCTTCAAAAGGCAACCAGGGAAGGAGAACATAATGCGGGTGAGGAGTGAAGAGACGACTGGGAAGATTGACGCAGTTCGGTGCTCCATTTCGGCGGTGTACAGAGACCGCGGCACTGCATGCATTGAGGAGAGTCGTGGAGGCGGAGTTTGTGTGTTGGACTACTTGGTGACACTGGACATCTCGGGACAGCGGGGGCTATTTTTAATCATGGCTGTATTGCCATGATTCTGTTGGATGTCTTTGTTTGATATGTTTGATTGTGTGTTGTGGGTCTGCTCCACTGTCTATGTATTTTTTGTTGTTGTTGGGGCTACAACTGAAGTTCCCTAGCGGGAAATGAAAGTTATTATATTATATTCTATTCTAATAATACCAACATAACCAAATATTATAAGGAGTCTTGGGGGGTATAGGTACGAAGCAGGATTAATTATGTATGAGTAAAACCCGGAACATGCATGGACTGAAGTAAAAAGAGCTGGTCTGTGTTTTATTGAGTTATCCAGCTAGTACTAACTCAGTAATCCTGCTTTGTAGTACACCACCTTGATAAGTAAAGTGCTTGTGCAGTTCATATGGGAGCAAAGTGATACGTTACATGTTAAAGTATTAACGGTAGGCTACAGTAGCCTACTTCAGCAATAAAACATATTTGGTAACACTTTACAATAAGGGAACAGACCTCATGCCTTAACTAATGCATGACTCATCATGATTTAATGCATGAATTAATGCATGATGTGTCATGAACTCAATATGAAAGAAAATGCGGCTCAATATTAATAAATGATCAAGTCATTATTAATTCATGTGATTACTGTACACTTAATGTATCATCAATTAATGAACATTAACTCATAGTTAAGTCATACATTAAGTAACATGTCATCAAAGTAGCTGCAAACCAGTTAGGTAGACAAAAGCTTATCAGACTATAAGTGGTGCATTTATCCATTTTGGGGCAGCCAAAACTCCTGACAGCGTGCTGACAAAGCTGTTCGCTTAAAGGAAAATTCTGCCAGTGTGGCTTCTAAGCCCCCCCCCCCCCCCGCCCCCCTCCTATCGTTTACTTGTGGAAAGGCTCCTTCCCTTGTGCAAATGGTGACAGTAATATCAAATGTTTTGTTATTTTAATTTATCTTAGAAAGTGTATAATTAGTAGTTATTTTTCAATGATAGCCTATATTCGCCATTATTCAGTCATTCAGACAATGCTTCTGGGCGAACCCTACAGTAGGCCTATCTCTAATGTGTCATAAAAAATCACGCTTAATAGATTTGATGGTGATCTTTGTAAATAATATGGAGTCAATGTGTTTAGATTATGACAGCCATTCATGTTTTAGAGAATGAGTACTTTGTACTTATTTTTCAATGATATAGTTACCAATACTCAAAGTTAATATATACGCTATTTGTTGGAAAAATTGGGTCAGGGTTGAGTGTGATACCCCAAAAACATCCAGTAAGTGGCAGTTCTGAGAGCAGAAACAACCTTGTTAGAGGTCAGAGGAGAATGGCCAGACACATTCAAGCTAACAGAAAGGCCAAAAAAATAGAGTGGGCAGAGGGGCATCACTGCCTGCACGTGTTGAACTCTGAAAGGGATGGGCTGCAGCAACATAAGATTTGATAATACTAGGTAGGTATTCCTAATAAAGTAGATACTGAGTGTAAATTGTAAGGAGTTCACCATTTATCATTAAATGTCATCATTATTTCACACATGCGATCACCATTACCTAAGTACTTGGCTGACTTGTGTCCCTCTAAGTAAAGTCATGGCATGATACTAATTAGTAAATTATTACTTAATGTACATTGATAGGAGGCAAGCATTTGTTAACCACCCCTTAGCCCTCTCTATATTTGGTGTATGTCCCCCACTGTTAGGATCAATAAAGCTCCTGCTGTGGTTAACAGTGAAATGTGTGTATCCAGCACATCCAGCAATGCCACTGATCACTGTGGTAGGGGGGCATGGTTTTAGGCGCAGCTAGCAAGAGAGAGAGTGAACGCGGGTGGTTTAGGGAGCCGGCACAGCTGTCGGCAATTGGGCAATTGGTGACGATTGATTATAGGATTGTTATTATCAATTAACCAATTGCCTTGATTGTTCAACAGTGAGCCTGAGATCATTGAAAAGGAGCAAAGGGAGTGGAGTGGGAGGAAGAACGGGAGATAGCGCTTGCCCATTGTGTATTTGTGTGAGTTTTGAGAAGCAAAAACTAATAAACGCAGAGTCTACTGCAAGCTTGGATTGTGGGTTGTCATTTCACGAGTGGTAATCGCTCACTTCGCCACAATCACTTATTATTGAGGTCCCCCAACGAACGTGTCTTCTGATGAATGGGAGCAGTCGTCACCAGTCTCAGAACTGGCCGTTTCCTCCGATACCCCAAAATCCCAAAAACCCATTTTCGCCTCCTCCATGTCCTGCCATATCTCCCACGACCCTACTGTTAAAAGAAGATCATTACAGCCGCCGCGGTGGTACAACGGCAGTTGTACTCCGAGGATCGGGGTTTGCGCCCCGGACCTTCCAGTTCCGAGCATGGCCGGTGCCCTGTGGGAGCAGCAATTGGGCAGCTCGGGGGGGGGGGGGGCTCGAGAGAGAATCGCTGCGCACAAAAATGGCCCTGGGCGAGTTGTAATCACGGTAAGGAGCTCGAGGAGTCGCGCCCTGTAGAGGATGTGGCGGCCTCTTTCCTACTACCGGCTGACAGGGTTGTATAGCGGTGGTTCTCTAGTGGTTGCTACATGGGGGGAATTTAATTAGAATAGGGTTTCAATTGGCTACTAAATTGGGAGAAAATGGGAAAAATCAGAAACAAAACAAAACAAAAAAAACAAAAAACAAAAAAAAGAAGATCATTACAAATCAAAAATTTTGGGGGCCCCAAAATGGATAAATCTACCAGTGATGGTCTGAGAAGCTTTTTTCTACCTAACTGGTTTGCAGCTACTTTATCAGGCATGCGCAGTAGTGTTTTCAGTTAGCTTAGCAACTATAGTTACATAACGTATGTTAATAGTGATGTGCATCTGCCCGTCGCTAGCCGGATTTAAAGTTGGTTTTCGTTGGATAGTCACAATCATAACGGGTTGTAAGTAGTAGTACTGGGAGACTTTTCATTTCGTCTGTCTGATAATGACCTGTTTAGCGAACTGTTTTGTAAAAACTCCATTGACTTCCATTCATTCAATGAGCACCTGTTGTCTGTCTAATAGATTCCAACTGCAGCACCGAAGTTGGACCTCTTTCTCCGCCTACCCTCTTTGGTTCTGTGATTCAGTTTTTATGGAAGTTCGAACTATCGTACTTTACGGTTGTGGTCCTTGTAGAAACCTAAAGGTGACAAAAGTCACAAACGGGTTATCTGGATTTAAAAAAATAAAAACGCTTTCATTTCCTTAGCCTCCAATCAGTCGATAAAATAAATACAAAAAAAGAATTAATTTTACTCTTCCATTTATCATTTACTTCCTATTTTTATTTTTCAACTCTTCACTTTTCCTATTTTCACGGTCCTAGCATGCGTGCAATTGTAGGCTATTCATTATTATTGTACCCGTTCCCTAATCAGAGTCATATGTTGAGTGAGTCTTTTTTTGGCTGTACGATAAGTAAAACATCAATACTATATATTTGTAATTGTGTCAAGTAAAATCACGGATTGATTATTCTGTATTATGGTATAACTGGGTTGAAAATATGACTAAAGCGCCATAGTTTTAGTAGAAACATATTAGAAGTAGGCGTAGGGTTCACCGAACAGCTTATTAGTCTGAATTATTGAATATTGCAAATAGGCCAATATTGAAAAATAATGACAAATTACACATTTTCTGTTATAAAAATTGATTTATTAAAATCTGAATTTCACTTATCAGTTGTTTGAAAAGCGAACAGCTTTGTCAGCACACTGTCAGGGAGAGTTTTGGGGGCCCAAAAATGGATAAATCCACCACTGATGGTCTGAGAAGCTTTTGTCTACCTCACTGGTTTGCAGCTACTTTGATGACATGTTACTTCATGTATGATTTAACTGTGCATTAATGTTCATTAATTGATGATACATTGAGTGTAAAGTAATCACATGAACTAATAATGCCTTGATTATTTATTAATATTGAGCCACATGAGTTCATGATAGATCATGCATGAATTCATGCATTAAATCATGATGAGTCATACATTAGTTAAGGCATGAGTTGTGTTCACTTATTGTAAAATGTTACCACATATTTTAACTCAAAGGATAGAATAGAATAGAATAACTTATTTTCCCGATCGGGAACTTCAGTTGTAGCCACCATAAAAGGCGAATCATTTCAACACATAAAGTACATTTACCGTTACTTTCATTATTCATTATTGAGTACTTAGATTATCATGTAAAAGGACATTTTCGTCTTTTCCCAGCTTTATTCGCACATCAATACGCAGTGCAGAAGTTCGTCGTTGTAGGACAGCAATCATAGTACGTTAGCTATTTGATTCGTTTCATGGAGTAGCAAACACTACTAGTTCAGTGGTAACGTTAAGCGTCTCTGTTAGGGTTGGTCCTCCAAAATGGCGGCGCGTCCCTGTAACCATTGGTAACTACAGTGCTGGTTCTATGTGACAGGCCTCTATAGGCTAGAACATAAATTGGCAGTCTAATAATTTACTTATTGGTTTTTGTTATTGATCGAATTAGGCTAATTGTTTGGTTGACAATAAGGCAAAGTAAACGGAAACAGATTAAGAGTGATCATCCGTTTAAATCTTAAAGGTAAAATTGCAGAGGGCCCAGTTCTACTTCCCACGGTTCCCTAGAGTGCTAGCCTATGTTATGTACACAAGCACCGTTCACCATTCGCTCATATAGGCTATTTTTATCATAGCCTATTAGTATATCATAGTAGTAGGATGAAGTGATCTATTCATCTTTAACCCTTTGACGCGTACGGTCACACCGGTGTTACAGCGCTAGAGTGGTCCATGAAGCGTACGGTCAACACCGGTGTGATTAGAACACAATATTAGAACGTCTATTTACGAATGACGCAACAATAAGCCTGTGGGCTAACCCTCGTTCTTAACCCTAGGACTAAACACACTGTTCCACAAAAACATTGTACCAAATAAACATCTTTACAACATTTACATTTATTTGTTTATGCAGACGTTCACACTTTCACAGAAGTAATGTAAGCAGCAAATACCCCCTAGCCTATAACGTTGTTTACAGTTTGCTAACGTCAGTGCTAACCAAGCTGTCAAAATGAGCTAACTACGGGCTGACAGAAAATATAATATACACAATCGTATAGCGATTACACTTTACAATGTTTTACATCACGGGTAAACTCATCCGTGATCAAAATAATTGACGAAATACTCGAAAAACGCATTTTCGAAAATAATCCGGCAGTAGGCTAATATTGGTTTGCGGTGCTGCCATCTTGTTTTTCCGCATTCAACCAAAGATGATACATGATGAAGAGATGCTCCACTTGCTCCCAACTGTAACCATATAAATTCTCAACCAAGTTAACCTGGAAGTGAGTTATCTTGTCACGTTATCATCTTTGGTTGGACTAGAGATTACGTTGTATGGCTGCGCCCGTGTTATTAGCTTTATCAGAGATAAATAGCATCTCATAGCATATGGTGAGCAGTAACATACAACCTTCACAAATGTACTTTACCAACATCATGGGTGTCCATTGCAATGGTTGCTAGAATCGGAATACACCATTTGTAACAACTATTTGAAAACATGCGAAAAATATTAAAAATAAAAAAATTTTCACCACACAAACAATTAGCTGACAGATATTTGTATTGATGCAAATGAAAGACAGTGCAGTTAGCTACGGAGTCAGATGATGACTGTCCCTCGTCGCCTCACACACACAATACTGAGAGTCATCTAGTGTTGTTATATATATATATATATATATACATAGTGTAGGCTATGTATATGTATGTGTGTGTGCTAATATTAGCTAACTCTCAACCGTGCGAAGGCTAGTGCTGTGACGTAACAGTCGAATTCTAGAACATCTGTTGCACACAGAAAAAAAATCACGCTTTGGGGCCGTTGAGATTTTAAATGTCAAGCTAAACTGAGTTGTTTTTAACACTAGTTTCGCAGGAGAGGTTAAAGAAAATATTTAGGAACTTACGTGCGAAAAGGTTTTAATTAAAGTGTGGGTAATTAATATCATATAAATTATAATTAATATAACAATAAAAATAGACCTACATTGCACCATGATAGAAATATCGTAGACACATTAGCAGCACTGTTGCATGCGTCCGACACTTATAGCAAAGATTCTCAATACCCTCTCCACATCATACCGCATTATTTATTTATTTATTTTAAAGCCCGGAAGTATTAGTGAACGAAGAGCCACATGAGAGCCAAACAAACGGCTCTTTTCAGTGATCGGAGCCAAAAGATCCAGCTCCTTGAAAAGACTCGGAATGCTTGTTATTTCACTGTGACGTAGGTCATTTTTGCATTGTGTTGCTTAGAAATGTTAGCTACCTTCGGATACCAGCGCGTAAACAAACAAGTATCATATAAGTAGGATAGCCTACGCTTACTAGCTTGTTAGTTTATATCCACAGAAACTGCTGTTATGACCAGCATGCTAGCTAAAACTGAAAACCAAATACAATTGGTGCGTTCAAACTCATTAAATGGGATTGCGTACATCCCGTTCTGAATAATTTTTTAAAGATGGTAGGGTAGGCCTATGGCCAGTCAAAAGTAACCCATGCTGTCTTACAAGAAAATACCCTACTGGTTCTGGTATTGCCATTTCTGTTATTTATTCATCGCGTTAAAACTCATTTAAGGCGAAACAGCAATATCTCCCAGAGAAAGTGGCAGGCCCAGATTTATTCTATGTAAAAGAATAATTCAGGAAATTAACTTGATATTAGCCTACTTTATACTTACGAAAATAATAAACAACACAGATATTTACAAATAATAGATCATACACTTACCGGACAACAGCACAACAATGAACAGATAAAGTGTATGTTTGTAATTGATCGCATCATTCGCATGTGTCTAACGAGTAGAATTGGTAACTATTATATTGAGTTTAAATATACCCTGCAAGTTTGTGACATCGTAGTGACTTCACAGTACAAAATATCAAAAGAACATGTTATTTTACTGTGACATTGGCTATTCTTGAATCCTGTTCCCTAGAAACGCTCGCTAATTTACAATATCAGTTCATAACAAACAATGTCGCCGTTTATTTATTTATAAAGCACTTTTCATACATGTCTGTAACACAAAGTGCTTTACAGAAAGATACAGGGATACACCATACATACATTCTTTAAAAACTCCTCCCCACTCCCTCCCTTCCCAGGAATACAATAAAACAATAAGATAATAAAAAACAATTACATAATACAATCCGGGAATAATATAAATAAAACAAAACTCAATAAAAGGCCTTTTTAAAAAAGTATGTTTTAAGTCGTGATTTAAAAGCTGAAACTGAGGGAGAGTCTCTGATATCCTGTGGGAGTGTGTTCCACAGTTTTGGGGCAGAAAAACTAAAAGCAGCCTGGCCTCTAGTTTTAAAACAAACTATTGGGACACAGAGTAGGCCAGCAGAAGATGATCGCAGTGCTCTCTCTGGTTGGTACAGTATGAGCATGTCTTGAATATATTCAGGAACCATCCCATGTTTTGCCTTAAAAACCAACAGTAACATTTTTAAATCAATTCTAAAAGAAACTGGAAGCCAGTGCAGGGATTTGAGTACCAGGGTAATGTGATAATATTTTTTAGTCCTTGTCAGAACTCTGGCTGCTGCATTTTTAATGACCTGCAGTTTTGCAATAACATAACTGGGAAGGCCAGTAAACAAGGAGTTGCAGTAGTCCTTACTACAAACAGCTCAGAGTCTAGGAATACCCCAAGATTCCTAATTTCAGATTTAAAGTTGAACATTTCAGAATTTTGATTCACGATTAAATTCTCTTTGCCTCTTTGGACCTACAAGAAGAGCCTCCGTTTTGTTCTTATTTAGCTGAAGGTAGTTTTCTGACATTTAGTTTTATATATCAGCCGCACTTAGTTAGAACCGCAACTGAGGAGCTTTGCCCAGGCTTAATACTAATGTACATCAGTGTAAGGTAATATGCCTCTATATCCTTACATGTGGAGTATTACTCATGCAAGCAGTTTACATATACATTTAGCAATAGTGGTGATAGACAAATAAAACATGTCCGTCTTACCAGTCTTCACCAACTAATGTAGAGAATATGTACGAATCTGGTAGCAGTGAGCAAGGGGCTCACTGCTACCAGATTCGTACATATTCTCTACATCACAGGGCGCCAATAAATGTAAGGAATATGCCTGTATATATATATATATATATATAAACTCTTACATGGGATGCCAGACATATAGGCAATAACTACGGAATAATGAGGTTTACCCTTATTATACTTAAATTAGGTTAAAATTAAGTCAGTCTCCTTTTGATTATAATTACTACTACTTCAATTTACCATCAAAGCATTAATAACTTATAACTCATAAGGGTTGAAGGTATTATGTTCTAATGATTAGGTTGACTCAGCCCTCGTGTTCATATGATATCAAAACAGACACCAGGTTTAACAAAAATAGATTTATTAAACAAGAAAAAACAGGAATATCACATTCTACTAATTAGACATATCGTGTTGTGTGCGTATTGGACTATTTGTGTGGGTATGCACATGTGTGTGCATACGAGTGTAGGCGTGCATGTGTGTGTGTGTGTGTGTGTGTGTGTGTGTGTGTGTGTGTGTGTGTGTGTGTGTGTGTGTGTGTGTGTGTGTGCGTGCCCCATGTGCTCAGAGAACAAAGGAGTGTGGAGTAAACTGGCTGTGTCGCAGCACGAGGGTGGTTATTGATCTCAAATCTAACGTTACTATAAATACGTTCACGCACTTCGGTCAGGAAATACTGTTAACCATCTACAGTAAGCTAAAATGAGATCATATCACACAAACGTTAGTCAGTGTTAGGATAGGTGAGCAAACTGTGAGGCCTGCTTTGATTAGTTAGAGTACTACCACATAAACGATACGCCAACCGGCTAGCTTGCTAACCAATGGAACAGGTTTATACAGGTATTAATGCACAAAGTCGAGATACAATCAAATTACCGATACACAATTCAGACTAAAATCCTAAACTATGCCTGGTGTGTTTGATCAGTCTTACTGAGTCCGCGGTGAGTTGATTACAGCTGGCTTGTCCGTGAGGTGGATGGCCAGGGCGCCTCCTTTGGCCTATCTTATCCCGGTTGGGATTTCTCCGACGTCGTCTGGTTATCGCCTGCGTATTTGTCTGTGGCTGGAACAGTCGGAGTTGCGTTAATTCAGTTTTAGGGTTAGATGCCATAGGCAAGCTAACATCGCTTCTTTGCGTCTCACTCCGCGGCCCACCCTTGTAACAGTGTAGCTAGCAAAAGGGGGAAGAGAAATGGAGTACTGCTCTTGTGCTGCTACACGATGGAGAAAGAGAGAAAAAGTGGGCCGACAGACTGGAATGTCTTCAGTCTTATCTGTTTAGTTAGTGTCTCATATTTCCAAGTGACACGATTGGATCAATAACAACGGACGTTACATTGTGGCTGTGTTGAAAATGTCCTTTAGGTTTCCTGTAGAATGAATGGAAATGTAGTCTCTTGTCTTTACATCAGCATAACTATGGAAAGACACACCATTACTACGAATAATATCACCAAGTGGGAGCATGTAGAGCGAGAACAGCAAAGGGCCAAGAATCGATCCTTGTGGAACACCACAATTCATACTGACTTTTCTTGACTCAGACTCACCAAGAGCAACAAACATTTTTCTATTGGTGAGATAAGACTGAAACCATTTTAGTACTGTTCCAGATAGTCCAACTCTGTTTTTAAGCCGATTAATTAAGATTTTTTGGGCCACTGCATCAAAAGCAACACTTAAATCTAAGAGAATCAAAATACTAAGATAGCCATCATCTGCATTAAGCCGCAAGTCATTAACCACTTTTATTATAGCGGTCTATGATGAGACCGAAATCCTGACTGGAACTTCTCAAGAATGTTATTGCCATTTAGAAATGTGCTGAGTTGTTTCGAAACAATCTTTTCAAGTACTTTGTTAAGAAAAGGGAGGTTTGAAATCTATATAATGGTCTATAATGGCATAGAACAGTATTGTCAAGATTAGCCTTTTTAAGTATAGGTTTAACAATAGCTGTTTTCAAGTTGGCTGGAAAAATCCCTGTGGAGAGTGAACTGTTTATAATTGCTAAGACAACAGTAGACAAGACTGCTAAAAACTTGCTTAAAAGTTGGTAAAGGATCTAATTTGCTTGGTAAAGGATCTAATGGGGAGCTAGCCGATTTCATCTGATAAACTGTTTTGAGCAGATCCTCCGCATCAATTACATTACTCAACACTGATTCACAGGGAGTAGAGTCAACCTTCCCTGACTGTGGAGTATATACAGTGCCTTGCAAAAAGTTTCAGACGCCTTTAAAATGATCAGATTGTTCTGGATTACCAAAGGATTACGCCGTTGTCAAGATAAATAGCCTAAATGCCTTTACAGTTTAGTTCTATTTAAGCCAACGCTTAAAAATAGCCAAGTCTGGCACTATAACGCATATAAGTCAGGCCAATGCACTTCTTTTCCTCAATAATTGTTAGTCGCTCTGAATAAGAGTATCTGCTAAATTAAGCTAATTAGTTTAATGTGATTTATCATGAGTCACCATGATTCAATTTTAACAACACATTTAACTTATGTGCTGAGGGCTTGGTTAGGGTTAGCGTTGGAGATCTAGGGGGTGATGGTTAGGATTAGGACTGAGGTTGGATAAGGATTGAGGGCCTGATGTTTGGACACCCTTGTGCATAAATATGCCTGTGTCCTCTCTCTGATGTTTGGACACCCTTGTGCATAAATATGCCTGTGTCCTCTCTCTGCCCATGCATTTCTGCTCTCTCACCCTGATGGTGATGTGGTGATTGCCTGGCAGCCATACAAATATGTACCCTGCTCTTGCTGACTGGCTGACTCTAAGTAGGTGTGGGCTTGGTTAGTACCTCCTGGCAGTTGCTGCTGGAAGTGGTGTTGGGGGTCCAGTAAGGGGCAATGGTTCCTTTGGTAAAATAAATCCCAATGCCCCAGTGCAGTGATGGGGATACTGTGCTGTAGGATTTGCCATCTTTCAGTTGAGACGTTAAAACAAAGTCCTGTCTGTGGTCATTAAAGATCCCATGACACTTATTGCAATGAGTAGGGGTTTCCCTGGTGTCCTGGGCTGCATTCAAAATCTGAATTTTATGCTTTCATCCCTTCCCTTGCTTCAATGGGAGAGTCCCCAAAATGCCAGGATGAAATGGCAGCCACACCAAGTAATAGTAATAATACTTGCATTTATATATCGCCTTTCTTCCCAGCCAGCGACTCAAAGCGATTTACAGTGATGAGGGGGAAACTCGCCTCTAACACCACCAACGTGTAGCACCCACCATTTTGCACCAGAATGCTCACCACACATCAGCTGAGGTGGAGAGGGACAGAACAGTTTTTTTAGCCAATTAAACTGGGGGATGATTAGGTGGCAGATTGAAAGAGTCAGGTTGGGTTAAGCTGGGAGCACATTACACGACTTTTCCTAATGAAAACACAACACGCGACAATGAAAAGATTGAGCAGAGACACAGCATTGTTTTCCCCCTTGCTGGCCCCGCCCCTCAACTATGACAGAACACTGCTAATGTTGCCCCCGCCCACCACTGTCAAAAATAAAAAATAGTTGTGCGAGCAGGAAAGGTAAACGCAAACAAAAGGAGTAGCTGTGTTAGGATAACAGTTTTGCACCCTCCTTCAGGTTATGTGCACACTCAAAGCCTGGATTTCTCCTCAAAGGCTATAATATTGCACTCAAATACGGACTTTCCTAGTGTGCGAGTTCTGTAAAAACACACGGCAAAACAATCGGGCTGTGCACATGGCTACTCGATTTCCACGTGTGTAGATTTTATTTTCTCTCACGATTTTTAGCATTGATATGCCGCCTTACCGCCCACCCAGTCTCACCTGCAACTGTACCTACCCATGCGTGACACATTGGACAATAGCGTCAATGTGTGAGATCATAAATATGTATTTTTGTAACACCAAAAATTTGTATTCCGTCATAGCAACAAGACAAAGCCAACAATAGCCCGAAGGTATGCGAATACAGTAGTAAAAAAAAACGCTGATACTGAAATAAACAAGTGAAATTATGTGTAATCATACCTTGTCATTCTACTATCAATATCTGCAACTAAATATGGAATAAATATACAATCTTACCATTTATTTTATGTATAGAGATGTCCCTTTCAAGATTCCGTAGTCATTTATTGCCTTGGACCAGAGGTAGCCAACATGGTGCCCGCGGGCACCTGGTAGCCCGCAGGGACCACGTGAGTCGCCCGCGAGGCATGTTCTAAAAATAGCACTAATCACCATGGAGATCTGTCTAAATAAAAATTGTCCCGTAAAACTTTAGTTTCACCAGAAGAGGGCGCTGTTGTCTAATAAAGTATTAAACAGGGCAATAAAAGGAAGTAATAATATCTAAGTCTCTTCACATATATTATTATTATTAAAAGGCGATCTGTGCAACTTTATGTTATTCAGGAAGTTTGTATCAAACAAGTAGCCCTCCGTATTACTCAGTACCCTTGAAGTAGCTCTCAGTTTCAAAAAGGTTGGTGACCCCTGCCTTGGACAATCCGTTTGTGAAATACACAGCGCATTAGAACAAGAGCAGACAATCTAGAGTTAGCGTAAAACCAGGCTTCCTGATTACACAGCATAATTAAATTATTATTTAAATTATATTATTTAACGATTGTATCCAATAGAGGGCATTATATGCTTTCCACAAGCATACGATCTCATCTGTCGAATAGAGTGCTACAGTTTGTAGTCCTAAAACCCGGAAGTGAGTTAGCATTTTTGAGCCATGGGTTCCCTCGCCAGATTTCCAATGCTTTCTCCCCATAGGGTTTACGGATTTGTGCCGAATATAAGGTCTGGGGTTAATATATGCTAAAGAGAGTTTTCACGTTTTGTTCTACGACATAAATTACACATATCAATATCTTAACCATGAATTCTTACGCTTTTATATGGTTATAAAAAGTATGTTGCTATGTTTCTATAGCCTATTCAAACTACAACTTGTCAGAATAAATACACGTCATTACCTCAGCAGATCCTTGGCTGCTCTCAAGTGTAGCAGTGGCGCCAGCGCTCCTTTCAAACTTTTCCACATCAACTTGTTTTATATGAAATTCAAGAATATGAATGAATACTATTTAAAACTGAGGTCTTCGTAGCTTGCTAGCCAGTAAGCTAGTATGGCAAGCCGTATTAACATGTATTCGACTTCCATAGCTAGCTACCTTATTTGTCCCAATTAGCTGCTTATTTTTCTAGCTAGTTGACCATACAGTCAAGCCGGAAAGTCTGAATACCCCTTTCACCTTCTCCACGTTTTATTACATTACAGACATATTCTTCAATAGATTGAGTTCATTTTTTGTCTCAAAATTCTACAAAAAATAGCCCAAAATAGTGAAAACATGTTTTTAGAAATCTTTGCAAATGTATAAAAAATCTGAAACTGAGATTTTTCATTTACATAAGTATTCATACCCTTTGCTTTAACATATTTTTAAAGTATCATATTTAATATTTGGTCGCATATCTTTTGCATGCTGTTACTTCCTGAAGTCTGTGACCCATCAACATCAAAAGACTCTCGATATCTTATTTCTAGGTACTGTTACAAGCCATACTATAAGCTCTCTGCATTAGAATGGATCTCTATGGGAATTGGGGGGTGAGACTAGATTCAGCTGTAAATTACACTGGTACAGTATGGAACACATGGCTGCCCAAATGGCTGTAAGTCATCAAGGGTCTGAGCTATCGAACGAGCTCCAAACCATCACTCTGTTGCCAGATATGGAGTAGATGTGGATGGATCACTGCAAGGGTTATTTCTCCTGACTTTTTTCCCCATAAAGTTCTATATGAGTCAGGAGAAGTAACCCTTTAGCTTATTCAATTTGATGCTTGAGAAATCGGTTTTTGATTATATTGATGACAATTAAATTTTTTCTCTCGATCGTCCCACTCACATTCTCCACGTCAGGCAGGTTCTTAACACTCTGCTCAAAGTTCAGCTTTTAGTAAAGGCAGAGAAGTGTGTTTTTCACACTAAATCTGTTTCTTTCCTGGGGTTCATTGTGGCAGACGGCAAGGTTCAAATGTATTCTGAGAAAGTCTCGGCCGTTAAGAACTGGCCCACGCCGTCTTCTCTTAAGCAGGTACAACTCTTTTTAGGCTTTGCTCATTTTTATAGGTTTATTTGTAATTTTCAGCGCAGTAGCCGCTCCTATTACTGCGCTCACTTTTTGCGCCCTCTTGCCATTCCCAGCCGTCCTTGGAGACACATCGCCCTCGACTTTGTCACCAGTTTGCCTATGTCATTGGGCAAATCAGTGATCTTAGTCGTCGTGGACCGCTTCTCTAAGGCGGCCCATTTTATCACTTTGTTGAAGCTTCCTTCAGCTTCTGAGACTGTGCGACTAATGGTAGACCATGTTTTCCGGCTACACAGTCTGCCTTTAGATGTGGTTTCAGATCGCGGTTCTCAGTTCGCAGCCAAGTTCTGGCACGCGTTCTGCTCTCTGCTTGGTGCCTCGGTCAGTTTGTCTTCTGGTTTCCATCCTGAGACAGACCTTTTTTTTTTCACAGTTTTTTGCAGATTGTTTCTTGGGGACACAAAAGGTACCCTTTTCATGGAATGACCCAACTAACTAACTAACCAACCCTAACTATCCTTTCTCAGGCAGGCAGAAATCTTATACTGCTCACTATCAATATGCAGCCCCCACCTCGGTAATGTATGCCAGACATTTTATGACAGAACCTCACCACTCATTAGCTGAGATGGAGAGAGAGAAAATAACTCACACTGTCTGCTCAAGATGATCAGTGGAAATTAGAGAATGTGCTCTATATAATGTTAATACAATGTTAATAGCAACTTGTTCCACCCAGGACTTTGTGAGCTGTTTTCCCAATTTGACTTTATTGTCAGGGTCTATTTAAATAATTGCAAAATTAGCAGGTACTAAATGCACTGTGCTAATTGGCTCTTAAATCTGCTTATTTAAATTTGAATCAGGTCTGTCCAGTGACACACTGTTTGTAATTGAATTCTGAATACTGGACAACTGACTTTGTTGGTATTGACTGTGGCCAGGAGTCCAGGGGGAATGCACAGGTGGCCATAGCATCACAGAGGATATGCATGTACCCACTGGTGCAGTCTGTGGTGCATTCCTCCAGCCTGACGGCATATCTCAGCTGGTGATCTGCAGGGTGAAACTAAATGTTTGGATCTGCTGTCTGGAATTAATGTTAATACTTTTTAAATCCATGTTCAGCTTTAACCTGTAGTTATTTTCTAGTTTCTTTCATTTTCTGAAGTTCACTTGCTTCCTATCTCTCCCTTACAGGATTTTTTATGTAAAAAATAAGTCATAGTTAATGAATTGTAATCAATATGTTTTGTAAGAATATATATGAAGCCTTATAAGTGTGACTGGCTGTTTTCTTTTTTAGTTTTTATCAAACTCAGATTTCCACCCTTGTGGGATTACAGGCACGGCATACATTCCAGCCAAATAATTTATGTTTTAAGTGATATCAACAGTTGACTAAAGCAAGGAATTTATGCAAGGGCACCACAGCAATTGCTGTTTTTGGTTTATGTCAGGACAATTCGTCCCAACACACAAGTGCTATTTTATTGTACATATCCTCATTTTAGACAATATTTGCTGTCTGATATAAGAAACAATATGACTAATTAAATTATGGCACTGTATCATTGTGTATTATAGATATGACACTACCATTAAATGGCTATGACCAAGGACAAATGTAGTTTATATTTGGGTTTGAATTCTGCCATTCATGCTATTAACTAGCATCACTTTAAATAATTAGTCGTGCAATCAAAAAGTAACTTCAACCCCCAACAATACTTTCTTTCACATTAAAATCTTTCATAACAGTTCACTGCTAGGTAAACATATCCAGCCAGCAGGTAACACTGCACTGGAGACAGAACATAATTTGGAAGAGCATGTTTATCCTAGCACTCAGATTGGCTGGTGTCAAAGCTGGCAATGGACTGCATTTATTATAGCACTTTTCACATTCTGAAAGCATTTAACAACGAAGGGAAGAAGTGCACCTCAGCTGCCATCAATAACTCACCCACCTGCGTGATGCATTGTTGCCATTTCCCAATCTTTACCAGAAGAAAGAAACAACTTGTTTTCTAGCTTTTCATGTACAATGGTGACATGCATTGCTCTCATGCACATCACACACACACACACACACACACACACACACACACACACACACACACACACACACACACACACACACACATATATATAGCATCAACAACTCATGAGGGATTCATATTCCAGAGCAGGATGTTTAATAAAGTACAGTAATTCCCATGAAACAGTATTACTCACCAACTCAAAACAAGTGCGTTAAGGGGCATTTCAATTACATAGGGGCAGTAAAATAACTATAATAAGCCATTACATGAGCAATAAACACTACTGCAACCAGGATACAGAGTAGCCTACTGTATGTTCTGATGGGGATAGATGTATGAGCAGGGATGAAAAATGGTGTTTTCCTGACTGGAAATGGTGATTCCTGATTGTCATTCTTTGTTTTACTTTGAAATTGTACTTTAATCTAAGCTCTTACCATGTTCTACACTGCATTATGCATAATTCATATCTCCTTGAAGTATATTTTCAATTCTGATGCTGTACATGTTATTGCCTATGTACACACACTGCCATGCACTTTAACTCCCATAGTAAAAGTAAATCCACTCTAGTGGTCCACTCTAATTAACTTTTAGGCTAATATTTTAGAATTTCTGAAAATGTCAGCAATTTTCCAAGCTTTTTCTCTGTTGTGATAGCTATGAGCATGGATGATGTGAACTCTAAAAAATGCAATTCAATGACGTTTCTGAATTGCATTTCTGAAATGTCTAACATGGAAATTGATAGGAAAGTCATTTTTATTTGGCGATAAAACACGCCTTTCTTCTTATTATATATATATAATTATACATGTATTATATATATAGTTACATTTTGTATACATGTTTAAAATATTAATAAATGTTTATTTATAGACAGCCTGCACCAATATTTCACCATAGATGTAGAACCATAGATGTGACATATGTCATAGTGGCACAATTTTTGAGACCATACCCAGGTAAGATGGTGGCCAGTAACCATGGTTTTATATCTATGAGCCAATCATCAGCTATCTGGCTTCTGAGACCCGGTTATGACATCACAGTGGGTTAGAAAGTACATGACACCTTGCCATAGGTTCCTATAGACTAGAGTACTCAAGTGAGTACGTCAGTCGTGGGCGGAGTCTGGTTTAGGAAGTAAATTCCCTATGGAAGATAGAATTGGCTTCGGAGACTATCGACTATTTCTTGAAATCTGATTTATAGAATGAGCCAAAACGTTCCTGGATTAGCCTGTGTGGTACAAGGATATAGACCATATATATCGCATGTTCCAATTTCTGCCCTACAAGGTCAGAAACTATGCTACGGTTAACCACATAAAGCAATTCTAGCTTTTAGTCCTTCAAGCTAACTAGCTAATGTTAGAAAAAAGTGTTTAAAAACGGAGCTTTGTGCTACTGCTGGCTAACGTTATATGACAACTTTTGGAGACAAGGCTGCTCGTTCAGAGGGAATTATGGGACGTGGAGTTTTTAAACAGTGCCAGTGCTGGTATGTTCACAAAAAAATACTAAAGCGTAAAATATACTCGAAGTTGGTCCAGAAAAACGACATAGTTTGCCAACGGGCATTATATTGACAATCCGGGAAATTCAGTAGACGGTATAATCAGTCGAAATGGTTTAAAAGTAAGCTTTAGTTAATGTCTACACTCTAAATGAATGAGGAATTTACTTCCGAAACCAGCGTGACGTAGTCACTTGAGTACTCTATTATAGCTGTACCCAGGTAAGATGGCTGCCAAATTTTTCCATTTCAGAATTCCAAATTACTATTACATTACATGATATGTCATATCTATGGTTCTATATCTATGTATTTCACATCCGTTCAATCCTCCAACTTCCATACATCATCGCAGCACTGTAACCAGGGTAACTACAAGCCTGCTGGGTTCTAACCTATTTTTATACAGTCTATGGTTCTAACTCTGGTTCTAACCAAAGAGGGTTGGCGGAGCATACAGTATATCTAAAATCAGTGTTCTAACATTACTTAGAAAATCAAAATAGCTAACAGTAACGTTACTGTCTTCAGCTTGTAGCTAAGGCTGACACTCGGCTCGGCTGGGGACAACGACAACATTATCTCTTGCAGTCAGGCTGACACACTGGACACTAACGCTACGAACAAACTTAATCTAAATATCCCTCACACAAGCAGGCTGACACTCGGCTGCGAAATATTTACTTTGACCTAGCTTTTATATCTGACGTTAGCTAGCATTAACTTTAATCTTCAGAAAACACCACAACCTGAACCAGTGAGCTAAGTTACCTAAGTGTAGCTACCACCATCAGACAGCTAGCTAACTAAATTTGCTAAATGGTAAAGTTGCCTAATTACCTTAGGTTTCTTCTTTGCATTACATCCAAGTAAATTAATCCAAAAAAAAGTAGCTAGCTAATCAATTTCAGTGGTCCATTTAAAGTGAAGCATTGTGGTCTTATACAAAGCAAATGAAGATCAAGCTTCCAAAATGTGATATCCACACAAAGTGATATTCTGAAATGTAGAAATACTCCAGAAGGAAAATTGCAGTGATATGTCATAGTAAAATACAAGCACTAAATATATTTTTATTAGTTTTATTGAGGTGGACTACCCCTTTAAGGTATTTTGTGTGATGATTGAACTGAACTAAAATTATAAATGAAGTGGAAAATAAAGTGCTGCTAATGTAATCTAATCCAATCTAACAAACCTATTATTGCGTCCACTCAATCCTTACAGTCATAAAATAAGGTGAAATGCTGGGCTGAAAATATTCTACTCGTACTTGCAAAAGCAACTTTCAACTTAGAAAGCCCAGTCACATTCACCAGCCACACTCATTGCTACAACCGTTATACCTTTTGGAGAGTGCAGACAAGCCCACTCTCCTCTGAAGCATGCAATGGAGGAAGATACTTCATACACAGCTTTAGCAAGCAGATAAACCAGCAGGGGTCAGTGATCACTGGTTAGCAATGAGACTGAGAGCTTTATTTTCTGCCTGGTGGCAAACCTGTGCAATCTCTAAACTCAATTACATTGACGTCTGCACTAGCTAGTACCTGTATGGAAAATCCCTTTATAATTACAAATTTCAATTCCAAAAAAGTTGTAACAATGTGTAAAATGTAAATAAAAGCAGAAAGCAATGATTTGCAAGTCCTTTTTGACCTGTATTCAATTGAAAACAGTACAAAGACAAGATATTTACTGTTTTAACTAATCAATTTTATTGTTTTTTTGTAAATATGTGCTCATTATAAATGTGATGCCTGCAACACGTTCCAAAAAAGCTGGGACAGGGCATGTTTACCACCGTTACATGTTTACACCTTTCCTTTTAACAACACTCAGTAATCTTTTGGGAACTGAGGACACTAATTGTTGTAGTTTTGAAATTTTTCCCATTCTTGCTTGATATAACAGCTGCTCAACAGTCCGGGGTCTCCGTTGTCGTATTTTGCGCTTCATGCACCGCGCGTTTTCAATGGGAGACAGGTCTGGACTGCAGGCAGGGCACCCGTAATCTCTGACTACGAAGCCACGCTGTTGTAACACGTGCAGAATGTGTCTTGGCATTGTCTTGCTGAAATAAGCAGGGACGTCCCTGAAAAAGACATTGGGCCTCATTCATGAAGCGTTCCTAAATATACGCGTACATTTACATTTATATATTATAATTTTGTGATTAGCATAAATCCACGCCCATGAATTGCCTTATATGGAGGCTGTCACTTCCATTTAAAGGTCCATGCCTAGTCAGAATGGCCCAGAAAAAGCAAAGGAAAGAATTATTCTGACACTGAAATCAAAGTTTTATTAGCAGATCTTCAATCGAGGAAAAAAATTGTTTAATATTGTCAGTACCGGCATCATGAACTGGTAAAGTAAAGGCCTAGCTAGGTAAAGTTTGCTTCTCCGTGCTCGTTATTCATTTCACCTGTGCTTCTACCTGCAGGGTATTTAAATTCCTCAGTTCCGCTTCCCCGGTGCTTCTTTGTCATTTCGTATTACATTGAGCCAGGTATAGCTAGGTACAAGCGACCTTGTGATATTAAACTTGTTTTATGTTCAAAGGGACTTGCTTAATAGTTTCACTTTTGTTTCACCTTCTTCTGGCCGTGTTAGGTTTACGTGCCGGTGTTTTTTTCTTTTTCAGTTTCCTGTGTTAGCTCTAGTATTGAGCTCAGGAGACTTAGTTTTGTGTTTTTACTCGTGTTTCGAGTTCGCCCTGTTTTTCTGGGCTGATTATTATTTGGCTGTTTTAGCATCACACATTCAATATTGGTTTTCGGCCTTGCCCTTGACACCCAGATTCTCTGCATTTTTTAATAATATTATGGACTGTAGATGGTGAAATCCTGACATTCCTTGCAATGGTGCAGTGAGAAATGTTGTTCTTAAACTGTTGGACTATTCGCTCATGCAGTTTTTCGCAAAGTGGCGAACCTCGACCCATCCTTGCTCGTAAAAATGCCAGAGCCTTCGTGGATGCTCTTTTTATACCCAGTCATGATAGCATCACCTGTTACCTATTCATCGGTTTACCTGTGGAATGTTCTCAAAAGGGTCTTTTTTGAACATTCCACAAGCTTCTCAGTCTTATGTTGCCCCTGTCCCAACTTTTTTGGAACGTGTTGCAGACATCAAATTCAGAATTTGCATATATTTACAAAAATCAAAAAATAAAGTTGACAAGGTAAAACATTAAATATCTTTTCTTTGTACTATTTTTTATTAAATATTATATATGTAAAAGAGAATTTACAAATTACTGCGTTCTGCTTTTATTTGCATTTTACATACTGTCCCAAATATTTTTGGAATTGGGGTTTGTATATTGGAGGGTTATTTCAAAATATTTACTCTCAAATTTAACTGCAAACAAATGGTAAAATGAGAATAATTTACTCGTTTGAAGTATTGTAAGTATTGCAAGTATTGTCAAATTAATTGAAAGTGAAGCTCATTTCATTATGGTGAATGAATACAGATACCTTTGGGGAATTGATCAGCTCGTTTTTCTGATTTTCATTTATTCACACATGCTGTTATCCAATTGCACAGTTGAATGCTTGATTAGTGAAAATGTTTGAGTATAATATCAATGTATAATGTTGCAAGGTGAAATCATTTCTTAGCGGTTCTTTAGTTGGTCATTTAATATAGGGCTACAAATAAGCAAATTTCTGCATGGGTTATTTCAGTATATGGTTGACTTAATTGTATTATAATATTGTACCACAAAAAACAAGAAACATTACATTTCTGGTGAAATACATAAATAATCCGGCCCATTTTTCACCTGTACAGCACGCTGTGAGCTGTGCGCCCCTCACCTCTGGTCACGAAAATAACAAAATTCAGTAACCACGCCCAGTGCCCCATGTGCTGCGCATTGACTGTGCCTATAATGCCATTCGCCAGAAAATAGAGCCCATAGTGCACAGATAAATAGTAAAATAGAGCCCATAGTACACAGATAAATAGTAAAATAGAGCCTATAGTACACAGATAAATAGTAAAATAGAGCCCATAGTACACAGATAAATAGTAAAATAGAGCCCATAGTACACAGATAAATAGTAAAATAGAGCCCATAGTACACAGATAAATAGTAAAATAGAGCCCATAGTACACAGATAAATAGTAAAATAGAGCCCATAGTACACAGATAAATAGTAAAATAGAGCCCATAGTACACAGATAAATAGTAAAATAGAGCCCATAGTACACAGATAAATAGTAAAATAGAGCCCATAGTACACAGATAAATAGTAAAATAGAGCCCATAGTACGCAGATAAATAGTAAAATAGAGCCCATAGTACACAGATAAATAGTAAAATAGAGCCCATAGTACACAGATAAATAGTAAAATAGAGCCCATAGTGCTCAGATAAATAGTAAAATGGAGCCCATAGTGCACAGATAAATAGTTAATTATCCCCAGTGGGGGAATTGGGAATAGTTAATCGTCTAATAAATAAATTAGTATACGAGAAATATTAATAAGTACTTAAAAAATGTTTTTGGAAAACCATATCACATTGAAAACATGGAAGATCAATGAGTAAACGACAGGAGTTGCTTACTTGCACAGGAAGCCTGAGCTGCCAACAATCCTGTTTCATAAAGGGATAATTCTTTTGAGCTAAGCCTACATGATGCCTTTCCAACTGCACCTCTGTCTCTTGCTGTGATAAAGGGTGGGAGTGGAAGATCAGAGGCAGCTCTCTGCAGTGTGACACATTCTGCCTCTGCTTGAATAGCTCGGACCCAGCTGTACATCAGGGGCGAGACACCAGGGATGGGATTCAGCTCCAAATTCAAGCCCTTTAAAAAAAATCATGAATACATTTTTAAATGGAATTAACCAAGCATATATCAAACCAAAAACCTTCAACTCCTGCCATTATTCCGTAAAATAAGCCTCATGAATTATTATTATTAATTTTGCCTATTTGCTATTCCTGCTGCCTGAATCATTTTACACAGATGAAATTGCCTGGATAGAGCACAAAGCTCCTTCCCTGTTATTCACACAGTAACAAACCACAAGTTCTGCATTTGTCTGTGTCTAGTGAGTTTGACTTAAATACTAAAGCAAAGGCCTTTCATTTCCAGATGTCCTAAGAAATAATGGGATATATGAAAAACATTCCATGTCCATATTTCCTTGTTTATCCTGTTTTTTTTCTGTTTGTTTGCGATTATACCCTGATATGATTATGTTTGCTGTCTTTCAGGTGACATTTAAAGGTATGACCAACTATCTCATTGTCTACTTTCCACACGTCATTCCTATTTAATTTGTACATTCTTGCCTCTTTCTCTGAGCTACTGTAGTTCCGTAACCATTTAAAGGGATGGCATATGTATGACTGAAGCTGTTATGTTCTGAGTTCTGTCTGTCTGTTTTGTATTTTTTACTTGTTTATTTTTTCTAATTATTTGAAATACTTCCAGTCTATTCCAGCTTTTGCGATAGATCTTCCAAGTTATCTGTTAGTATCATTCCAAGTTGTCAGTTAATGTTATTCTGTTTCTGTTTGTGTTATCCCTCAAGCTTTTTCCTGTTGTTTTTTTTTGTCTTTTTGTTTCCCATTACGCCTCCCTAGTTTCGACTCCTGCCTGTGTTCTCGCGACCCTGATTTTTGGACTCTGTTTGTACCTCTGCTGTGCCTTCCCGGTTCCGACCCCTGCCTGTTTTGTGACCACTCTTTGTACCTTTGCCCCCATCATTAAACTTTGTTTTTTTGTACTCTCTGCCTGCTACTGGGTCCCTCTTTCCACCCGTCTTTACAGAAGCAGACTATGGCAATGTGTTTCTATCTATCTGCACTATACTATAATGGACATTTACTATGGCATTTTGCCTCAGTAGACAGCAGTGGGCCAGTAATGTATAATCCTAAAACACAGAAGGCTGATAGTTCTGCTAACTGCATGCATATTACAAGCAGACATTTTAGATCGTGGAGGTGCACATATCATGTTTATGAGACTGATGTGTTGTTTTTCCGTGGCACATGGATTATAGTCTCAGATATCCCAGGTGTAGTATTTTAGACATATTAGGCTGTATAAAATGTGCATGGTGGGAGATTTGCAATATATATGTTGTAATGTTTTCGGACTTTAACATGAAGTCTAAAGCAAATTTCAAGGAAGGATACTCATATATTCTGAAGTGTTATGCTTTCAAGTGTAGAATAAGGAGTTAATAAAAAAAGAGTTGATATTCCTTGAGGCATTTGGCATTTTGAGACGCCGTGTTTGAAAGACCAAATTATCTTGGATGAAACACAGGGCCAAGTTTCATGGATATATGAGCTGTTGTAATCATGGGACAACAACACATTGGTGTGCTTGTTAAGTTTGGGTGAAACACATGGCTGAAATTGTTTGTCACAACTTATCTGTGTGGGCAGCAGCATTTTTACATCGAGAACATTTAGTTGAGATGTCTATTTACAAACCATATAACACTATTAATTGATTTCTGTGTTCAGTGCCTTCATCTCCCATATTTAAATTAAGGGGTATGCTGAAGAACTGGGTTTTACCTTCTGGGGTGGATAAAAAAAAAATGAATTGCCACTAGAACTGTTAACTGAGAATTTGCAAACATTATCAATGCAGTACATTTGGTGAGGAACTTGACCTGTCGCAGTTGAATATAAATCCACCAATCCTCTCAGGGGAACGTTTTTGCACCATACCAAAGAGTGATAAACACAAACTACAATTAACCTTTGTGGAAGCACCTGCCCATAGTACATCTCTCATTTATTATCGTGTTTCATTTATTTATGACAGTCACCTTTATATGCAGTTGATATTGGTGGAGGATTACAAGACACTACTGCCACCTGCTGGCCAATACTGATTACTGAATCAAAGCTAAACTAATTGCAATGGGACCCTAGAGTCCTGTTTTGTACCTCAGATTTAATTATTTATTTCATAATTATTTTTTGTCATACTTTTCTTAATTTTTTAAAAAGGTGTATGGGAAGACAGGGCTCATAAGAGAGACAATCCACTGGATTAGGTAGGTAGCTATGAATTGATTTGGTCTTTCTTCTGATTGACCATGAAATATTATTTTCTATTGAGCAGCTATTTCTCATTCATTAGCCGGCCAGTGTAGGTGTACTGTACAAGGTGATAAAAAGACACAATGAACCTGCAAATGTACTTTAGGATATAGGTAGAATGAGGGATAAACCTGCTCTTGACAGTACACTTTTGTTCAGTCAGTTTATCCTAGGTGAGAACACAACAGTTCCCTGAGCTTGTTGTTACTGGGGGGATTACTCAACACCTGCCCCTGTTAAGTAAACAGTCCTGCTTTGCAGTAGCTTTTTCTATCACTGGGAAAAGAAGATTTCAGAAGATGAGTATTTTTTCCATTTCCGTGGGTGCTATCCATCAACTTGTATAAGAAATATAACCCATAAAACAATACTATTTCAACATGTTTCTGCATTGTTATAGTCCTGTTTCCACACTAAACAGACTTTTTAGTTTAGACTTAATTTAGAGGTGACATCAAAATACACGTAGGCAGAATCTGGACTCGTCGCTGAACATAACGTTCCTCCACATGTTCAGGTTCCAGTGCAGGTGTAAGCTGTTTGGCATTGGCAGAGAAGATTTGGCAAATTTTACATGGGCGCAACCCACATACTCAGCTGTGCTGCTCATCCCACAAATGCATGTTCCTTACAAACGGGGCACCATTTAAAAGGGAAATAAACAGGCTTTCCAACGGTATAAAATGTATTGCCAAGAAGCATTGTTACAACAGAGAAATAATCTACCAAACACAAATTTCCTAACTTTTTGTTCGATGTTTAATTTAGGAAAGTTTGCATAGCATTGCTTTGGAATAGAGCTAGTGTAATTAGTGCGAGCTACGATAGGCAATATTGTTAGTTGTAACTTGGCCACATTTTGATATCAATACTTTTAAAGGCAGGCCTAGTTTTTGCAAATTGGAATGAAGGATTTGCAGACAGTGCTTTGTAGGTTGTGCGTGAGTAACGTGCCATTTTCTTTACGTTGAAAGCGTGTTTTTGTTGAGATCTGAGTTTACACAGCGATGCGTCGAATGCTCTGGGGTTCCCCCTTGTGGACGTTTAAGCGCTTACAGCATGGTGTTCACAGAGAGAAGGCGGAGAGCGCATGAATGAGTCAGGAAGCGGAGAAAACAACGAAGAATGTGGATGGAATAATCGATTGAGAATACAAAGTTAAGAACTGTCGTGAATCGGAGGTAAGTTGCACATTTGAATGGTTGGTGTCTCAACGTTTCATGTTGTTCACAAACGTTACTTGGGTTGGCTAGCTAGCTATCTAAACGAAACTTTTATTTAGCCAGGCCATTTTGCAAGCTTTCGAAGCAGCGACGTTTTCTCACTTTACTTCCCGGACTACATTACCTACACGAGGGTAAATATGAGTCCTGGTAAAAGCCAGAAACCGAGACCACCAGGCTTGATCTATTGATTATTTGTCTGTAAACTGCTTAGCAAGTTAAATAACGTTCACTATTGTTTGAGAAGTGGACAAAAAGCGCGTTTTATTTTTCCGACTTTTAATACTGCGCTCATTTAGCCTAAACTGTGAAATATTTCCTTGGAAAGTTTTATTAGGCTATATGTAAGCTGTCTCATGAGTTTAGGCTAAACAGCAATCAAAGGATGCAGTTTTAATGGCTAATAAGGCATTCCAATTCGTGTTTAACATTATTTGGTATAAAATAAAGAGTTATACTATGTGCTGAGAAATACAGAAGCATGAATAATTTATTGATAATACTTCCACTGTTTGAATCTACAAATGTTCGTGAAGTGAATAAAACTTGAAAGACTGTTTTGCATTTAGATGTTAACAGTAGAGCAAGATCTGTAACTTGATATGTCTCTCATGTCCTTATTCAGGCTTTCTTGAGGTAAATTCCTTTTCTGGAACTGTCACTCGTTCTCCGTTGTGTGTCCTGTGAAAAATTACTGTAGCTATGTGTCGTGGTGAAATCAGACACTACCATCCAGCATACCTGCTCACTAAAGACACAAGCTTGTATCAACAAGCCATGCAACTGTCTCGTTGTCTACTTTCCACACGTGATTCCTATTTAATTTGTACGTTCTTACCTCTTTCTCTGAGCTACTGTAGTTCCGTAACCAGAATAGATACATTTTAATCTCAGGCCTGTACCCTGCTGTACAGGCCTAATCCCTCTCATCTCTTGTTTTTCAAAATTTGTTCTGGCTGGTTATGACGTTTGTTTTTTCACTATTTTTTTTTACTGTACTTCAAGATGCACGTTAGAGCCTATCTTCATCCTTGTTCAGGTTAGACTTGTGTTTTCTTAATTAAGATAGTCTTTTATTCTGGCCATGGGCAACTTGAGACTGTCACCCTGAGCACAGATAGCCCTGGTTCTAATCATATTCTGCAAAGGACTGGTCTTCTACCGCATATTAGTACAAACACACCGCAAATAAGTTTAATTTTACCACATTTGTTTCTGACTTATTTGCAAGATTAAGTTTGCTTTCTGCTGAAAGAAATGGGACTTTCCCAAGTAAAAGCCAGGATTTCACTAAAAAAATAAGTATCACTTGATCTACTCCCTATATCACATTTATCTGTCTTACTGACCAATGTCTTTCTTTGCACTTGCATAACACAAGACATAAAACAAACCTTTAATCTTTTTTAAATGCATTTTTGGCACAGGGCAGCCCTGTGGGGACACTAGGAGACAGCTCAGCAGTGCCTAATGGGAAGGTGTGGACTGCAACTGCCCTCATCTCCACAAGGATGACCCTGAGGGTCGGGGAATGCAGACAAAGAGCAAGTAACAATCGAGCACAAGATTTCTCTCTCTCTGCCTGACGCTGACACGCAAGGGCTGTACCTCCAGACACTGGTGAAATTGTCCCAAACGGCCGCGAACATGTGGGTACCGGGGATGGCATTGGTGTGCCTGGTGCTGGCAGGGGTGGGTCACAGCCGTGGCCACAGCGACTTCACCTGTGAGCCAATCAGGGTGCCCCGTTGCCTGAACATGCCTTATAACATGACCTACTTCCCAAACATGATGGAGCACTATGACCAGGACATCGCAGCTAGCAAAATGGAGGTAAGTCCTTATGCATTATATTGTGCATTTCCAGCCGTGAATACAGCTAACTATTATCTTGAATGCGCATGTATTTTGCAACTCATAATGATATCTATAGTTGTTATACACACTCCACTTTAGGCCATGTCTACTACATTTTTCTTCACACGATACCACCTCCAGCTATGAGAGTAGGATTTTTAGTTGCCCTGAGCTGCTTTCGGCACATTATACACTCCAACTCTCATTTTCTTGGAGAAGTGGCAAGTCTTTCAAAACCAACTTTAGCTGGGGATACCCTGTGTGGTGTTTCCAGCTAATGCGTGGCCTTTTGGACCTCTTACGGTCCAGAAACAAATCCTGACTTCCAGTGCTGGCTGGTGTGAGTGGCTGGAACTAAGCAAATGTTTTATATAAAGGACACAATGCACACCCAGAGCTTGGATCTGAGAATTTTCGCTTCATCTGCACTATTATCAGCAATGTACTGATGCCATGAATACATATGATATTCAAGATATTAGAGAGTAAATTCAAAGGTTTTTATATAGTTTTAGATGTTGAATGTGCAGTATAATGATGTGTAATGTAGTCTAAGTCTCAGAACTTGGAAAACAAAAATACAAATTGGTAGAATATCTAATATTGTGAACTTCATGGGTTCTTGCAAATGTATTTCTTCAAAAATCTCTTTATAGGGTGTCTTGGTGGCATCACCTGTCGTGCACTATCCACATGCTCATTGCGAGCCGTGATGTCAGAGGTTCTAATCCGACCGCACAACCTTTGTCGCGTGTCTTTCCCTCTCTCGTTCCCCATTCTGTCTCTCCACGTTGTGCTGTCCAATAAAGCTGAAAAAGCCCTAAAATGAATAAATAATAATGTAAAAAATCTCAGCATGAAATCTCCTCAGAAGGCTTGTGAGAAGATTTCATGGCTGTCATACATGTCAAAAATGATATGCTGATGTGGTATATTGGCAAAGACATTAAACATTGTCTATTTCTGTAATTCCCAACAAAGATAAGATACCATAAAAACCAGCAATGGCCACATGTACACATGCAGTTTTGTTGGTTTGACAAAGAAAATAAGGGTGTATGTACTGGGTATAAGGGTAATGGTGTAATTAAGTGTAACATATAACAGCACTGCAAGCTATGCGGACCATTCATTCCCTCATGTAATTTGGACCGAAAAACTAAATCTTAGAATCAGTTATGCATTTGTGAGCTCAAAAAGGTCTATTTCTACATGCTAAACCTTAGCTTGTTAGCTTTGGCTAACATTACACAGTCTAATTAAGGCAATGTGTGGCAAACATACATCGGAAGCAACATAAACAACATAAACAGCTTCATTTTCAGGTAATCATGCTAACTAGCATTAGCATGATTTAGAAAACATACCATTTGATATTTCTTTCTGCCTTAAATCAAGACAACCGCACAAATTGTGTTTAATGGACATTTTACCAATTTTCAACCAATTGTTTGCTAAGGTGGCATTGTTTTGGGAAGGTAAATCACCATGACTATATTTTGAAACCCTCTGTACCTTACTTAACTTTGAGAGCAATGCATTCTAAAATATATATTGTTAGGAATGTGGGGTCCTCTTTACCCATGGAATAGTGTTCTGAAGGATTGTTTGTGTGGTGTCTGACGGCAGTGCACATCACATTTCAGGGCATTGCTGGCCATGGAACTTTCTGTGCTTTATTGTGCGAGTCCTTTGATTTAGGGAGGAAAGCGACACACCCAGCTTTGCACAAAGGCAAGTTCACATTCTGGCAATGCTCTCTCGCACTGACTCACTCACTCACTCACTCACTGATTCACTCACACACACACACACACACACACACACACACACACACACACACACACACACACACACACACACACACACACACACACACACACACAGGAAATGTGTTGCACTCTCCCACCCTATAATTGTGTTTTGTCTTGGGAAAAATCCAGTTAGGAACTCAGCCAAGTGAAAAGGTCATCTAGGAAACTCAATACATTATCTGGGAAGGCCCGGTTGTTATTAATGTGTCATGTTTTGTTGTTTCTGGCAAGCTCCTCTGCTCTGAAGCCAGCGTAACTGAAGGTATATTATATGGGTGTTTTGAGGAAAACTGCCCATATCCTGTATACGGAGTGTTCCACTGTACAGTACTGTAGCAGTCCACACTAATTATTATGATTGTTTCAATAATAAAAAATGTAAACATTAAAATTGTAATTGGAATACTGAAGCCCCACTGAGATGAAATGTTGCACATCTCATCCTAAGTGCAGTTAACAGATTTCAAGCTGTTTGCCTCTACATATAAATCCAGTTTACTAGTTTGCCACTGTCACCAGAATGTATTTGGTTCAGAGGTTTTAATGTCAAGGACACATTAAAATAATCATCCACCAAGATTTCAGCATTTAAAAACATAGACAACTGAAAAAAATTAAGATTGAATAGTGTCACTTTCTGCCGACTATGCAGTTCTCAGGACTGGGTGGGCGTGAAAGCTAGTTAATATTCAGGCCACGCCCAAGAGCCTCTAGGCAAGTTATGTACAGACTCGGAAATGCAAACACCGTTTAGCAAAACAAACGATGGCTAAATAGCCTAAAAAATAATGTGCGTGGTGCAAGTTGCAACCGTACCATATGTTTGAGCCACTGAACTAAAGAACCGTTCACATAATAATACTAACGTTAAGCTCAGAGACCCACGTCCTTTTAACGTTACCGGTACAGCGTAGCTACTAGCTTTCTGGGCTATATACAGCTAGACCCTTCTCCTTTCAGCAGTCAATCGGACTAATGCAATGACTTCAGCTTCGAAACATACCTCACGGAAATACGCGAACGTGGGCGCTTCAAGCTAAACAAATTGAGCTGTGGTGAAGGGAAAGAATTTCTGGATAGTTAATCATTGGCTGATATGACTTTGATGATGTCCTGAAGTCCGTTTTAATCCCGCCCGCTCAGAACCTTACCTGATCAATTGCAGGCAATGGTGAAAAAAAAGGAAGGCGTATCTTAATCTAGGCACATCACTTCAGTACTGATATTTGGGTTATGTTTATTCCACCCCTGGATGGCAACAATTAACCATTGAAACGCTGACTCATCGATTTGAGTTGGCAGTCCCTTTAATATTTCCATTTATATTACCATTATATTTATTTATTTGTTTATAAATGTTAATCCTGAAGTGTCTTCTCACCTCAAATCAAATTTATTTACATACCATATTTACATACCATATTTAGTGAAACCTTCACAACCTTCACAACAGACTCTGACCTAAAACCTCAAGCCTGTGGTGACATTGGCAAGGAAAAGGTCCCTAGGCAGACAAATCTCTCTCCACAATTGGTCGAGATCACAATATGGTTAAGGTTGTTCTATGCAAAATGTATTTGAATGCAGATTCTATTATCTGGACTGACTTGCACATTTTGTTTTTTGAAATAGTATACATTAATACTGCTGAATATATACTATAGCTATGTATGTTAAATCTTAGTCAAGGGTACGAGAGGATGCACTATCAAGGATTTGAACCTGCAGTATTTTTTCTAAAAGTTAAAGTGCATTTCTCTGTGATTTCTCTGCCTGGTTTTGGGTGCCTATTAGAACACACCTTTGTACGATATATATATAGGTAGGTAGCCAAGCAGCAGTTGAAAATCACCAAATTGCCCATACATTGAAATATGCATCATATGAAGTTTGACATTTATGCTCCTGCCTAGGAGGGGAAAGGAAATTAATATGTAGATTTTTATTTTTGAGCTTTTCGAGCTTTAGTAGTGTAAGGGCTAAAAGAGTAAACGCTTGTCTTTAGCCGTTGCACTGCGTATAGTTGGTGTTCGTAGAGCAAACAGATCTTTACAGTGTGCGTCCAACGCATCAAATTTGCAGGGTTTTTGTCAATGGGGTCTGAAAGCTATTGTCTAGGATTACCGGAATCTTTTTGGCGACAGGAAGCCATAAAAAATGGCTTTAGCTTATTGCAAATGTATGCACAACTGCATTTGTGTTACTGGCAGCGGGAAGTGAATGTGGGGACATGGCAATGTTGACTGAGAAAGCATTCGGCTGGAAAGGAGGAACTGTGAAAGGAGGTGGCTGTGAAACAAGGTTGCCACAGAATCGAGTTTGCTTACCCTCCTAAACCCGGTTCTATCCCGTCTCATGCCTGAGGACGGAAAAAAAATATGAAAAAAATATACATATGCCACATGAATAGCCGTCTTGTTAGTGGAGCCCAGTGTTAATGGACCAAAAGTCCCCTTATAATTTTCCTTGTGTAACCGTTGTAATCCTCAGGGTTTGCCCACTAGGCATAAATTCTGAATGACTACCTTTGAAAGCCAAACAAAAAGGTTTGGCATACAACAGTAGTTTAGCAGTCCATGTGTTAATGATTCCTTCCTAACTCTAAGAAGTTATTGCAACACCAGTGTGCTGTGCCGCATAAGCATAAACGCTGCATTTCTTTGTATCGTCTGTTTTCAGTATGGATTTTCATGAATGAAAAGTAAATGAAAATGCATGCCCTGGGGTGTATGGGAGTGTGATGGAGAGCAAGCAGACAGACACAACCGTTTATGAGGGCGGCGATGAAATGGCACACCATACTAACCCACCCTTATGTACACAGAGACAAACTGTGTGCCCTTTTTGGTTGTGAGATTCTCCAAAAAAAGGATGAGATTCCTTCTGAGCCATTTTCACAGTGTCCCCTGACAAAAAATAAAATGTTAATTTCAGATCAACACGTGAGATGAACTGGTTGTTTACGTAAACTGCTTTGGAGCCCTCAAGCCTGCCGAGGGTCAGACAGATGTGAGTTAAAGTCAGGTCCTGGGGGTTTGTCTTTTCTGCCAGATTCCCCGTTTTGAAAGGGCTGCTTTTAGAGCTAATGGTTGGATTTTTAAACCTATTTTTATTCAGAACGGTTTTGCAGTCTGTCTTTATATGGTACCATAGAAAGACGGACCGCAGACTGTTTAATCTGTCAATCTAAACTCGCACCACAGTATAGTCAGCTTGCAGGGATTGAAAAAAGCTTTGTCTAGAAAGAGAGACATCGTTAGATTTGATATGATTAAATAAGCACTTTTTTTTCTGCAAATAGACTTAATTTATCGTGTCAGATAAAATTGTACAGTTGTCAATAAATAAAAGAACAACAAAAAACAGGATATAATGTAATCCATATTTTACTCATTAATATTTTGGTAATTGTCAGCTGCAAGACAGAGAATAATTTAGAATTCAGTTTACTACACCTACCCAACCTTTGCAGGCAGAAATTAAGTATTTTTCTTGGCTGTTGGAGGCCAGCAGCTTTCCTCTGACCTAGCAGTTTGCTGTTTGCTGCCAAAAAGCCAGCAGCAATTTTCTGAAGCCCCCCCCCAACCACCATTTTTGATCAGCTAAAACGGAAGAATATCAGCACCACCGTGTGAAAGGAGCTCTTTGTTGGATAGTGCAGTACATTACAGACCTCTTAAGCTTCTTTCTGCTTCTTTTAAATCAAGTAATTTTCACAGGAAATTACAAATCCATCTATTGCCCCACATAAGGATTTCTGTAAAAAAAAATAATAATAATGTTTTAAAGTTCATTTCAGACATGGTAAAAGCTCAATGCTCGGTTTTAATGCACAATTTGAGATTGCGGATTTAAACAGCTAAACAGTTCTGCCCTGCCCCTCCATGCACCATTTGTAGTAGCAATGTAATCTGAAAGTTTTGAAACAATGATCAAACAAATTACCGATACAATTCCTTCGATTTTCTCTCACGGTTCCATATACTAAAGCGTTGTTTTTTTACTTTTTGTGAACATGTTCCATTTGGTTTGTTTGTGATTGGGTTTGACTGCGTCTCGTACCACAGTTTTCTTGACCTTCTGTTGAGGCTACTGAAATATCTTCACTGAACTACAGAAGAATTGTTTAGACTGTGGCAGAAAGCAAAGATCTCTCTTCATTGCACAATAGCGACTCCTATTGTCATTCTGGCGCTTGTGATTTTCCTACTCCAGTTGGGACTATTGCACAGTCCTCTGGTGCAGTAACCACCTATAACTTCCTTTACAGTTTAATGATCAAAGGGGTGTGGACAGACGATAATGGTGTTGCTTTCTCTCCTCTTTGCAGTCGTTCATGCCCCTGGTCAGCTTGCAGTGCTCTCCAGATGTCCACCACTTCCTGTGCCAGGCGTTTGTCCCTACGTGCACTGAGCCAAGCGAGGTTACCTGGCCGCGCCGTGCCCTGTGTGAGACCGTTCACTCCGACTGCAGCAAACTCATCGAGACCTTCGGCATCGACTGGCCTCCAGAGCTCCAGTGTGACAGGTGACCGTCAGGGCAAACATGGAGTGGTGGCAGGAGGAATATCTGGCATTGAGCCGGAGGGTTGCCCAAAGAATGCATTTTCAACGCCATCAGGTTTGCAGGTTGATTAAGTCATCCTTTATAAAGGCCTATTTATGCGGGCGCCTACGTCCCAGCTCCTGTGTCCACAATGACGTAATTGCGGACCGTCTACACGGCCTCTTCCTGTGGCTCTCAAAATCTGAAACTCTGTGGATGCTGACGCACAAGGTGCATGCGCAACATTGACGTTGATTGGTTCTTGATGTGTGCTAGCCAACTCTTGTTCCGGGTCTTTCAAACCGTGGCGGCAAGAAAGGACAATTATAGCAGCACTCCGGCACAGTGCATTTAAAAAGGTATCTAGGCTATACAGGGTGCCATTTGTGGAAAAAATTGAGAGTTTTTGGAATGGCGTTTTATTCATTTAAAAAATGATTGTGTTAGCTCAACGGTAAAAGCGCTGACTTTCAGTCAGCGCAGTTGTGCTCCGAGGATCGGGGTTCGCGCCCCGGTCCTGCCATATCCGAGCGTGGCCGGCGCCCTGTGGAAGCAGCAATTGGCGGCTGCTTCCGGGTGGGGGGAGGGGCTCGGAGAGAATCGCTGCGCACGGGGACCTAGGGCGTGTCACGGTCAGGAGCTCGCGGAGCTACGTCCTGTAGAGGACATGGCCACGACTTCCACAACTAATACCGATTGACGGGGTTGTGTAGCAGTGGTTCTCTAGCGGTTGCTACATGGGGGGGAATTGAATTAGAATAGGGGTTCAATTGGCTACCAAATTGGGAGAAAAAGGGAAAAAATCAGAAACAAATTTAAAAAAAAAAAAAATAAAAAAAAACAAAAAACAAAAAAAAAAAAAAAAAAATGATTGTGTGCTGTGGTTATATGGAAACTGCAAGGTCATATCAACACCAAATAGATAGATAGGTAGGAGTGGTATTGTTTTTTCCGGGAAGCATTTGGTGTCTGAAGTTTGGATGTTTACTACATCCAAACATTATGATCCCGTATGATTAAAGAAAAAAAAGAGGAAGGAAAGCCGATACGCAGTATGACGGCAAAATAATATACAATATTCTATATGGAAAATAAAGCAATCAAAAAGTGTGTGTGTGCGGGGGAGTAAGAAATACAGGAGCAAAATTTCAGTTCAGTATGATTCATTTTTGACATGGTATCAGTCTATTACCCCATGAAATATTTAGAATTGTTTAGGCAAAAATTGCCTTCATTTTATGTTAAACGAATAGTGTTTGTTTTTTTAGACACAGCTACGTTTTTTAAAAAAATTTTTTACTTTTTTTTTTTTGTTTTTTTTTTGCCACTCCCAGCAATGCAGAGTAGTTGGCGATTGCGAGTTGAGATCTCAGCGGGTAAAATTACACTGACCAATCACAGCGGGTCAGATTAATCAAGGCCGTTGCAGGGGGGTGTTTTTGGACTAAAGTAACGGCCTAACCACCACCACCTCGTGTCGCTCAAGTGGGTGCTGTACATTGGTGGCGTTTTTGGTTTTCTCCTCTTCACTATAAAATTATGTGAGATTCTGAGATGAAAGGTGCATTATAAATGCCTATTATTATTATAAAGGAATATACATATAATTTGAAGGACTTATTTTGTTTACTGAGAGTCATGTTTACTGGTTTTCTCCAGGTTGGACAGTTCTCCAGATGATACAGCTGCTACCAGCCACACAGCCACCCCCAAGAGCTCACCCTCTCCCAAGAGGGACCTGGGCTTCTGGTGCCCACTGCAGCTGAAGACCCCGTCGGGCCAGGGTTCATCCTTCCTGGGCGTGCAGGACTGCGCTCCCCCCTGCGCCAACATGTACCTCAAGCCACACGAAGTCGAGTTTGCCAAGAACTTCATCGGCGTGTGTTCTATCGTCTGCCTGTGCGCCACGCTCTTCACCTTCTTCACCTTCCTGATAGACGTCAAGAGGTTCCGCTACCCCGAGAGGCCCATCATCTTCTACGCTGTGTGCTACAGCGTGGTGTCACTGATCTACTTTATCGGCTTTCTGCTGGGCAACGACACGGCCTGCCGTCAGAGTTCACGTCCGGGGGCGGCCGACACGGTGGTCCTGGGCTCCCAGAGCAAAGGCTGCACCCTGCTCTTCATGCTGCTCTACTTTTTCTCTACGGCCGGTACTGTCTGGTGGGTCATCCTCACCATCACGTGGTTTCTGGCCGCGGGGCCCAAGTGGAGCTGCGAGGCCATCGAGAAGAAGGCGTTGTGGTTCCACTCGGCGGCCTGGGGGGTCCCCGGCGTGCTGACGGTCATGCTGCTGGCCCTCAACAAGGTGGAGGGCGACAGCATCAGCGGCGTGTGCTTCGTGGGGCTTTACGACCTGGACGCCCTGCGCTGGTTCGTGCTGGCACCGCTGTGCGTGGGCGTGCTGGCCGGCCTCTCCCTGCTGCTGGCCGGCATCATCTCGCTCAACCACGTGCGGCAGGTGATCCAGCACGACGAGCGGAACCAGGAGAAGCTCAAGAAGTTCATGATCCGCATCGGCGTGTTCAGTGGCCTCTACCTGCTGCCTCTGGTCACCCTGCTTGGCTGCTATGCGTACGAGCAGGCCTGGCGCAGCAACTGGGAGGACACCTGGGTCAATGACCACTGCCAGGATTACAGCATCCCCTGCTCTCACACGGTAATGACCCACTTGCCTTGTTCATACCGGATAATTAATACCAAACTTCGTAATTAATCCAGAATCTCATTGAAACACATTTAATTTGAAGGGACGCCCTGCATGAAACTGATCGTGGTCATTCAAACTAGGGGTCGACCGATAGGGTTTTTCCAGGGCCGATACCGATACCGATTATTAGTAATGAAGGAGACCGATAACCGATATTTGGGGGCGATATAAATTTGCAGTGAATATGAAATTTTTTGTGTCAATTTACAGTAACACAAACTCCAACACAAAACTTCCTTTAAACATATGTTTAATTGAATACTAGAAAACAGAACATTTTCAACAAATTTAAAAAATAAAGTGGATGGAGATCCGAGTAGTATTTATTTTAGTAATTATTTGAACTGGAATTATAAATAAAAATAAATAACTAAATACCTCCCCAAAACAAACAATAAGCCTCATTCATGAAACGTGACCAGAACTCATTTGTAGGTAAATCATTCGTATTTGGAATTTCGCCGGTATTCTGGTATTCATCAACATGAACACCTAACAAAATTTACACCTGCTCCAGAGCACACATACCTCGTTCGTAAATTCAGAATGCCGGTAAATGTAGCTTCTGAGTGGGTATTTGGCCAGCTTTGTTTTGTAAATTAATGTGAATTTGAGGCCTGGTTAACAAGCCTAGCAAATGCTTTTTTGTTCCATTGGCATTTCAGAAAATTGTGATTGACCGCCCTGATTTGACACTGTTTTTGGTCAAATACCTGATGACGCTGGTAGTGGGAATATCGGCTGTGTTCTGGGTCAGCAGCAAGAAGACCTGCTCAGAGTGGGCCTTCTTCTTCAACAGGACCCGCAAAAAAGAGTAAGTGACTGGTCACAACTCACTCACATTGCGTTATACTTCTAGATTACTGACCTGCTGACCTCCAGTATTTAGCCAACCACTTGTTTACATTGCATTTATCTTAGGAACTCAGAGTGAAGGCCACATAATTTACTCAAAATGGTGGATAATTGATTGCGGATGGTGTGGATGACACCTGACTGCCACCCACACACCCAGGACTCCCCCCCCCAGTGTGTCTGTGTCCTCCGATTTCAGCACCTGGCAAAAAAAATGTGCATTGCACTAATTAATTTTTTTTTTTGAGACGGCGGCAGCTTTCGGACACACACACTCTACTGCACTCAGTCAGTTCAGAGTTGAGATTGAAATTATAAAAATGCATGATAACCATTTGCCAGTTCTCTGTACTGAAACTGGTTGTGTCCTGTATTGCTTGAGCACTCACGCTGTAGTGTGCTCTCCCTTGTTTTAAGACAGAGCTACATTTGGTTGGAAGTCTAAATGGCAAACGCTAGCCTGTCAGAGAAAGAGGCACCAAAATGAGCGAGTACATTGTCAGCCCTGTGGACAGCTCGATAAATTTCAGCTGAAGCCATAAAATTGTACCTGTTCACATATTGTTAGGTGTGCAGGCAAGATTTCAAAATGGCTGCATCTTGCCTCTGTAATTTTACGATGAACTGCGAAGCTAAGCTACATATCAACAATGCAGGCTAGGCAAGGCCACCGATCAGGCACTAGTTTCATACGGAAACAGCCGCTAATGAAGTGACAAGGGCTGAAGTACTGCAGTTTTGTGTTAGCAGTTATTGGGACCACTTCACAAGTATATTTTCTGCTGACAGCAAGATCGTGGGAAAGAGATGTTTATGGATAATGAGAACGCATTAATGAACTGATAATTTAAATTCTGAATGTTTGTGCCATACTTTAACAGTATAGTTTAACAGTATAAATTCAACTCTTCATTTTTTTCATTTGTTATTCATCTCGGTTGCCCAATTGAATTGTTGGAATAAGCAATATCCACCTTTCGGAAATCAGTAGCATTGATCATTTTCACAAAACATTTCTGTGAGGTAGGAGAAAGTGTGGGACATTCATCCCCCCCCCCCCCCCAATGCAGTTTCAAGCTTTTCACAGGTTTATTCTTGCTAATCTTCTTGGTGTGGTTACTGTTGGATTGACAGGTATGATGATGTCAGTGCTACACAGTGTTGCTTTAGTAGATCTTGAAGCTCAGGTTGTGACTGAAATGAATAATGATGTGTTTTTTTTATTTATTAATTTTTTGCTGAATTGCAGCCCGATCAGTGAGAGCCGCAGGGTGCTACAGGAGTCTTGCGAGTTCTTCCTCAAGCACAACAGCCGGGTTCAGCACAAAAAGAAGCACTACAAGTCCAGCTCCCACAAGCTGAAGGTCATCTCCAAATCCATGGGGACCAGCACGGGAGCGGCCGCGGCAGCCCCTACCTCTGGCCACAGCGTCCCCTCGGCCGCCGCCACATCCGCCGGTAACCACAAAGTTCGGGCCTCATTCTCGGAGGTCAGGGGCTCGTCGGAGAACTCGGCAAGGGAGCAGGTGGAGAGGGGCAGCGCGGGCCGGGGGTCACGGCGCGGCGGCGGGGATAGGGACCCAGCGGGACAGGCCCTTCCCACCCACGACGCCCTTGAGAGGCGGAGCAAAACCGGCAGCTCCACCAGGTTTAGCAGCCGATCCGAGAGCTTCCAGAGAGTTCCAGATGGCAGGTAATTCTGAGAACTTTTATTGTACAATTTCTATTTCAGTCACTCAGCAGATGCTTGTAGATGAAACAACTTACAGCAATTGCATTTTTTGATCTAAACTCAATAATTAACTTTTATTTGTTCTATGTCTACATGTGTTGATTATTGAAATGTACTTGTACAACCTGATTTAAGGAAGAGCCATCTGCCCCTTAATATTTTCCCCTTTCACCGTTAAAGCAGTTATGAGGTGAAATATATCAGAAATATAAGCCATAGCACTGTTTTTAGCAAGGTAAATAGGCCGCCGTAGTCCCGCCCACTTTGGTGAGGAATGGCTGGTGCCACTTCTCAGTGAAAATACAATGGGCTGAAAATGTTTTTTTAAAATTTATATTCAGGCAGTAATACGTTCAAAACACCCAACAGGAGGGTCACATTTTTAAATAATTAATAAAATTGGTAATTTGAAATTATGTCCAACAAATAAACAACAAGCGCGTTTTCAAAAAAACAAAGTGATAGCCATTTTCGCTGGCAGAGCGGCCGGTAGCTACTTCGTTAGCTAGCAAGAGCGGGAGCCATGTACGACCAGGGATTCTGGGTAGTGTAGTTATGTTTCTCAAATGTTAATTATGCAATTCAAATTTGATTTAAACGCGGTGGTGAGTATATAATGGACTTTGTATCACATGTATGTCAAAGTTTGGTCTGTACAATGCCATATATAATCATAAGGGTTACTGAAAGATCCCTAAATGGGACAGGTAATGACTTCCGGCAGTCTTCCCGGGACCAGCCAGGGATTGAAGGGGGCAGGACTACGGAGGTCTATAGAGAGGCTTTTTTACGGAGTGCCATCTCCATTTGAAATGCAAAGTCTGCAGTATCAGACAATAGATGGTGCAGATGTTCGTTGCCTTAACTGCTCTTTCTGTTCCCTAAGGATGACGCCCAGGAGTGATTTTGTAGAGGGCAAGCAAGGTCCCAGTGGGCAGCCCCAGACACTAAGCCCCTCCCACAGCAGCACCAGCAAAGGCTCCGCCCCCCCGCTGGTGCGCCTGCCATTGGAAGAGACCAAGGAAAAAGAGAGCAGCTGTTCCAACGCCTGAGCCCCATTCTTCTTCAATTCCCCTGTGAGTACCCCCAATACCCCCCCCCCCATACACACCTTTACCAGCATCTTATTCTTTAACACTAGAGGCATGCGTGGACAATCTGATTTCTGAGGAGCCTCGCATGCCTACGGACATCGCGGGCCACGCCCATCCACTATGTACTACGCACCTCAAACCCACAACCAACTTAAAGTCCATGCTGAATGTTCATCTGCCACTGTGGGTGTAGCAGCGGACAGGGGACCCTGCTGCTCTGACTGCAGCACCATGCTTCTTTGAAAAGCCTCAGTCAACGCCACTTATATTATTATACGAATAAATAAAGTAAATAATATGAATGTAGAATGTACACTGGTGAAAATGTTGTGCCTCATACTGAGTTTTCTGAATCCAACTAACACTGGAATCTAGTCCATACACTGAATTTTGGTGGAGGGTAAATTTTCAGTTTCAGACTGTATTCGTATAGTGTATCTGTCTGGAGTTCATGAAAGATGTTTGTTGTGGAGAAACATTAGTTGTGGTGGACACTGAAAAGACTTACTTTCATTCATTCTTACTTTGCTTTGTAGTTTCTATTTTTGTTTGTATACAAAAACATGCCGCCTATTATTAATTATTATTAATTTGTTAAACATGCATAAATGGAGCTCTAACATCTGATATATTTATTGTGTAAATTAAGCAGGTGGTGATCTTTAAAGTAATCATAGCATTTTCACCATAATATTTTAACCATGTATTTTGCGAGTATTGTACAAGATGTTACATTATACATACTCATAGTATTTGTTTCTCAAACTTTGTAATTTACTCTCTACCATATAGCATTGGTCTTTTTGCTCAGTATTAATTACCATAAATACATGTGCATTCAAGACCACATCTAGCATTTACTGAAGTGCTAACTACTTTCATTTCAAAGTATGTTTATTTTTCATTTGAGGTTATATCTAGCTAGACTTTGAACAAAAAATAAGCTTTATATAGATTCAACAATTTTGTCAAACACAACATAACACAATCAAGATGATCACAAATATTTACGTTTAAAGTTTTTTTTCTCTAAACATTACACCTTGTCCCAAATCCTACCTTTACTCTCAATAAGTGGTGCGAGTAGTATGTGCTTATCGTAAACATGCACTCTAATTATGGGACTATGTTGATGAAAAAATACAACAGTTATGTACTTTTACCATGTTGAGGGGCTGATCTAATCATGTATCTATCCATAGGAAGTGACCAATGTAAATACTAGCTGCAGATTAATTCTAATATGCTGAATAACACTATAACCATAACATTTTCATTTGTGTGTGATGTGTTCCTGTTAGACAACAGGGTATATGTTTTGAAGTCATTTTTAACTGGAGAAAAGAGAGGCCTTAATCACCAGTTTAAATCCATTTGTCCAACTTTATTATCTGAATAACATTTTGAAAGAAATCAAATTTTGAACCAGTGGAGGGGTTGTAGATTTTTTTAAATTTTATTTTGCCTAACTGAAAATCTCACTTTTAAACTATGATGAAAAATGCAAAGCGTCGCTGCTTTGCTCAAATGGAACATTCTATGCATTTACATCGTTTGACAGTTCCAGAATGAATGTCAGGAAGATTGGCCAATGCAGAATTTCAATGTTCTTGCCTCATTACCACTTTCTGCCACAGCTTGTCAGTGTTTTCTTCCAGAGGTTTCTTTCCAAAGCGGTTATTTGTGGTATCAATGAGCTTGAAAACAGTTTTTCATGCCTTTTTAAAATGTCTTCCTATTATATGTATTCAAAATGCTGAAGATTGTTGAGAAAAAGTGGAGATATGGCAGTGTGTATCGAAGTGTGATAGTTTGGCCAACTTTTTTTGTCAATAGGAAAGAAACAGGAGCAGAATACTCTCCTGTATTGGTAGAGGCCTGGCAGCTATTATCAAAAGGGAATTCACAAGTCCAAAATCCAACATTTGTGTACAACACAAACTACTTTGTTGAACACTTTTACTAGTTCATTACCTGTAATACATTATGCAATTAACAAATACTGTTAGCTTTAAATCAAACATGCAAAATAAAAATAAAAATTTCAGTCTTGGTTTTTTTTTGTTTTCCATGTTATTCAAAAGGAAATAACTTTTGGGGACACTGGCTGTTTTCTTTACTATGAAACCAAACAGCCAAGCCAAACAAGCCTCTTTTAATCTTGTAATGTTGGAGAAGCCTGTCCTGAAGGACCTCCAAAGAGTTTGGTGTTTTTTTGGGTCCACTCTGTCCTCTTGTGTGTGTCTGATGCCCTCATGCTGTCTCTTGGCTGACTGTCTCCTTTCTTTTACCACAAGTAGGCTACCTGTTTAGAATATAGTTTTGCAATGTTGATTGCCAGCTCTGTTCTTTTTGAACCTTGTTTTTTGAGATTTCATATTTTAGCTCGCAGTAGTAATTTTTAGTTCTCCTTTGAAGTGATCCGTATGCCATGTTGTTTTCCTCCAAAAACACTGACTGTCCTTTGTCATGATTTTGTTTCCAGTTCAGACTAACTTGGTCGTCCTTTTAATTTTCATCATCGAGTCATGTGGCAAATATGCCCTTTTCATATTGGCTACAACAGAACAAAGGAACTGATTTTCAAATCTGCCACTTTATACCATTTCATACTCCAAAATGAGACTTTTATACTGTCAGGAAACAAAATATTTTGGTAAAGGGAAATGTGACTTTTCACTGCTTTGAATGTTTCATGACTGAAATATTGAATATAGGTTTGTCATTATTTGTATGTATTACAAAAAAACAATGCATATTTTCTATCTTTAAATAGTGTTTTTTTCATGCTCAGAACAGTATCTCTTGTAATGTTGTTTTAGTATTTTGCTCCTTGTATTTTTTAAATTTTTATTTTCTGTTTAATATCATCCTTTTTAAATAAATAGTTTCAGTATAAAAATGTTTGTTGTGTTCATTTATTGCTGTATTTTTATTATTTTGAACTATGTTTATATACAAAAGTGTCAATTTGGCAGATGGATAAATGGCCAGATCAGCTAAACAGCTGAGTCAGTGTGGAACCAAAGAAGCCTGGCAAGGTGATTCATTGTTCCAGTCGGTAACTGGGAGGGTGCAAGTTTGACCTTGATTAACTGGAAGACCGCCTAGTTTGGAATATTTACTGTTGTTACGTCCCTGTGTAAAGCCATATTAAATGGCATTGATGATAAAAACCACACAAAATAAACTAAGCATACATTTTCCGTATACCACAGTTTGAGTAGTTCAAATAACCTCAGTCAAATCACCAGACCAGTTATTGTCAGTAATCATCCTACACTGTATAAATACATATTCCCAAAACCCAAAAGCTAGTTGAATATACCCCATTGCTATATTTTTAGGCCCCTTCCAACCAATGGATTGACCAACATATTCATTGGTACTTTATTTTATCTAAGCGACTTCTTGGATAAGGATCAAATTTACTGAAAAGTCGAAATGGTTGCGGTACAATTGTGGTGGGCAAGGGCAAGATTGTGCAAGATCAATTGCCCAGAGGCAAAGCCCCCCGGTCTTTTTAAAAACATTTTTCGCTGAGCTTTTTGACAGGTTTTACCTTGCTAATTGGCTGGTATTTACAAACCCCAATTCCAAAAAAGTTGGGAGAGTATGTAAAATGCGCAGATTTGTAAATTCTCTTTTGCATATATTTACTTTAACAGTAATTCCAAATTTGATGCCTGCAACACCTACCAAAAAACAGTTAGGACAGTGGCAAAATAAATTTTTAAAAAGTACTAGGAAGTTCAAAAAACACCTGTTTGGAACATTCCACAGGTAAACAGGTGATGCTATCATGACTGGGTATAAAAAGGATATCAAAAGACTCAATGTCTTATTTTCAGGTACTCTTACAAGCGATACTATAACCTCTCTGCATTTGAATGGATATCTATGGGAATTCGGGGTTGCACTAGATTAAGCTGTAAATTACATGGGAATAGTATGGAACCCATGGTTGGCTAAATGGCTGTAAGTCATCAAGGGTCTGAGGTATCAAACGAGCCTCAAACCATCACTGCTGCCAGATATGCAGTCGATATGACTGGATCACTTGAAGGGTTGTTTCTCCTCACTTATTTTTCCATAGAGTTCAATAGGAAAATGAGTCAAGAGAAACAGCCCTTCTGCTTTCAGCTGATGATGTTTGCACTAGAATTATGTCCACTGGGGATGCGTGTCTGTAATAACCTTGCATGACCCTTGTGTTTACTATTACAGAATTGGCGTGCCGGATTATATGCACTAGGTTTTGGACAAATATGTCTTTATTAGTCTGGCCAGACTTTTGATGATAAACCAACAGTGGGACAATATCTGATGAAGTGGTCATGATAACAGACACGTGAGAAGTTAAATCTTGTTTGGAGACAACATTTGTGACCACTTAAATAAATTTCCCTCTTCCACTTTCTGCACTGCACTTTGGAGGTCCTTCAGGGGGGGATCGAATCTCTCTTTGTCTTTCTTTTATAATCTCTTGACACCCTGAAATCTTCTCTGTAGCCTACTATTAGAACCTACCATTTGAATACCTATAATTATTGAGTTGTATAATATTTGAACAAGTAATCCTAAAAAGACTGGAAATGTCAAAAGTATGGCGTAAATTGCATCTGACATTGTGTACGGTTGCCTAGACAGTACCGGTGGGTAAATTCACCCAATGGCACAATATCTTGAACTCCGTTCTCCCCTACCAAGCAGATACTGACATAGGTATCGTTGGTAAAGTTAGGTTATGTAGGCTAATAATATTTTTTTTTATTATTATTATTATTATATATTTGGCTAAGTCGGAATATTAATTATTCAGAACACAGGCCGAACATCCCCCAGCAGTTTGCTTCGAGAAAGGATATCAGTTTGTCTGTCGCACACGTGCGTGCTACCAGAGATTCGTAAAATAATTGCAGCTCCCAGGGCTCATGATAGTTCAGCAGTCCCGCTTCAGAGTGACAACGACTTCACTGTGCTTCAGTATTTCAGAGATTAAATGAAACATACATGCAATTGCCAAAAAGTATTCTACCTCAGCTTCGAGGAACAAAGGACGCACTGTTTAAAAGCAGTTGAAGCTAATTTATGTAAAGAATAACAGATCGGAATGGTTTCAGATGAGGGGTTTAATTTATTGAAAGTCTTTCTTCAATTTTATGTGAAAGAAGGTAGGCTACTTTTCAGTTGTAAAATCTTCCGAGCTTTGGACCAAGCCAAGGAGCGGATTTGTTCAAATTAATGCCGCCAGTAGATCCGAGAGTGCGGGTATACAAATTCCGAAAACCCCAGGGGATATTTCGGGGGAAGTGAAGGGGGGTTCCCAAGCAGAGGCTTTAGTCTACGTATCTGTACCAGGAGAGGACAGTGCGCGCTCCGTCTACCTCCACCCTGCACCGCCACCGAAAACATCTTCTGAAAAGAAGCACTTTGGACGGTTAGGTTACCGGTCTTGCAAATCGGATTTTTTAAATATGGTGTCCCTACCAGCTCGACTGGTGCTCTTCATTCTGTTCATCATACCTTTCTGTGGAACGGAGAAACCGAGACAGAGGGGTCTACGCCAGAGGGACGCTGAATATGTTGAAAGAGTAAGATTAGAGGGTTTTCACTTCTTTGTGTTACATCACTTTGATTTACAGTACATTGACTGATGGAATTGATAAGCTAATGCATGACTTACATTTACTTTAAATTAACGGATTATTTTCATTTTCAAAGACGTTCTTTGTCATTTCCACCAGAGTAGGCTATGAGGGCATACTACATTTCCACAACTATTTATGTATTAAAGCAGTAAAAGTGCTGTGTTCAATTGCCGAACATGCATAATAAGGCCAATATAGATTTAAATGATTTTAGTGTTCATATTCGGTTTTGTGATGGTCGATCTCTCACCCAGTCGCTTTGTTTTTGTTTGTTATTTGTTTGTTTGTTTGTTAAATATAGGTGTAATTCGTTGCATAGTTGAATTTCCTAAATCTATTTTTTATTTTGCGCCAGTTTGCCGTTGCAGTTATTTTTGTGCCCCTGTGTCACTGGTGGGGAGACAGTCTCTGTAGTTTAAATTCACAATCTGACATCAAATCTGAATTTCTCTGGAAAATAATTCCGGATGGTTTTACATTGCGAAGTCAAGATCAGCAGAACGAATATCAGTGAGTATCAGACTGAAACAAGATTTGGGCATGTTGGCATCGTCTTATGGTTGGTTGGTTGGTATGGTAGAGGTCCGGTAGAGGTCCAACAGAGGTTAACCACAGGAAAGGTTTCACAGCCTGTTTCATTAGCTTTTTGTCATCAGCAAAACAAACATAAAAGTGTAGCAGCTATGCAGAACACATACAAATGATTGCATGCAAGGATGGGTCTGAGGGATTTTAAATGCAGAAGGGACTGAGCCATAATGGTTCCCAACTATAGGAGGTAGCACCAGATTCCATTAATCATAATATACCAGGTGTTGGTATAAATTTGAAACTAAAATAGTATGTCTTTTTTTTAATGGACATAATTTATGTCACCTTCTAGTGCACTGGGAGGGACACAGACAAGCAGAACTGCACCAGACACTCCACAGATGCCCAGTCCACTCATGTAAACGTGGTAATATTTTGATCTCACCAATCCCAGAATACCTCTCCAGCTACACAGACATGACGCTGTGTGTCTTGTATCCCTGCCAAACTGACTCCTGGAACTCTGCCCAGTATAGTTCCATTGAGCTTGCTTCTACCCTTGCTTGACTTCAGTAACAGTAACCATGCAAGCTGGATTGGTCATTCTTCAATGATGGGCCTTTGTGGCAAGCCTCTCTATCATTGAAGCACAGAAATCTAACTGTGTGTGTGTGTGTGTGTGTGCTCGCGCGTCTGTCTGTTTAGTTTATGGGTGTGCATGTGCGCACAGGTTATAGTGTGATGTGAGTTAAGGTGGGGGTGAATGCTTAGTGAATGATTATCCAGCACTTTGAAGTACAGGGCCTTTGTGTCAGTTGGCAGGGTGAAGTTAATAGAAACCACAGCTGTCTGTTGTTGAAAAGACAGCGACTCCTTTCATTGCTTAAAGTTCTCTGTGGAAACAGATCCCAGCTGGTTTTGTCCTCAGAGAGTAATCTTTTTTTTTTTTAAGTTGTTGTAATCTCTTGTAGACTTTTTATCAAAGAGGTGTTTCCATGTTTTTCCTGGTATCAAACATAAAATGACTAAACTGACCAATAAACTCTGTTTAATATCAGCATTGCATAATGTTCATATGTATCCAACATTTTTCCTGTGGCACATTTTTGAAGAACCTACTCCCAGCATACTTGCTGCTTGGTGCTGTGTGGCTTTTTGGCCCTGTGTTCGTCCATGTGCCAAAATAAAAGTAAGGATTTCTTGGTCATTCCGATTTGCACCAAAAAAAATTTTTTATTGTTTATGTGGCTAAGATTGTTTGAAGTGACCCATGAAACGACGGGTGTATGAGGCTGGTATAATAAAATAGTACTCTTTCAATGAAATGATTCTCATTGCAATGCAAAAAAAAAAAACTGGCTGCTGAGCTGGACTACGTTTCCACAGTATGGACACAGAAGTCAAAAAATAAACCCAATTGATAGTTATGTGTATCTGCTCCTCAGAATAGCTTCCATTTCAAAAGAGATTTCTAAAACAAACCCAGACTTGGATGAGTTGCAGACATGTAAACCAAGTAGACTGTGCCATCGTACAATGGCTTGGATTGAATCAATATTTGTCCGAAACGTACCCTTTGTCTTTGTCCTGACATAGAAATACATGTCACTGGTTTGTTGTTTTCTTCATAAACATTTAGTCTTCGCAAAACGTTCTTCACAAAATGGACTCCAAACTGTTTGTGAAGAAAAAACACTTTCCTTTAGTTGTTAGCTTAAGTTACGGATAGTTGTTGACTCATCCCGGGCCATTGTTTGTGGCATTTCTGTTGTTGTAACAGAGGCCACGAAGAGTATCGACATGCACCAGTAGGTCCGGGAATGTCTACTGTAAAGCCTGTTGAATAGTAGATTGAATACTATTTTGACGATTCCCTGTTTTAAAAAGAGAAATGTAATTTACTTATTATTTATTTATTATTAATTGAATTATTATTTATACAGTAATTAATTTTATGCAACAACAACTACGTAGTGCCACAGCACATTTCTGTTCGAGAAGAGTAGATGTAGCTAAGGTTTTTTTTTACAGTGCCACTGTATTGAATGCCCTATTGCAGAACTTTGCGACTATGTTGGTTGAGAGGCTGACTGCGTAATGCATGCTCCTTCAGGGGCTTTGTGAGCGGATGGAAGTAGAACGTGTGCATAGTTCTCAGTGATAAACAATGCAGTGAAGACAACCACCCCTGCCCTCGCCAGTCAAGCACGTCGCTGGTAGCTGGCTAGACTTTCCACCAATTGAACAGGAAGTTTACTACGAACAGTTTGCTACATTTTGCCACACTCATCGGGGGATGTTTTGCGGGCGCGTCTTGGGGGCAGGAGCGTTGGCGCTTCTAGGTTGGTGGAGAGGTAAATTATTGGAATGAGTTAAAGTAATGCAATTGGTCACAGCTTCGCCCTCTCAGTCACCGTATCTCATCTGTGAACGTCTGCCACCTGATGTTCAGTCATGTTTAGGTTTTTTTTAAAAGGTTCACTGTTTTGGCGCTCTAGAATACGCACACAAACTATTTTTTCCTCTTTTCGGAACACGGGCAGATAACATAGCGCACAAAGTACCAGTGGTGTCTGTCTGATGAGAATCAAGTCCATCACACTTGGCCAAAACCAAGCTGTTAGGTCAGGACCCTCTTCCTAGAAAGCCACATACATATTCTCTACAGTATGTCTCAAAACAATACTGTATTTTGTTTCCCAAGTTATATTGGAAGCCATAATCAAACCATTTAAAGAGATGAGCGGGTGGTTGAAACGTATTACAAGGGACGTTGTTATCCTCTGGGCCCAGAGTTGCCTAACTGTGATTTAAAGAGCCTGAATGAAAGACTGGTCTGTCATTTACAAAACAAAATTTAATTAAGGACATGTTTTCTATTGTTAGAACTAAAAAGCATGGAAAGTACTTTCCACTCCTTCCACTTTCACATCACTGCATTTGTGCTTATAGTTAAATGCTACTTTTGCTCAATTACGATCTTGATCATGCGAGCTCAAGCCCAGCCGCCAGTCTGGGAATGCGCTGATTGAACCATCATTATCACCCTGGAAAAGTTTCAGGTGAGGAGTTTCCATGACAACCCAACAGCGAAAGCAGCCTCCTGGCTCTGCTGGATCGCGCTTTTGTCTAGACCGCTGAAATCCCAATTCTGTAATAGCATCTTTAATGTGACACCTGAGCTCCCTGCCTGAAATCATTTTAAAGATGAAGCGTGAAGAGTTGCTATGTCGTGAATAGTGTTTACATGTGAACACATTGGCACGCGTTGTTGTAATGGACTTGGTCTTATATAAGCTTCCCATTACTTCTGATTCGTATGAAAACTGAAGCCTTTGCCTCCTGGCAGTTTTCCAGCTACAGTTGTCTGCCCTCCAGAGAGGTAGAATTTCCCATCTGTCATTTCTGCAGATGTTTATCGCAGAACAATTTGGAAGACCGGTGGTACTGCACAATACAATACAAAATGCTTTTAGGGGAGACTAGACCCACCTTAGCAAAAACAACCCACGTAATTCCACGTGGTAGCTTTTTTTTTTAGCTTTAAAGTTTTTAGCTTTAAGTGGTAAAGTGATCATTTAGGGGTGCGAGTAATAGAATTTCCCAATGCTAAATTATGGTATGAATAAAGTTCACATGCTATGAGATAAATTATGTTAACTGATTTATCTCATTTGTGTGGTCCTGGGGATTTTTTTTTTACAGGGCAGGTCATCTGCATTTGAATCAGCCTGAGTAAAAGCCAGACTTAACTCTGTTTTCCAACATCTGTGTAAACAGTGACGTAGAAGATTGTGAATCATAATGTCATGTCAAGAACCCCTGACCATAGACTGAGTCTGACTCAGGCTTGTCCTTAACAAAGAGCTCCATACAAGCCGGGATCTTTGTGTGTTCTCTGTAAGTGATATTATCAATCAAAAATATATTTCAGTATAACCATTTAGTTTTAATTCAATCTATGGTGGTGTCATACAAACAGTATATAACATAGACAAGGTTTCCACCAGTGACACACTGAATATTGTGCTAAGGGGAGGTTTTGTGAGAAATGGGCTTGTTTTCTTTCTTTATGGAGGTTGGTGGTGGTAAAAAGAATGTGCATATATTTCATATCCTCCTGTGCATGTTGATTTGAGCAGTTTTTTATGTTTTTCCTACAGATAGGCTTCCCAAAGTTGCCAAGGAGGTCTTTCATGTGTGCTGTTTCATGTGTGCTCCCACAGTCTTGAATAATTTGATTAAGTGATTATTGAAATATGTCTTAAAAACATGCATCTGAGCACTTCTGACCCATGCTTTTAAATTCAGTCACCAGATGTCTGCACTTTCAGGAGTCCAGTGTGTTTAAACAGTCAAAACCAGTTCAAACCAGATTTAATTAACCACATTCTAACGGGTACGGTTCATGCAGGGACAATCAGGGATGAGGAAGCTTTCTCATCATGTAGCTCCATGCATTTAGCCTAGACCAAAATCTGTTTCCCTCACTCTGACACACAGCTATCCAGGAAATGAGATGGATCTGAGCAGTACTGTTTAGAATACACCTGACTGGGGATGATTTATTGGCGACCAGCATGATCATATGGTACTAAAGGAAGAATCTCAGTCAGGATATCCTTGAATTCCTGCCCCAGTTTCCAGTTAAATACAGGGCAGACTTTTCCGTCTGGTGCCCTGCTGCACAGGGGCTCTGGGCTTGGGAGGACTGCTCTGAGCGTGGTTTGGCAGTACCTGCTCAGCTGTTTCTCATCTCCTTCTCTCTCGTTTTCCAGTACAGCGACTGCCTACAGGGTCCTGCCGGCAACCCGGGCCGTGAGGGGAACCCGGGTGCGAATGGCATCCCGGGTACGCCGGGTATCCCGGGGCGGGATGGCCTGAAGGGGGAGAAGGGGGAATGCATGAGGGAGATCTTTGAAGAACCTTGGAGAACAAATTACAAGCAATGCGCCTGGAACTCTCTCAACTACGGAATTGACCTGGGCAAAATTGCGGTAAGCTCACACAAAGCAGTAAATGCTCCTACTCTTAGACCAAGGGCAGTCATGCATACTACATGGAACCTTCCCCCCAAAACCTTCAAAAATCTGACAAATTATATATAATATTTCTTCTGTTAACATTCCAACTTTGTGAATGATCTTCAAAATGACTTAGAATAAGACTTAAAGTAGTCTGTACATCTGTAGATATGTACCAGCAATCCATCATTTATATTGTGACGGGCTATTCATTTGTTCCATGTTGTCACATCGTGTACATTCCACCATCAAAGGTCTTATAGTGAGAATTTGCTATGTCCTAACTGACTTGCACTCATCTGAGGCCAAGGATAGCTGTTGTAGGTATTAGAATGCTGGGTGTGGAGGGGTATATATTACCTGAAAAGTCACGAGGGTGAAGGCCATGAATACAAGCTCAAATCTCATTCTCAATAGTTTCGATCAGCTGTGTTCTGATAAGCCTTTACCCCTGCAGGAATGCACCTTCACCAAGTTGCGCTCCGACAGCGCTCTGCGGGTGCTCTTCAGCGGCTCCCTGAGGCTCAAGTGCAAGACGGCATGCTGCCAGCGCTGGTACTTCACCTTCAACGGGGCCGAGTGCACAGGGCCCCTCCCCATTGAGTCCATCATTTACCTTGACCAGGGCAGCCCCGAGTTCAACTCCACCATCAACATCCACCGCACCTCTGCAGGTAAGCAGCCATGCAGAGATGACTGAGCCCTACAGCCAGACATTGCTTGGTTGAGTCTAGGCTGGCATTACGTACTGTGACCAGGGAAAATTGGCTCTGCCAAGTTTTTTCGAGCACATACGGTATTTTGCAGAACAGATTAGAGATTTCAACTGTGCAGGGTTATCATTTTGGAATACGATAGGGGTGGGAGGTCATAGACAGGGGTAATTTGCTTGCATCCAATGGCAAATGTCGAGAACTGATTAGGAAAAGCTGTAATTTTAGAGAACCCTGAACTATTTCTGTGTGCAGTGGTTTGGGCAGACAGCGAGCAAACTTGCCGCTGTGCAATGTTGGTGCTTCGCAATTTTTTCACTGGAAGTTTGTCAGCACAAAGGCACAAATTAAAAACTACTCTCAAGCAATGTTGGGGGGGTCGAAGCAGGACATTGTTGACCCCTGTTCCTCTTCTCTTTCTTCCAGTGGAAGGGCTATGTGAAGGAATCCTTGCTGGACTGGTGGACGTGGCCATTTGGGTAGGCACCTGTGCTGACTACCCGCGTGGTGATGCGTCCACGGGCTGGAACTCCGTATCCAGAGTCATTATCGAGGAGCTTCCAAAATGAGCCCAAGCCCATCTCCCCCTGCAACTCAGGTGCCCTGCCATCAGCCATTTTGACCCAGGTTGTGAAATTAGAATGGTCACCGCTGGCGGAACTACTGCCCCTCTGCAATCATCATCTTGGAAACAGTGTATTGGAATGTTGGGTGATACTTTAGGGCAGGATTTAATCTGAATTTTGACCACCTGCTAGGCACAAGTAGGGATTTTTTTAGTATTAGCATTATTTTGATTTAATCATGGGGCTGTCGGTTCTACCTCGTCTGGAAAACCGCTTTTAGCTCTGTTGCTCATCATTTTTTGATTATTTTACCAAAATGAATGAGGAAGTCTTGTTTTATTTTAGTATTCTGCATAATCATGGTGAATTTTCCTTTTTCTTTGCTTTTACAGTTTACTGTTCATTTAGACGTTTTTAATGAAATTATTACTCAACATTGTTTTCATCATTTTTGTTTATCAAACTTGCTATCACAGCATTTTTTATACTTGTTCTTCTATCCGTCATTTCTATTATAAACACTTGCTAATGCTTGGGTTCCGCTGTTAATAGTTGCATGGTTGTTCTTAGGCACCTACTGTTAGCAAGGCACCACATACTATTTAATGGAGGGCCTATGGGAGTTGAAGTCCAGGAGTCATAAAACATCCCAAGCAACCTGTAGTTCTTCACTCATCCTCTCATAAGCCCCACCGTGGAATGCTATGCAGTACTTCCTGTTGTGTGCAGCCCTGTTTTGAAAATAGAAAGCATTTTGAAACAGGATGTAGCCAGTTGTCAGGGGTATGTATGTACAGTATATTCGGCAAGCACACGGTATAAAATGTATAGGTAATTCTATTCTTAGGGCCAAGCAGGGCTTTTTCCCCATTCAATTTTTCCCCAGGCCTGTGGCAGCTTTCCTGAGATTCGTCACAACAGTGATCCAGCGACTGCTCCAAATGGAACATCATTTTTTTTATTCCATCACGGCACACAATGGGTGGTTGTCTGTGATTCACCCGGATGTTTCACATAGGGCACCTGGGCCAATGATTAAAGTGCGCATATCTGCAACACCAGCCATTTTGGCCTGTAATTTGTCATATTTAAATCTGAGAATAGAGGGACACAGTATGAGCAAGAGGTGGGACAATGCAGTCTGCGTTGTTGTGGGAAAATGTGGGTGAGAACCTTCTACTGCTTCATTTCAATGCTTACGCTAAATGGCTTGTATGTCGCTTTGGATAAAAGCGTCTGCTAAATGACTGTAATGTAATGTAATGTTGTATCTTGCATTCATTCACAGGCTGTTATTCCACACCAAAATCAGTGAGTTTATGACCCAGGGACCTACGTATAGGAAGACATGATATGTTTATGAACAATGATGTTTGTACACAGCAATCTTCTAAGTTGTGTTGAGTATTTACTTATTGTACGAATGTCATGATTTCTGACAATGGCATCAACGCCCATGTTGAAAATACAAAATGTCAAAAATAGAAATGGCCAAAAATGTATTCTTTCAAACCAACGTAGTTATATCGTGAGTCAACATAACTGCTGTTATGATCAAATTTACAAAGAAATAAATAACATAAAATAATCCTGTAACTGAAAAAAAGACCAGGACAACAAAAGTGCATCACTCTATGAAAGAATGACAATATTTGCCTGATAGTCCAGGACAAATTCTATCCACCTTATTTCAGGCAAATGAGTGCGGCGTCATGTTTTTTGGGTTTGTGTGTACTTTTCTGTGCGGTTGCCAGTAGAAACGCGTTTTGTGCATCACTAGACTGGCACACCACTAACGTTACCAGCCATCGCTCAAAAAGCAATGAAATTGCAAGTTAACAAAGGGCTCAAGCGCGAATCAGTGATACAAGACAATGACATCACTGAATCACTTTATATTTAAGTTCATGTGCACCCCCAAATCCTGAATCTTATGATACTGGATAGATCTTCCATTCAATCTGATCTGATTGTTTTTGTTCCCAGGCAGACATTCCTGTTAGCTAGCTTGCCTTAACAAACAGAATCTGATTAGACCAGAAGTGTCTACGTAAAATGCGCTCAGTGGTTCTGGTAAAGGTCAAGGTTTGTGCATAAGGTAGATCATAAAATATCAGAATGTTATCATATAGAAAGGATGATGATAATCATAATCCCATGGTGTAAGATTATTTAATTACTGGTTAAATGTGAGGATGAGTGGGCAACACCGTAATGCTGTATTAGTGGTTAAGAAACAGGGCTTGCAGGGTAGATTTCCAGGTGGGACACTGCTGATGTGCCCTTGAGCAAGGCACTTAACTGGAAGGGCTTCAGTAATATCAAGCTATTTTATGATAGTTTATGATGTACCCTTTGCAGCACTGGTATTCATAAACCGTATTCATTTGATAGAACATTTCTCTGGGTTTTTAATACAGACAAAACCATGCGGTGTACAGAAATAGAAACCATATTATTATTTTTCACATTAAACACAGCATTTAAAAACAATATCTTTGAAATTTAGCTGAGGAAAACAACCCTGCAGACAATATGACCTTCTGTGGTCATGATAACAGGCTTTCACACTGCACAGATTTGTTTGTCAACAGTATGTAAAACATTCCTCTAAGTATTAAGTTAAGTTAAATAAAAACAATTTAAAAAATAATAAAAAGCCTCACACATACAATCGCAACATTTTCCATTCAAAGGCATTCTGTCTGATTGTGCGTTATTTTCCTTAAGACATCCAGAACTTTCTGCCTTGCACCATTTCACTGAGGTAGTCCATTTCATTCTTTGAAGAAGTGGAGGCCAACATGACGGATTTATCACAATTTAACTATAAAACCAGTTTAAACTTTTCCTCTTCAAATTCTGGGTCACTCCAATGCATCAAGAATTAGTGAATTACCATGGGTGCAACAGCTCCCTACTTGTGTAGAAGAAATGGGTTTTGCCTGTATCGAATTTAATCATTATTAGGTTTAAATATGCAAAGTTTTCAAATGTTCTCTGGTGGTAGGTGGTGATATGTGGGGAACTGATGCTTTTCCATATGTCCGCACAGCACACAGATGAGAAAGGATACTTATGCTTTACCCTTAATCTGCCTTTTGAACATAAAAATATTGAGCCTTTAGGGCCAATGATGTTAAAATGCCATGTTCAATGTGACCCTCGTGTCAGAGGGTGGGTGGGGCATGGGTGAGATCACTCGTGGGCATCGCCTGATGCAGTTCAGAGTCTATTGAGTTGGCCCCGCCCAACTGGTTCGAGCTCTGCCTTTGGTTCCCATGCTATGCGTACGGCTCACTTGTGTTCGCCGAGCAGGAAGTGGGAAACATTCTCGTAGACCACGAAGGTAATGCAGCACGCAGGCGTGACTCTGAGCAGGTTGGGCACCATTCCTTTGTAGAAACCGATGGCCCCCTCGTTTCTGTGGAGAGAGTGGAGGGGGAACGTCCATAGATACACCACAACCCAAATGAATCAATATTCACCCCAAACACGGCATAACGAAATACATTTTCATCCCACTGGCCAAAGTGGCTTGTGGATTTAATAAAATCACCAGCCATTGTCAATACTTTACCAGCCAGCCACTTTTACAATATAGTACAACCTGGTTGTTTAACTGCCAAAGTGGCTGCTAGAAAAGTAGAAAATGCTACCAGCCACAATCACGCTTTTACCAGCATTTGGCTGGTGTTCATTTCATACCCTGCCTATGACATCACATAAAGGAAAGGCAGAAAAACAGACATCTATTAAGAATTCAGCCTGTAGGATCACAATGAGACGACATTGCAGTGTGTATACCTCTTTGCGTGTATACCTCTTCACAGTGGTACCTGTTGCAAAATATCGTTGAACAAAATGAAACGCAGCCTAAAATGACTATTCGTTAAAATAAACACTGAGGTTCGTATTGCATTTTGAATCAATTATTTCATAAATCAACTTCAGGGTACAACAAAAACGCTCCCTTGAGCAAGATACTAAACCTGAATAATTCAGTAAATACCCAGCTACATAATATGCAGACTGTATGTAAGCTCTAGATAAGAGGGTCCTCTTAATGCTGAAATGTACATAAATGTCACACATTTTGGTAACACACCTTTTCAAGAACATGCCACATTCACTGCCAGAGACAATTGTATGAGGTAGCTCAAGTATCCACTATTCAGTTTGCATAAACTTCCCACAAAAGACAAACACTAGTCTGTTCGGCATCACGCTAGACCGGTAACAGTATAACCTTTGTGTCCAATTGTCAGTGATTAGCAATGTAGCAATTTTTTTGCAAACAAGAAGTATGTGGGATGTTTAAAAATGTATGCACAAATGTCACATGGTTACAACAGGCTTTTATTGACCTGAAATAGAGAAACCACTGGTAGACTGGTAGTGCACTGTTAAGTAAATCGTGCATGTCCTGGTTTATGGGAAGTCATTGTACTTACACCTAGGTGCAACATGGCGCTGAAGGGGTTGCAAACTATTTTAAAACCCGCATCAACTCATTCAGTGCCGCGGGGCGACTTTAGTCGACGAAAATACGAACGGTCTAAAGTGCTGAGGGTGACTAAAGTCGACCACAGCCGTCTTTACTCTGCTACACCGGTAAAGAATTAAATTCTAGATTTGAGTCGGAAAAAATTAAACGATGACCAATTTACAATGACGTTCTTTTACCTGGATTTGCTTTTTAAAATTATTATGCATGGTTCTAGACGGAAATATTTGAAGTTATATTTATCCCATATTAAAAAAAATAAAAAATAAAAATAAAACTCATGTCTAACCATCTAAACCAACATCAGGGCGTGGGAATAACGCGTCCCCGTCAAATTGTACCAACACGTTTCCGCGCCAGTGACCAAGAATATAAAGAAATTGAACACAATCAAGTGGGCAATATAACAAACTAGGCTACTGCTATGCTACCGTCTCAGTAACAGTAGAAAATTACGCCCGTAGCTTTCCATCTTTCCACGATCGTCTGGTAAACATTTGAGTCACGGGCAGTAGCCTGTTTTATAATATCCCTTTCCCGACTTATATTTAATAATTTTCTGATTTCCACTTCTGTCCAGTTATTTCCCGTATCTCCTCCAGTGACTCACAGATGTTGTTTTTGCCTCAGGAACTGTTTCTGTTTGAAAAGTAACTCACGTGGACAGCTCATGTGTACATAGCTATACAAATGACCAGTGATTAGCCTATGTTTATTGTTCATTTTTACATATATATATGCTGATATTTATGGAAAACTGTTTTCACTATTATTACACATCACCCATGTAAAAGTCATTGGTGTTGTGTACTGAAAATAAATTATTTATATTTCCATCAATATTGTTTGACGTTGTTCTAATAGTGAGCTGAACCAGAAGGTGTGCCATTTATTGCCATCTATCCTCATTAACACAAAGTTCTGTTGAATAGGTTAAATAATGTGTTTTATTAGAAGTTTGCACATTGACAGGGTCAGTCAAAAATTTTTGAATGTCGGCATCCATATTGGCGTGGCACTGCTGAGGCTTAGTGTTCCGGAACACTCTGGAATCGAATGAGTTAAAGCGGGTTGTTAACTAATCCTGCTCAAATGCTTCTCTCCAGAAGTGACCTTCAAACTCGGCTGAGACAAAAAATGTATAGATTTGAAGAATGTCTTAATATTTATTTTTGAAAAAGTAATTTTACCGTCCTTAGCTTGAGGAAAGTCTTATGCAGGGATTGTGCATACTAACATCATTGACATTGCTTTCTGCTTACCACTGCCTTTGGTGAGCTCTTAGGGCAGTCACCACAGTGCAGACTACTGGGCTTGAGGCTATTTGCTCATGGGTATCCGTGTTTGTCCCCACTGCATGTGTAAACTGCGTGAGAGGCCTCGGCTTACCTCCACGTCCTCTTAATCACGTCTATGGCCCCATTGTACTTGTTGTGCTGGTCCTGTAAGCGAACGCGAACCACCTGGTATGGGTAGGTTGTGGCAACTGCAAATATTTTGGATAAAGCTGCCATGGTAATATATTCCAATGGGTTCTGTGGGGGGAAGAGAGGAAAGGATATTGTGACTCATGCACTTAAAAGTCTCCCAGAAGCCATTCCAGGACCCACTATACCTAACTGTGGTCAGTTTTGGAAAGTGACACTTTACTTGCTTTCCCATCTGGGGAGAAACCAATGAAAGCAATATACAGAATAATTGAATTACAGTATTACGTTTTCCTTACATCATCCTTTATGTAATTATGTTGTCCCTATGAGAATAAAACATCTCAACAGAAACCGGGTCTAAATAAACCCCATTGTTTACACATAATATGCAGGTACAGTAGTTTACAAAACTTGGGTAATAGATATAATACAACCCAACATTTTCAGGATAGGTTCCAAATGAGGTCACATTAGGTCGTTCATGTTGTTGGCCAGCTCTTTAACATAACAACCTGATCACTTATCGGTTCTACAATAAGGTACTACGTAGAAGAAAAGGTCCAGTTTTTACTCACCAATTGTGCATCTGATGATTTCTTTCTGTATTTGTTATAGTCTCTCTTAAGTTCCTCATAAGCCATGAATTGCAGTGCTCCATGGGATGTGCCAAACAGACCAGGCACAAAGCCCTGCAGGACACAGCATCATATATATATATACACAACAATGATGTAATAATCATTCTGGTCCTCATATCATATTAAAATATTTTAATTGAACTGCAGTTACACGATTCTGTACAAACTGTAGATCCCTATAATCTTTTTTAGATGTTGCTCTGTTGAATGAAGAAATTAACTGGTCTGACCTCCTCGAATTACTGTGACATATAATTAGACAAAAAAAGTAGAAGTAGGAACAAGTATCCCAAGCAATCCTATACTGTGCTACTTTCCATAGAGTAACAGGCCCCCCTAGTGGTAGACTACAAACTGCAAAGTGAAACTGACTGATGCCATCATGTATTATGCCCAGTGGGGTGAAATATCATAGGTCACTAATATAGTGTTTCTCTTAAATAAATCAGGGTCATTTGAATTTTCATCAAAAGGTCTTAAACCAAGCCTTACCCGGTACAATCCTGGTACACCCTCATGCCGGTATATTTTTACAAGAGCATCCACCATTCCTTTGTACTGCTTCTGCGTTGGATCAGCATTGTATTGCAGGACAAGACGGGTCTTTGTGACCCAGATGGGGTTTGTTAGGCAAAGTGTCATCATACCTGAACATAAAGAGGACTGGTAAGGTTCTGGAGAAGCTGGAGACCAGTTACACCAAACTACCGGAGTTCTGACAAAAGTTGCAAACTTCAGTTACATACTAAACATTCAGTTAAATTAACCATTGAGGATGTGACCTTTGGCAAACAATTTAGTCAAATAATGGCATACAAAATCTTTATTTCTGTCAAGTCGAATATCAAATAATATGGTCATATTGAACACGAGAGTGATTATAATATTAATTTTCTTCCTTGTACTGTGGTTGGTGTCAGCATTTTAAAAAAAATAAAAAAATCTACTCCTTGAGTTTTTCACCCAATATAACCAAATACTGACGTCAGAATATTCCTTAAAAAATCCCTAATTATTACCGGCAGGAATGGAAATTATTTTTCCAGTGGATAGCCGTTTGAGAAATTCCAGTTTCTAGTAAGCAGCTCCAGAGATGATACCCACATTGTTGCAGCAGGGCTACCTTTCGCTGATGACCTTTCCCAGGGCAGTGTTAGCTCCATAGATCGCAGAATGTTAGCACTTATCTCGCACTAGTAGCAGCATGCAAACTTGAGTAGAAGCTACTAACGTAATAGCAAAATAATGTGCATCGCAGTTTTCCAATTACTTTATGTGATACAGCATGCTACACAGGCTTTTCTTACTTTCCTACTTACCATGTGCACTAGTGAAGTGACTCCATTTCAGGTCATGACCCTGATATCAGAGAACAATTGGTTTTATACTTACTTTGGCCAATGCCAAAAAGTTTATTTGGCTCAATTATTCCCCCCCCCCCCCATCTTCCCCAACCTATATAGTTGCTTGACAGTGGACTGAAAGTCAAACCAAAAGGAACCTGGATAAGCTTTATCATTCACCCCATCCTTGATGTGAGATAAGCAAATACACTTGTGCACTGCTGGATTCCAGTCTGGGGCAGTACTAACCTGCCTGCGCTGCCGACACCAGGTGTTCTGTTGCGCTCAGTTCGGACTGGCGACCTTCCCGTTTCCATGCCTTGATTGCATTGTAGCTGCGGTCAGGAAGCCAAACAACACAAGAGGCAACATAAGCTGTAGAGTACTTTGCTGCTATGTTTCACAGCTTGTGACTGGAATACATTATCATTGTTTCCAAAGCTTGACTTCAGTAGACAATGTTGCAACATCCCAGATAATGTAACCGACAAACTAAATGGCTAATACAGACACACACACACACACGTTGGAATTTAACAAAATACGTATCATCAACCATGGCCATGTGACTAGCAAAGATTTTATTTGAAATATGCAGGTAAGTCATACTTTTACTTTGGCATACGCACAAGAAAAAGTAGAGTCCCCAAGAGGCTCCGGCTCCCCAAATGTTGGGTGTCACTCCTTGATAGAGTCCCCGAACTCCCTCCAGCTGCCAAATTCTTTTCATACAGTGGAGTATTCCATTGTATTTGGGCCTCAACTCCAGCCCATCACTTACTGCACACACAAAAACAGGGGGGTACACTTCATTAAAAAACGACAGGATCGCACAACATGAGTTTGCAATGCATTAACATTACAATTTATGAAACAAACTAAAGAACACGTTTCACTTTAACAAGATTCTGGTAAGCTCGTTAACAATAGCGTTTTTGTCAAAGCTAGCATGTGTCAAATTAGCATTCATAAAGATAGCAACCTATGCTAGAAAACCACCTGCATAACCAGAAAACTATACTGTGACATAAGAACGAAGCAAAACCACGCTGCCAAATGAATTTAGCTAACGTTACTCGTAACTGACCAACGCTATTTAACGTTACATCGGCGTTATTCACCTGCAAACCTGATTTTGACAAGATCCAGGGGATGCAAAACCAAAGTCGACACGACTCCTCCACTTAGTCCTGCTGCTAAATTCTCATATTTCACATGACTGAAAAGGCGCTGAAGACTGTCCTTTATTGAGAGATTCGTGTTGTGGGTGTCCGGGAGGGCTGCTGCTGTCCCCTGTCTTGAAGCAGGGCTCATGCCTATATCTTTCGGGCAAATTAGCCAACTGGCTGTATGAAGATTTTAGCTAACTAGTTTAGATAGCTAGCTAACTCACGAGTGTTGTCAAGTGTCATTTAGCTAACGCTAGCTTGCCACGGTATTGAAAGTATTATTTAGGTCCAAGCAGTCAAGTCCAAGTAATCATGTGCCCGTCGAAGACATGATAGCTAGCTACCCACGTTGCTGCAGCAAGGCTACCTTTCGCTGATGACCTTTCCTAGGGCAGAACCATTGACAGTAGCAGCATGCAAACTTGAGAAATGTGACGCACCACGGAAGACTATATATCCCATAATGCAACATTTTAAAAAGACAGTCCGCTTAAAAAAAGACTAGCGGGCAATTTGACGAATTTGTGTGGTCTGGTTATATTTTGATCTTTCCTGCTACTTTTAATGCTTGGAGTTAATATGGCTCTATTTCCATAAATCTGGGAATAATATTGCTACTTGAGTGTGAACTATGGCCGCTAGATCCATACATTGTGTGAGATTTACCTAAGCACCAGGAGAGCAAACATCTCTGTGTTTCATGTACACACTTTGCTGACTGCCCTGCTATGATGGTGTATTTACACCTTGCACCCCTGACATGGACTGGAATGATGAATGTGGCAGTGCCAACTGTGGCTGGGCGGCGCAGGGTGCGTAACTGGCCTTTGTATTGCCCAGACAGAGGTGTTCAGTCTGCAGGGTGTACCTTGTGTTTCATCGTGCAATACTAACTCCCCTAATACCTGTAATTTACCTTTGGCTGACACTCAACTCATTGAACTCAATTGACATCAGTTGAAAATGAAACCTCTCTCAGACTCATTCCATTTTTTAATTTATTAAATATGCTGTAAAAGCATAAATTGTCATGTTATCAGAAGATCAGTAAACGATTGTATTTACTTTTTCATGCCTATAAATACGTTGTTTTACTCCGATCCGAAAGGAGGCAGCACAAATAAAGTTAGGATAGTTTTGCACAGTGATATCTATGGTACACGTACACGTGACACCTTGTTTGATGAACACATGCATGCTTTCGGGTTTCTCGTGTTTGGAATAGTTAAACACATTTAAACATAAACTGAATCTCATCGCATAATAAAAAAATGAAAGTGAAGGTGCTGTGCAGAAATCCGGATGATTATGTTCGTGAAACAACGAAAGATATACAGCGCGGTAAGTATGTCTACATAGCTAAGGCTAGCTAATCACGTAACGTTAGTCATCCTGCTTTTTATGCTCACTAACGTTACATAATGAGCTAACTTGTCGATTTTGTGGTTTCAGTCCCGAGAAACTATGACCCATCTCTCCACCCATTTGAAGTCCCAAGAGAGTTCACCCGCGCTCTAAATGCAACCAAACTGGAGCGAGTATTCGCCAAGCCGTTCTTGGCCTCTCTGGAAGGGCATAGGGATGGAGTGAACTGCATGGCTAAGCATCCCACGAGCCTGTCCACCTTGCTGTCTGGATCCTGCGATGGAGAGGTGGCTAGATGGCTTGTGTTTTTAAAAAAAACAAATGGTTAATATGTCTGTACGCTTGTCCCATAACACCCTTCATTGTTAAGGAGTAACGTTACAAAGATTAGCAAGTGTCTTCACCAAAGTGCTTATAGCCAGCTATTGCTTCTAATAATTCAGCAGCCCACCAGCTGAGCTGCGTGGTCATCACTTTAGACGAGCAATGGTTCTCCATTGACACCGTATTGATGACAGTGGATATTCTGTTCTTGGGCATTCTTCATCTGTGTTTATAACAATGCATGAAATTTGGGATGTTAAACTGGAATTTACCACTGAGGCCTCCAAGAATAAAGAAGTACAGGGGGCAGAAGTATCATGGTTAGCCTCTGGCTGAATGTCCAGTACCCTACATAAATGGTGTAACTCCTCCACTTGTGGAGTTAAGCTGTCGAGTTTTGTTAAGATCAAGTTTTCAGTGCAAGTGAACAGTTATTTTTTTGTGTGTGTGTGTGAGAGATGTTTGATTTTGGCTCAGGATTGTCACTTTGTGCCACTCAGGTGAAAATGTGGAACCTGACCACGCGGGAATGCACGCGGACGCTCCAGGCACATGAAGGGTTCGTCAGGGGCATGTGCACGCGCTTCTGCGGCACCTCCTTTTTCACGGTACTTAGCTCGCCTTTGCTTGCCTCCTGTTAATAGCATCTTCCTCTCCTTTTCCTGCTACTTCCCTGCTGCCCTTGGCTATTTCCCAAGTGTGGACAAATTTGGCTTTCACCAAAGCACCATAAACAAGAACAGCCATTATCAGCATCATCAAGTTGTATTTATGCCTCGCCTTTCCAAAATCCAAGGACAGCATGGATTACATCATGGGTCGGCAACAGGCGGCCCGCGGGCCATTTTTGGCCCGCCAGCAATAATATTTGGCCCGCCAGATAATTTAGAGATGTAAAAAAAAAAAAATCTTTAAAAAAAAAAAAAAAAAATTACGTTTTTTTTTTTAACAATATCGAATCGACAGTCCCACGTATCGGCAATAATGTACGAATAGAGAATCTACCCACACCTGAAGAATGCTCATTGTACTTTTATCCATGTTGAGAGTGAATGACACGCACAGACAGTAGTGAAGCAATAAGTAGGTGGACAATGCGTGGTGCTGAAATAGCCAACATGTGGCGTGTGGTATGAAGAACGCGGAAACTCATTTTGTTTTGCACGCCCTTTGCTGGTAACGAGCGTTGCATTGAGCCGTTTTTTCTTTTTTCCCTTAAGCGGTGAAAGCATTAATTGTCATGGCGCAAGATATAGGTAAAATTGAAAGTGAGAAGTTGAAAAACTTCCTTAAAGAGCCTTCAAACACAATATTTGTGTCATTTAACAAAGCCGAATTAAAACAGCTTGTGATTTTTTGGGGTGGTATCCCCACGTCTTCACTTAATAAAGCCGAGTTGCGTAAATTGGCGTTACATCTGGCCGCTGAACAAAGTGCGAGAGGTCCCGGGTTCAAATCCCGGACGAGCCCCCAAAAATTATGTGACGACCCGGCTCAAAGCCCATCACATAATTTACCAGGACACGGAGTGAATTTAAGGGATAACAAGTTTATTTAACAGACGTTTCAAAAAAGACCAAATAGTTTCACATTGAACAGACAGCCTTGCTGGAGATTCCAAAAAGCCAGTGAGCATAATCGCTGCTGGTGGGCTGGGTCAACCGCTTCTTATGGCCCAGCCTCCAGCTGTATCCAATAATGGAGCCACGCCTTCATCTGCAATCAAGCAGGGTAGCCAATCTGCAACAGCTTACCTGTTTACCTAAAAAAAGGGTGAAACATGAAGGGGGAAAAACGCCAGCCGTGACAATTTGTAATAAAAAATAAAGGCGATTGCACCCCCCCCCCCCCCCCGTCAACAATTACAAACGAGGTCCGCGAAAATCCCAAATATGGTTATATTTATAGTCTTAAAGTTACAACTGGCCCGTTGAGTGCAATCATAACGCTAATTTGGCCCGCGGCCAACTTCAGTTGCCGACCCCTGGATTACATGATAAAATTGGCCATTATCAAAATGCAATGTAACAAATTGAGGATATATATAATGGCAGTACAGTACAAGTGCAACACCACAGTTAACTACAACAAGATACTCAACTAAAATATGACCGCCTTATTGTGCAAGGCTTTTCCAGTCTGATGTCTAGTGGCAATAAATCATACACATTAGATGCTACAACACTAAAGGATCTTGTACACGTGGTGGATATATATTTTCATTGGTTTAAAAAAATTGCAGAGGCTTTAAAGGTGACCTTGGGCTGTTCTGTGAGAAACCAAAGGAAAGTATTTGCTGGGATGTACCAATAATACACAAAAATGAGAATGTCAAAACTAGTGTTAGAATTAATCATTAATATAAAAGTCTTAATGTTACTAATTATCATATACAAATAATAATGCTGTATCCAAATCAGCTATGCAGAGTGTATTCATTTCAAGTGCTTGGTCTCACTGTGTATGCTGCAGTTGTCCTCACTTTGTAATTGACAGAGGTATGTGGAATGAGTGTTTCCTATGTGAATCTGGGTTACAGGTTGGTGATGATAAAACCATCAAACAGTGGAAGATGGAGGCCCCATCCTATGGAGAGGAGGAGGAGCCTCTGAATACTATTCTAGGGAAGGTAGGGGTCTGAGAAGAACAGTAGCATACACTCTCTCACGCTCTCGTGGAACCTTTGCAGCATATTCCCTGATTAAGGATCTCAATACATTTTCAGATAAAGGGGGATTTTATTGTTAGAAAAAAAGCTGTGCATTGGGGTAGATGTAGCCTGTCTAGTTGTCAGGCTCATAACCTTACAGTACTATGAGCCTGACCAGGTTGATAATCTGATGGTCAGTTCCATCTTCTGATGAATCATGATCTTGTCTAAGTGTGGCTTCAAGTGGAGACTGGAAAATGCTCTGCCATTTAATAATGGTCTGTAAATAACTGAACCAGTGTGCTGGTGGAGACTTGTGTGAATATGCTTAAGATGGTTAACGGTTGACTGAGTTTGTGAACCCTGGTCATTCTCCGCAGGCTGTGTACACGGGCATTGACCATCACTGGAAGGAGGGCATCTTTGCCACATGTGGCCAGCAGATGGACATCTGGGACGAGCAGAAGAGCAGCCCCATCCGCACCTTTAGCTGGGGAGTGGACAGCTTCAGCGCTGTCCGATTCAACCCTGTGGAGGTAACTGCTACACTTGCTCTCCTCACTCGCAGCCTCTCTTTCTCTCTCCCTCTCTCGCTGTCTCACTCTCGTTGACTCTGTCTCTCTCTCCCTCCTTTTTTCTTGCTTGCGCGTTTGCATGCGTGTACGCGAGCATGCTTGCGTTGCTTAAATTTGCTCGCGCTTTATTTAATTTGTCTCTGAGGCCTCGTAATGGATGCACGTTTGTGCGTGTGTATGTTAATGACCGCGTGTGGGGCATTTAACCGCTCCTCATAATGGATGCACGTTTGTGCGTGTGTATGTTAATGACCGCGTGTGGGGCATTTATTTATTTATTTTTTTAAAATTTGTTTCTGATTTTTTCCCTTTTTCTCCCAATTTGGTAGCCAATTGAACCCCTATTCTAATTCAATTCCCCCCCGTGTAGCAACCGCTAGAGAACCACTGCTACACAACCCCGTCAATCGGTATATTAGTAGTTGGAAGGCGGGGCCACGTCCTCTACAGGGCGCAGCTCCCCGAGCTCCTGACCGTGACACGCCCTGGGTCCCATGCGCAGCGATTCTCTCCGAGCCCCTCCCCCCACCCGGAAGCGGCTGCCAATTGCCGCTTCCACAGGGCACCGGCCACGCTCGGATATGGCAGGACCGGGGCGCGAACCCCGATCCTCGGAGTACAACTACGCTGACTGAAAGTCAGCGCTCTTACCGTTGTACTACCGCGGCGGCGGCGCGTGTGGGGCATTTAACCGCTCCTCATAATGGATGCACGTTTGTGCGTGTGTATGTTAATGACCGCGTGTGGGGCGTTTAACCGCTCCTCATAATGGATGCACGTTTGTGCGTGTGTATGTTAATGACCGCGTGTGGGGCGTTTAACCGCTCCTCATAATGGATGCACGTTTGTGCGTGTGTATGTTAATGACCGCGTGTGGGGCGTTTAACCGCTCCTCATAATGGATGCACGTTTGTGCGTGTGTATGTTAATGACCGCGTGTGGGGCATTTAACCGCTCCTCGTAATGGATGCACGTTTGTGCGTGTGTATGTTAATGACCGCGTGTGCGGCATTTAACCGCTCCTCGTAATGGATGCACGTTTGTGCGTGTGTATGTTAATGACCGCGTGTGGGGCATTTAACCGCTCGTAATGGATGCACGTTTGTGCGTGTGTATGTTAATGGCCGCGTGTGGGGCATTTAACCGCTCCTCATAATGGATGCACGTTTGTGCGTGTGTATGTTAATGACCGCGTGTGGGGCATTTAACCGCTCGTAATGGATGCACGTTTGTGCGTGTGTATGTTAATGACCGCGTGTGGGGCATTTAACCGCTCCTCATAATGGATGCACGTTTGTGCGTGTGTATGTTAATGACCGCGTGCCGGGCATTTAACCGCTCCTCATAATGGATGCACGTTTGTGCGTGTGTATGTTAATGACCGCGTGTGCGGCATTTAACCGCTCCCTGCTGTTCACTTGCAGACGCATCTACTTGCCAGTTGTGCGTCCGACAGAAGCATCGTGCTGTATGACATGAGGGAAGCCACTCCACTCAAAAAGGTAAAGTGAGGACTCCTTCCGTCTCGTCGTCGTTTAATGTGCCGGCGTGTTCCTGACTCCGCGTCCCCATGTCCCCACAGGTTATCATGAATTTGAGGAGCAACACACTGTGCTGGAACCCTATGGAGGCTTTTAATTTCACCTGTGCAAATGAAGATTATAAGTAAGTGACTATGGAAATTGAAGTAAAGTTGGTTGTTGTTGTTCTTATTGTATGCTCCGAGGAGTTTCAAATGGCAGAAGCGAGAAATATCCAGTGTACAGGACAGCCTAACATTGGCCCTGGAAAGGATGACCGTTACTCGGCAGTAAATGGATCAATTGCAGTTTATAAAACAGTCGACAACCTTCATCTGTTTCCTTGGGCTGAACAGGTTGCTGATAGTGTTCCAGTACATTTTTGTTGGAGGTGACTACCTCTTACTGTGCAACTTTAGAATTTTTGCATAGTATCCATGCATGCGGAAGCAATTCAGGTTAAGTACCTTGCTCAAGGGTACCACAGTATCCTACCTGGGAATCAAACCTGCAGCCTGTTTGTTGTAAGCCCAGTTGGGTGTCCATTATACTACACTGCTGCCATTTTAATCGCCCTCTCCAGTTCTGATGGCATCATTGGTTGAAAAAGATGCAAAGTCTCTTTTGAAGCACAGACTAGGGTTGGCGGACTCTGGCTTGCAGCCCGACTTCTGTTTCGTGACCGAACGCCTCTCCGTCTGCCTGTTTTCAGCCTGTACACCTTTGACATGAGGCGGCTGGACATCCCCAAGATTGTGCACATGGACCACGTTTCGGCCGTGCTGGACCTGGACTACTCCCCCACGGGAACAGAGTTTGTCTCGGCCAGCTTCGACAAAACGGTCCGCATCTTCCCCAAAGACCGCGGCCACAGCAGGTCAGTCTACCCCCTCCCGCTGTTACCGCTAGTTCCCTTGCCACAGTCCACCCTACACTATCTCCTTGTCTTGCTCCGGGTCAGGCTGTTTGCAGAATCCAGGAGAATCGATATCATGCGCGAAAACCAGCCAACCTTCAGCGCGTATCTAACCGTTTATCCGCATCACTGCGGTTTGATTAATAGGCGGTCCATCCCTTTTGAATAATGCAGCTTTCACCTTAGAGACGACAAGGGCGAGTAGGCGAGGGAGACACAGTGTAGGACGGTGCAAGAAAGAACGGCTGTTTGCTACGTTTGGGAAGTTTGTTTTTAAAAAGATTCTCGTTGTCGTGCGAATGTCTTGAGATGTTTGTTGCTGGAATTTTGTCAGAATATATCAAATGTTCTGGGTGCTGACATGCACCTTACGGTCTGGATCAGATTTGTACTGTGCCGTTGTTGAACTGTTGTTGAACCGTTGTCGAACTGTTGTCATGGGTCATGCAGGAACACGCAATATTGGCCCATAGGGCAGGAAGGGTTTCTTCGACAGGATAACCCACGCAAAATTTTAGCTGACTAGTAACTCCTCCTGGTCAGTCGGATGCCTGCAATCTTGCCCGTTTCAGTCGTCCGGCACAGTGACTAGGGCAGCTCAGTTGGTCCAGTTGTAGAGTAAACCGAACCTTAGCACGGAAGCATGTGGATGTACACTGCTCTTTTCCATTGACGGCGGGCATTGTGGAAAAGGCACAGGTTCCAATGGTGCATTAAAAATTGTGGTGAAAGTTTTCCCAAGACCGATTTTGTAACTGCTTTGTACAATCTGCGACAAGCAACCAAATTTCCTAGTAGTTTTGATTTTCTCTCAAAGCCCATCATGATGCCTTTTAACTGTCACAAATGAGCTTTGTATCGGTCTTGGCTTTCGTGTTTGTGAGTATTTCTGAATGTGCTCATATGATTTTTGTCCCAGACATTTCATGCGTGTCATTTTCATTAACTTTATTACAAATATTTACAGATTTTACCTGTATGTTCTCCATTTATTGCATATCATTTGTCATTGGTTTTCACTCTTGGTACAGGTTTGTTTATTTACAGCTGAGGATGTTGTGTGTTGTGGTTAGGTTGACTGTTTGACATTAGTATTTCGTTCTAATTCATATTATTAGATGACCTGGCAGTGAGATACTGGCGAATGACCTTGCACATCTGCTCTGGAACTCTATAAACCTGGCCAAAAAATCGGTTAAATAAATAAATAAATAAGAAGATCTCGGCGCTGTTGAACACTTGCTAAAGAACTTGCTAAGGCTGCCACTCTGCAAAGGCCAAATTAAAATAATTGTTTAATGCAAGTGGTATTGATCGGCGCGTTGTGAGGCTATCGAACCGGTCGCTCGGATTTTGTGGCCGCCCAATGATTATGACGGAACGTTTTAAATGGCCCTGCGGGTGATTTGGCGAGTGTGTTAAAGGTGAACCCAGCGGAAGCGGGGATCTTGATTAGTAACTAACTGTAACTACAGATTACACTGACAGCGTGATGATTGGAGTGAAAGTCATCGAAAGCGATAAAGCGATCCTTCAGACCAGGCAAAAGGCAGAAACGGTAGTGATACATTTTCTGGCTAATGTTTAAAAAATCTAATGTTCTGGTTCTCGATTTTTATTGGTCATGGTTTGGGCCTTGGACCGATAGGATAGGGACTTGATTTTCTGTGAAGACCGCTATTATTTGAATAATGATTAGTAATTGAATTTGGAGAATGCCAATAACTATTTGGAAAAAGAACATCTTAAATTTTGTTTTGTACATACCTACCAATCACACACAACATCCGTGACCCATACTTATAGTGACTTCAAATTCTTTTTACATTCAAGCAAATGCTTTCACGAGGGTTCATTTTCACAGAGAACCATGCAGCAAGATCCTATCAGAGTGTCAGTTTGGCCAGGAGGAAGACACTTGACTTCAGGCAAATGGCACTCACACGTTCCCATAATTTAGGAATGGCAAAATGAGAGCATTTATTGTGTGGTGATATGCTGAAAATAACCGCCACAAAATATTGATTTTGCAAATCTTGGTTATCGGGAATGTTGTTGTATGCAATGTGTGCGTGTTCAATCACGGTCGCGGATTCACAGTGAGCCGACTGCCTTTTCCATTTGCGAACACAGGGAGGTTTACCACACCAAGCGCATGCAGCACGTCATCTGCGTCAAGTGGTCGTCCGACAACAAGTACCTCCTGACCGGGTCGGACGAGATGAACATCCGCCTGTGGAAGGCCAACGCCTCAGAGAAGCTGGGAGTGGTGAGTCCCACCTGTCCTGCTGCTGCTCCACTCTTCTCATGCTGAGGGTGGGCATCCGTGCAGAATTCACACTAACAAAACGGTAGCCCCTATTCCATTGTCAGAGAGCGGAGCCGCTAATGTCATGAATTCAAACTTGAACACTCGAGAGAATTTACAGAAGGTTCTCTCAAACGCAGTGTTTGCTGAAGACGGAGCAGCATGTAGTACAGAGGGAAATCTATAGGCTACTTGAGGGTTTATCGAGAGAAGTTTGAAAATTGCCTTCTCAGAACCTAGTGATAATGATAAAAATATAAACGGCTATAATTTGGATCAAAAACCGAGGGGTGAGACTGTTTACGTGTGTAAATGAGTACTCTCCAGCAGATTCTTAAATGTTTAAAAGAAGTGTAATAATTATTATTGATGTAGTAACCAGTCAAAGTGTGTATAGCCAACATGTTGCGCAAATTGGCTGCATTGCATGAAAGGTGCTATACAGTTGAATTGTTCTTTTTTTAAAACATTTTTTTATTTTTCTGATTTTTCCCATTTTCTCCCAATTTGGTAGCCAATTGCACCCCTATGTAATTCAATTCCCTGTAGTAACCGCTTGAGAATTAGCTGCTACAACCCTGTCAGCTGGTAGTAGGAAGAAGGGCGCCGCGTCCTCTTCAGGGCGCAACTCTTCCGAGCTCCTGACCGTGATTCCAGCTCCCCCGAGGCCGCGTGTATGCGACAGTTCTCTCTGGGAGCGGCCGCCAATTGCCACTCCCGCAAGGCACCGGCCATACTCGGATCTGGCAGGACCGGGGATTGAACCCCCGATCCTCAGGGCGCAACCACACAGACTGAAAGTCTGCACCTTTGACCCCTGCACCACAGTTTAATTGATCACGTCTTAAACGTGCACTTCTCCATTTCTGCCTTGACAATGCAGCTGTTCTGGCTACTCTTAAAAGGTTAAGAAACCTTGCGAGGTAGATTAAGAGTATGTTTAAAGCTAAATTATACAAGTACTCTTAACTTATCTACTTCTAGGAGTAAATCTCTCAATTCTCAGTAGTTCCCCACACGTAAAGGTGAATTTTCACTCTAAATGGCCGTACACATACAGCCCAAGGGACTGAGACGGGTTCTGTTAGAACCCGTGAGAAAGAAGCCCTTTTCGCGCCTATGGCTGCACACTGCGTATCAGACGAGGAGCAGCTGGCACAGCACACCAAATTACATTATCGTTAACCTCTTCTCGAGCACACCACCTTTTTGAACACAAACCCAAAAATAAAATGGTTACTGTTCTTGAACCTCTTTGACTACAGGCATATAATCCTGGTCTCATGTAAGGTAACCCTTAGGAGTTTGTTTTCCAAGAGTCAGAATTACTGAAACCAAATAATTATTAAACCAAATAACAGAAGCTCAAACACAGTGGAAGTTTTTTCTCTCCTAAAATTATTTTATTTTTTGGCGGGATAAGGATACCAACTTTACAGTGATTTGTATTCTCTGGGGATTTCCAGAACACACAGAACGTAGGGAATAGTCAGTTTTGATAGAACTTGTTTTGTGTGTCATGTTACTAAATAAGCAACCGTTGTCACTATAACGTTGGAATCGTGAAATAGTTTATAGAGATAGAATCGTGAGTTTTAACTCTTTCAAACCAGGTATATTGTGTTGCCAGATTGATTGAAAATGTATCTGTTAAAAAACACAATGAATGCAAATGAAATGAACCACTTCAGGCCCAAATACGGACCGGTGCTTGTTGAGCGGTTAAACTAATCTCGTCTCTTATGAAACCTCCGTTTATTAAAGGCATACTGAACTTTGTTAGAACATAATGTTGTATAGCTACCTGGCCCCGATATGAGTCGTATTATTCAAGCTCTCCTTCGTGACTTTTTTTTTTCAGCATCTGGCCAATGAAGAATGACATTTTTTCCTCTCTATTCACTCCCATTGCATTGTGATTTTGTCGTGATTTTTTATATCGGCATAATCCGCGTTGTTTGCATTCGTTTATGTGCTAAGTGTGCTTTTGAGACCTGTTTTGCCATGCAATGTGAGTGAGTGGAGAGAGGAAAGAAAATCATTCTTCATTGGCCAGTTGCTGGAAAAAAAAGTCATGAAGGTGAGCTTGAATATTACGACTCATATCGTGGCCAAGTAGCTATACAACATTTTGTTCTAACAAAGTTCAGTATGCCTTTAAATTTAGGACATGAGGTTGTACATTGACCACTCAACTCACTGTTCAACACATTGATTTCAGGGTTCTCAAAGTCTTGAGTGGGTTTTTAACCATTTTGTCACATTCACTGTTGATCCTTTCTGATGTCTCAAAAGAGTTTTGAGCAGCCTCATCTTGTTCTCCCCAGTGCAATGCGAGCCGAGACAATAAGTTTCCTGTCAAGTTAGTGGTTGTGACTTTGGGTAAAAGGCAAATAGCGGTGTTCTGCAAATCAATAACTGTCATGGCAGAAGTTCCCAGCTTAACTCTAGGCTGTAATTTGACATCCAACCAGAAAATGCTGTGGTTGTAACACACAAAGCAAAAATACTTCTAGGACCACCAGTAGTTCAACCCGCAAAGTAATCATTTTGTTAAATCATTGTTTTAATTTTTTTTCAGACACATTGGCTAGTTTGCCTTGAACATCCTTAAATTGTTGATATGAGATCATGATCCTGAGAAACCAACTATAGAATTCAAAATTGTTTCCATTGTTCTACACTCGGCTTACCTCAGGTCAGGTCTTCATATAAGGTTTTTAAAGCACTTGCATCTCTTCCCAAGATAGGGCAAGACTGTTTGGGACCTTAATCAAGCCACTTGCATTTTTAAACTCAGCTGGGAGACCATTATCGTCACACAAATGTGCTTTGAGGATTCGGCAAGACAAGTCAATTTGTTGGCTGAAGTACTGAATGTACAAAATAAAAAAGGGGGGCCATCGTCCAGTTAAATTGAGGCGAAAACATAAGTGTAATAATGGCTGCTTTCCCGTCCCATGACTGATTTCCTCTCTTCCTGTACTCTGCCCCTCTGATCCCTCACTCTATATTCCTCTAATGTGGCCCAGCAGAGCAGGAGCTGCCAACTTTTGGCACGTGTCTTCCTGTAAGTACATAAGTCAGGATTTATTTGTGAGCCTTGCGCTTAAAAGGGTTGGACGGGGCCTGCTCCTATCAGCAGTTTGAAACGGGCCAATCACTTAAAGCCAGGTTTCCGTGGAAATAATGAAGCATTAACAATCAAATTGTCCTCTGCGCTGTGATGGGGCAATTAATTAAAAGGAGAAAGCGCTGAGTCAAGAATGTGTCCGGTTTCTCCGGAGCGAGTCGCGGAAGACTCGCTGATCTCAGAGGGAGAGCCGTGCCCGAGCGCCCGGCAGGGAGATTGGAAGATTGCGGAGTTGTGACCAGGTAGAGAGATGTTGAGGTCTGATGGACGCCATGAACTCTCCAGCAGCCCCAGACCCCTGACTACCCCCTTTCTTTCATCTTAGAGTTTACATTATGATCTGAGGTTCACACAGTTCTTTTAATTCTTGTTTTGTTCTGAGGTTCACACAGTTCTTTTAATTCTTGTTTTGTTAGGCTGAGTGAGTTCCTTTTAATCGTCAGTCAACAGAAATCTGTGGCTCCCCCCCCCCATTTTGTTTTTTAGATTGTTTGTTTTTACTCCACTTTCTTTAGTCTCCTTGAGATGTTGCTTAGAAGTAAAACCGATGGGCTTGTTTAGGAATACAATCAAAAAAAAATTATATTGAAACATGACGCGTGTCATGTTCTTTCAGATATGATTCATATTTAAGTGCTTTCGAAATAAAAATCATCCAAAAAAGGCAATCGAGCCATCAGAATGCAGTGCTTTCCAGAGACTTCCTGATCTCATGGCTGCTGCCGTCGCAAAGTTACTCCGTCCCATCGTGGTCAGCACGCGAGCGTTAAGGATTTCATAAATAACATTAACAGGCTGCCTGTTTTTTGTTGAGGGAAGCAGTGTGATTCTACTGGGATCAGCAGCTATTTGAGTTTCTTAAACAAATTGAATTTAAGAAAATCATTGCTTTTAATTAGAATAAAAGGCCTCGACGGCTGAATGGTTAAGACGGCGGGGAGCAGGAGAAGCGCCCTGGCCTGTGGATTTATGGGAGGGAGAGGGGAGTTGGAACAGGCATCAGTCCACTGGGCAGGCCTTACTGTACGCAAGAGACCTGCCCAGGACCTCTTCCTTGATGGAGTGTCTTATAGCAGTTGGACCCAAATTGACTGCTGCAGTTCAAAAGGGAGAGTAGAGCTTGTGTCTGATATTAGCCCACAGGTATAGTGTAACATTCTTTTTTCTCCATTGAAGCTCAGGTTTTGTTTTCTTTATCAAACTTAAATTTCCGCTGCATCAAACGAGAATGGCTTCTCTCTGTTGTTTTTTTACGAATCAACTTTTCGGTCAAGGTGCGAATCTTCAGAATTCTGGACAGAGGTCAACTAAACATTGATTCCCAAATTTGAGAAAGCTCTCACTGAGCTTGATGCTGTCACAGTTTTAATATTTAACTGTCTGTTGGGTACAACCAAATACATTTTTCTGTGGCTTTCTTATAGAAATGCACGTATGACCTTAATAAATTTTTACTTTTATAGGTATCAAAAAAAAAATTTGATTTAGGCAGTGGTTTTGAACGAATTGTATGACTACTTCATGTTCATATAATTCATATTCATTTTGTGTTTCTTTACTTTTTAATTCCAGTAAGGGGGAACATCATTGCGTGTTTCATGCTATGCAAATATATGTATACATTTGTAATAAATCCATTTTTTAGTTGGATAGTGAATCATTCAAATGCAATTAATTGGTCCATCAGAAGAAAACGTGTGAGCATATCTCTGGATTGATCCACTGGACGCACTGGAGTGAGACGGGTTCATTCACGCGAGTTTCACTTTCTTCATCTTCCTTAATGTTCCATGTGCTGACTACAGTTAATTCAGATTTGTTGCTTTGGCTTTGAAATAAGCTCTTCAACTTGGCTGGCCTTATGCCCCATCATAATATTTTGCTCTTCACCGGGAAACACATTTCCTCATTGCATTTGAAATAAAAAAGTTTATGAAAGAGCTTACATTGGACACCGTTATTTTCTTAAACACTCCTAGTGAACACTGGTTCTGTGTTTTTGTATTAATACTTGTTGCATACATTTTTAATTATGCTCCATAGCAAGGCATTTTGCCGAATCTTTGTGTGTGTCTGTGTAAAGATTACGTTTGAGAAAAAACATCAATATTGATGGAAGAAAACTGCTTTAAAAAAGCATTAATATACTATATTAATATATTGTGCTTTAGTGATATATCCGAACCAGAGTACCATCTTCAGACATGTACAGAAAATGGCTTGTGTTTTTTCTTGGCAAAGTTGACCAGTAGTATTTGGAATATACCTGGGAAATGGGAGTACTTAAAATGACAGGCGCGCGCACACACGCACCGTGGATAATTTTGTCGGTTGAACAGATAGTATCGTCTCCACACCCTTGTTATGCATTCCTGTGCTCAGCTGAAAGTAAAATACATAAATAAAGAATTCAAAGCCTTTTTTTGGCTTGGTGTTCAGATCTAAGAGGGTTGTGGGTGTAAATGGGTCAGTCAAAACTGTCTATGTTTATGCGTCGGAGGAATTTCTCAACAGCAGAAAAAGCCAACCAAAATTTTTACCCTCACAGCAACACATTCTGTAGGGGGAGGTTATCTGCCCAAACTCTCAAAGTTTGGGCAGATGGCCCACACAATTTCAGATAAGGTCAGAAAGGTGGTCATTTGAGAAGTTTGCAGTTTAAAATGAGATCGCACACTCATTAATTTCAGAGAGACAGTTCTCCGGTTCTGCTGTAGACCTACGTTTATTAGTAACTTATACTGCTCAATGTATTGTAAGTAAAACTGCATTTTTCATTTTTATTGCTAAGGGTCCGCATCGCCTCTTCCGTTAACAGACCTAGCCTTTCTTCGCAGCGTAAGCGTGGGTCTCTCAGCGATGCGGAAAGTTTGACCTTCCCCTTCTCGCTCTCTCTAGCTGGCCCCGAGGGAGAAGGCCGCCATGAACTACAACGAGAAGCTGAAGGAGAAGTTCCAGCACCACCCGCAGGTCCGCCGCATCGCCCGGCACCGCCACCTCCCCAAGACCATCTTCAGCCAGAGCAAGGAGCTGCGCGTCATGAAGGAAGCTCGCCGCAGGAAGTGAGTGTTGCGCCCGACATGGCCGCCAGCCCAGCCGTAGCAGGGTTTGGAGACGTTGAATAGCTGGGCTGTGCTACTCGACTCTTGTTGAAAGCGCCTTGACAGTCGGATTGAATCCTGGCCCGGGTGCCACGAAGCTCGCTAGTTTGTCAGTTCCAGTGACTTTAACAGTGTAACCAGTCTCGGCCAATTTAGGCCCCAGTATTTGGCATACTTTTTGAGTTGTACGGCTTTGTTTCGGGTAGTGCTCTTACGTACTCAGGAGTCGTCAGGACTTCCTGTTGCCAGAGGAGTCAGTATTCCTGCCGTGCTTTGGATTACGAGCAGCTGGCCTTGCTTGGCATGACCGCAGTGAATAGCTCCCATTTGCACTTAATAGTCCAGACCTGCATTGGCCTCGCTCCAACCATTAACAATGCCCCGTATAGTTTTCATGTATTGTCTGCAGTTGGAGGGCGAGCTGCCAGTGTGAGTCTGGCCTATCCGTACACACTCTCCAAATGAAAAGGCGGAGGATGCGTTGCTTGTTGCTTGCACTTCTCTTCCCAAAATATCATGTGGATAAGGGTCTCCGGTGAAACGTTGCTCTTGCTATTTCTACTTAAATATTCGTTGATGGTCGGTTTTAATACTGCTGGATAGATGCTCCAAATAGCTATCTTTTGTATCAGTCGGTATGTCATCTGCTGCATCAGTGATGGCGCGACATCCCGAGCGCCCGTTTGTAGTTATTGACGAGCATTTAGAAATGTTATATTGTGCTTATGTAGTTGCTATGTATTGTTGTATCGCTTATGAATTATTATGTAGCCCTTACGAAAGACCGTTCTCTTGACTTTTAGCATGGTGAGTTTAAGCTACTTTGAGAAAAGAGTTAAGTGCATGTTGAGGCATCGTTAGCATTACCCTTCATGATTATAATGCGAATGATTGTGTATCGTGTTCCGTGTCATTCACTACGTTTCTTGTTCCTTTCCAGGGAGAGGAACGTGCGCAAGCACAGCAAGCCTGGGTCCGTTCCCGTGGTGACGGAGAAGCAGAAACACGTGTTGGCCGTGGTCAAGTAGAGCAGCCTGCGGTCTTGCCGTTTTCCTGCTCCCGCCTGCCAGAGACACCTTAAACCGCGTTTCCAAAGACTGGCTAGAGCGTCAGCCGGCACGCTGGAGTATATTTTCTCATTAACCCCCCCGAGGCAATATTCATGATCGCGCAGTAAAACATAAGTAATCGACCCCTAAACCGTCTCCCAGAATTTTCATGTTTTATGGATGAAGTCATCTCTATAGAACAACGGTAATCGGAAACTGAGCAAACCCACCATAAGCAGGTGTAAACTTGAACATGGATATTTACAGAATGGCATGATTTGGCTTTGATGGTTCAACAATGAATACCGTTGGCTCATTGCTAAAGGCCCGCAAAAACTTTTTGACTGCAAAGTAACGTCAAGCCACTCAATGGTATAGATATTCTTGATTCCCTGTGGTCTCATCTACAAGCTCATGATGTTGATTCTTGTTTCTTTTTAAAAAAAAAAAAAATTTTTATATGAAAATATCAAACTCAATAAATACTCTTCAAAAGTAAAAGGTGAATGCCTGTGGAAGAGATGATCTGGGGAAAACACAGCCGTTCTTGAATACTGTGTTATGAAAAGGTGTCGGTGTTTTGAGCCGGGTTTTCTATGGTGAAGACCGTTTGATAGCCAATGTGATTGAGGATGCTTTCAGACAGATGGGATTTCTGCCACCTCCGTGTATCCAATTTTTTGGGGATAAAAATGTATCAAATTTTTTTAATGTATTCTTAATTTTTTATGTTGTAGATCAAGTGTGATTATTACTTGGAACCATTTTTCTTGTCCTAGGTTATGTTTTCTGTGGCAAGTTGTGTGCACTTTCTTTCTGAAAAGTAACCCATAGAGCGAAAATTAGGGTGGTGCTTGTAGTTGTAATATTTTACCAATAGGGGGTACTAGTACCTCTGCGTCAATCGAACACAGTGCGGTAGGAGGTGATCTCCTATCAAGAGTACATCAATTGAAGGTCCTGACTCTAGGTCATATAAAGAGCCATGCCACTTCTGTAATAGGGGTGCCACCGTTCTGTCTCTTGGCAATGTCCTAGTCTTTTCACTTCACATTTTGTGTGGTAAGTCTTATGGTTTATAAAGGTTGCAACAGTAGTGAATGGCAATTGGAATTTACTGATTGTGAAAACTGAGAAGGGTATCGTCGCCGTCTGCAGGACTTGACGACGTATTCAGACTAAGAGCTCAACATCGTTCATACTATGACAGTCTATCTAAAACGCTTACGAACGGATCCAGTCGAGGTTTAACAGATTTGTTTCGAATTACAATACGAAACTGGCGCAAGCTTCAGTATTATAACATTTTGGTAAGAAGATATAATCTTTTGGCTCAGCATAATCTTGAGCATTCAATCTTGCTTATAGGTAAACGACAGCATTAAAGCAATTGAGGTATTTGAAATATGAAGGATAACTTAAGTCGCGTTTATGCACACGTGTATAGGGTTCATATCTAACACAATAACATGGGCGTGAATATTCGGGTGCATAAAACCATTGTAAAATAATAAAAAAGTTTAAATAATTTAAGCAGCAGGAACTTGATCATGAGCATATGCGCACCACAGTAAGCTATAGGCTACTAAGCTACACATTGAAGGATGCGCTCATTTTTAACACATTTATTTATATATCCCACGCTATAGCCTAACGTCTGTAAAACTTTTTATAGAAGCTTACGTTAATAAAATATAGGCTACAATGCGTTTGCTTAATTTCTTCGCTTCACAGCGCTATAGGGCTCGTATTCTGGGAGGAAAACAATGGTGTTCAGTGGGGAAATATGAGAGGGTTTCAACATGTGTTAGGGCTAATAGCACTAACACATGTTGACATGGGTTAGCCTATCTCCAGTTTAGCTACTGGAGATAACCTGCATTTTGATAAATGGTTGATGGGACTTTCGTCGTCTTACGACTTATTTTATACGTCGACTGGCGTTTAATATGCTGTTAGGTGGAGTGACCCAGGTTCGAATGGTTATCCAGCCCATGTTTTCGACATGATCTTTCCCATAGCCTACTGTCAATGAACAAGCCTCAGTTCCGCTCCCGTCGTCAGGAGCCGCTCGGCTTTGCTCTACGTATTTCCATTGCTCCGCCCACCCTCCCCTTAGGGATTTTTTCATTGCATCCATTTTTGTGCATTTAAGAAATCTCCAAGAATTAACAACCTGGAGGAGAGGGAGGAGGAGGAAGGACGTGAAAGAAAACATACAGAAAGGGACTAGACTGCTTCATTTCAAGATGCGAATAACCTCTTCCTAGAAGATGACCGCGATGGGTTAGAGGGAATTTAACATGATTGCGAAATAAAAAAGGCAAGAGTTTGTTTTATAGGCTACTGCTCTGCGAACGCATCATTGGATGGATAGTAAGAAGTATGTTTGGAATACTTACAGCCAGCGGAACTGATCGTTTCTACAAAGAGCTGAGGGCATTTATCGGCCAGCTTCTCCTTCTCAGCCCCTCATTGAGGAATTGGGCTGTTTTGAAAATCCATTGTGTGAATCTGGCGATTCATATGGGTTTGGGCTGTTTTCACCACTGTATTCAATGATTGCATAATTATAATGCACTTATACAGTCATTATGTGATCCATAGTTCTAATTTTGAAAGAAAAACAATTGTCTTAAACCTGAGAGACACTGATATGTTATTGATTATGTTACATTGACAAGTGTGATGCATACCTGCGATAGGCTATTCGAAGCACGTCTATTCGAAGTTGCGTTAAGTTGCCTTTTTGCTCATTATTGATCATACACATAGGGTATTTATATGGACTTATGCATGTAGAGGTAAAATACATTAAAACGGACACAGTAGGAAGCTATTGATTAGAGTGCCGGGCGGTTTAAATCCCCTATTCACCCGCGCACTCTATAGTTTTCGGAGGATATCGGCTGTTCATACGCTTACGTTTTTCGATTAAATTAAGTTTATTCTATTGCTGGTTGTTGATTATTTTAGCAATTGTATCTAAAGATGTCTACTCCGCTTGGGCCCCGGGGCGGCCCGGCCGCTCCTCCTTCGGCTGCTCTCCTACCAGAGGTGCCGGACCTCAGTCATCTAACAGAAGAGGAGAGAAAGATCATCCACGGCGTCATGAACCGACAGAAGCAAGAAGATGAAAAGGAACAGTCAATGTTAAAGTAAGCTTTGTTCAGAATCTACAAATGTTGAAGTGAAAGAAAAAAACGGATGGCAATGCGCTGTCATAGCCTAGCCCACGCTGAAATAAGTTGTGTTGCTAGATGTTCACATTGCAGCGTTAGTCTACTTCGTGGAATTGCTGGTGTGTGATACTTGAATGTTTTACACGTGTGTAAATGGTAGCCTACCTTAGAATTCGCAGAGTATGTTATTATTGTTCTTCCTTATATCTTGAAATCCAATATGGGTGCATAAATGTATAGTCAGATTTATTCAGAGTATTTTAAGTGTACAGAAAACACCGTGATGAGATGGATAATTATTAAACTGTCCAGCAAAGCTTCCCAGTCGTTCTATTGTTCGTATCGATGTGCTGCCATTCGATTTAATTCGAATGTTTGAAATCCCATAATATACAGGCCTACACATTGTTTCTGCTGGTTTACGGCTGTTTATTCCCGGTTAGTCTGCGTTACACTACGGGCCTACTTAGTCTGTTAGCTTTGGGTTGGGTTAGCCACGGCCGCCATCTTCGCTTAAAAATCGCAGCAACTCCTTTTAACAACATATTTCACGTTTTAATAGCCTACTTGCTCTGTTCGCAGAAGACAATGTAGCAAATGGTTTGAACACCATCAAGACGCACGAGACAAAATCTTCGCTTGTTCTCTGTCCAGGTTGTCCGCTGTAGCGTGCAAATGGAAGGCTTTTCCCCCTTCACGTCTCTGGCTGTGAACATTTTCAGCACCACAGCGCTGTCCAGCAGCCCACTGTTTAAGGTGGAACTGAGTTTCGCAACAGCTCATGATTCCACGCTTCAACGTGTTTGTGTATACGCCAGCGCGTTCCTTGGGAATCGTTTTAGCTATCTTTTGACCTGCAATTAATCAAGAAACGGAACAGGCCACTTCTGTGGCTTTTTAAAAACTCCACTTATTCTGACAGCTGTCGAAGTGTTTTACAAAGTCAGAGAGGCGTAGGCTATGGTTCTGTTTTTAAACAGTAGGCCGATTGACAGTTGTGGACGTAGCGCTGTAGAAAAATAGCTCAGATAAAGTTTTTGTGTGGGCCGTGAAATCGACCGAAAGTGGACGAAAGTCCATTGTTTGCTCGCAAATATGTTTCCTGGAAAATTTTCCAGCATGATGTTGCTTTAATTTGACAATACCGTTTATACACATCGGCCTATATTCGTTTATCACTATGTATTGGGAAAAGGCCAGCTCAGCCCGTGTTTGCGCGGGTGATGTAGTTACAAACGTTTTTGCCCCCTTCCTGATTTCCTCTATTGTTTCATATTTCTCGCACTGGATGTTTTCAGATCTTTAAGCGAAATATAATTTTTATTTTAATGAACCTGAGTGAACAAATGACACATTTGTTTTTTATTTATTTCATTTATGTAATGAACAAAAAATCGCAACACCCATTTCCGTTGTGTGAAAATGTAATTTCCCCCTTACAGCCAATGTAGAATAAAGTAATCATTTTTAATATTTCGTCGCATATCCTTTGCATGCCATGACTTCCTGATGTCTGTGACCCAACAATATCAAAAAACTTTGTATCTTATTTTCTGGTACTCCTACAGGCGATACTATAACCTCTCTGCATTTGAATGGATCTCTATGGGAATTGGAGGGTGGGACTAGATTTAACTGTAAATTACACTGGAACAGTATGGAACACACGGTTGGCTAAATGGCTGTTAGTCATCAAGGGTCTGACGTATCAAACAAGCCTTAAACCATCACTCTGCTGCCAGAAATACAGTAGATATGGATGGATAACTTTAAGGCTTTGTTCTCCTGACTTATTTTTCCATAGAGTTCAATAGGAAAATTTGTCAGGAGAAACCACCCTGATCCGTCCATATCTACTGCATATCTAGCAGTAGAGTGATGGGTTGAGGCTTGTTTGATACCTCAGACCCTTGATGACTTACAGCCATTTAGCCAACCATGTATTCCATACTGTTCCAGCGTAATGTATAGCAAAATCTAGTCCCACCCCACAATTCCCATAGAGATCTAATTCTTGCAGAGAGGTTATAGTATCCCTTGTAGGAGTACCAGAAAATAAGATATCAAGAGTCTTTTGATATTGTTGGGTCACAGACATCAGGAAGTCATGGCATGCAAAAAATATGCGACCAAATATTTAAAATGATTACTTTATTCTACATTGGCTGCCGTTATTGTAAGGGGGCAGTTATTTGTTTCACACAACGGAAATGGGTGTTGCGATTTTTTGTTAATTAAATAAATGAAATAAGTAAAAAAACAAATGTGTCATTCGTTCACTCAGGTTCCCTAAAATCAACATTATATTTTGTCAAAAGATCTGAAAACATCCAGTGCGAGAAATATGCAAAAATAGAGAAAATCAGGAAGGAGCCAAAAACTTTTTCACGGCACTGTAAGTACATCGGATATGTGCTGTTACTGAGACGCTGTTACTGAGACTGAGGATTGGTTTCACTTGACTCTCTCTCTCCCTCCCTCCCTCTCTCTTTCTCTCTCTCTGTTACACACACATAGTTAAGTTTTCTTTGAAAATAGCCGTGGATGGCACAAAGTTTATTTTATGGTGCCAAATACTTACCCGCTCATGCCCTCACTGCCTGCCCCCATTCTGTCCAATATATTAATCGCTGACCTTTCTATCTCTGTATGCCCATACCTTTATCCTTTTACATAGATACCACAATTAAATTAAAGATCAACAAGCATAACTTTATAAATAGTAAAATCAAATAATCGCGGTTTAATAAGGCGAAGGCGTATGTCAAGTACATTAGGAAATATAATTGCAACGTAAAGGCTGCAGAACTTGGCAGGAACTGATGCAAGGTTATATTTTATTTGGGTGCTGTGTCATTTTGGCCGCAGATTTCACATTCATTCTGATGGCTGTACGGGAATGTTTTTTTTTTGCGGTGCCTGGCCGTAATTACACTGTTGTTTTGCTTTTGGAGACGAGCATTTAGTTTCCTTTGTCTGTCGCCACACAGGTAAATATTCTGCATGTACCGTATGCACTTCCAGATTGTATTTATCTCACATGGCTTGGGTTACTGTCTGTGGTGTCCATAATATGTTCTCTCCTGTTATGTCACCTGTGGCAGTGTTTTTATTTTTGATGTTAAAGGTGTTCCTTCTTCACATTTGACGCTGCCCACATTCAGCTGTTGCACAGATGGGATTTTCTTGGGAGAGAATCATGGTTTCACGCTCAATAATTTGATGTGGTGGGACAAATGGCAGCTTGTTGGCCTCATCTTCAATTTTACGTCAATTCTTTTTGGACAAACGTATGAGAACAATGCCTAAATAAATAATCGCTAAATTAACATTGGGTGTTGTAGATTTTAGATTAAAAAAACATCGGAGATATGAATATGTGGACATGCTCTGCATGGTTAGATATGTGTATTGTTATTTGTCCAGTAATTCAACCCGGCCTTTCAACAATGTTGTTTGCCTGTTAAAGTGAGGTTACGATCACATTATATGACAGATTCAGATCTTTTAAAAAGCTGTACTCTACAATAATGGAGGGGAGTAGTGCAAAGCACCCCCCCTGATTGGTGAGTTTGCGTCTGGACAGATAAGACGTAGGGGCAGTGGCTCAGGCTCTCATTGTGAGTGATGGGCCTCTGCAAGCATGGCTCAGAGCAGCACGGGTGCAGGGGCCAGCCGCGGCGTTCGCTGACGTGACGCAAGGCTTCTTTCCGGGAATGTTAAAGCCGCTGTTTTTAGTCATTGGGTAAATATTTGCAGCTGTGCATTTTACTGAAAGGGAGGGGGGTTACTGTTGTAAATGTGACTCATGGACTTGAGAATATTGCCGGCTTGGTTTGCGTGAATCATCACCAGTTTTCTCGCTCGCTCCCGTTAAGAGGGCTGTCTGCTTTGGCCACTCGATGACTGATAAAGAGGATGATCCCGGAGCTACGTGGGACAGAGCCTGCGCAAGCGGTGTCATGAATACACAGGCCTGAGTCACGGCGTGCAGTGCGCGGGCCCGTCTTTTCTGGAAAAGGCCTGACGTACAAACCTGCGTAATGCAAAAATCTGCGCGCTCAGAGGAGAATCGGGATTTTAACAGTCGCGTACTTTTACTATTGAACAGGACATTTTGCTTTCCCATAAATATTACTTATCTGCTGTTCCATAGAGTTAAATTAATCAAACTGCGCTGAACGGAGTTCTTGCTGTGCTGTTCCAGAGCGCTCTTTTCTCATTGGAGATGGTTATTTCTGTGTAAGGGGAATTCATACAGGAAGTTCCATTCAAGTTTTCTGAACATATAGCACCAAAGGCTCTCTCAATGCGAATACAGTCTCACGCGCCTTGCCTCGTGAATACCTTTGGCCCCGTCTCTCGAAAAGCTTCAGTAATACTTTTTTAAACGTCCCGTATGTTACTGTAACAGTCACACACCGCTTGCAAGCAAAGGTGATGCCACTTGAGGCCTGGTCTCTTTCATGAGAGTGGGGTTGGCCAGATATTATGTCAGGATTATCGGCACCCCTGTTTTCAGTACTTTGTGCACCCTCCGTTAACTTTCACCCCACAAGGATATAACTTCTGAGCTGGCTTGTGTTTTACGAGATTACTGAACATATTGTGGGAGGTCTTCGGCCAAGCTTGAGCTTCCTGGTGGGAGGATACCAGGTTTTTGGCTAAAATGTCTTTGTTCTTGCTGGAGTTCATGATTCCATTGACCTTCCTGAGAGCCCCGGAACCCGTAGACGTGAAAACGACCCCATAACATCGAAGACCCACCACAATATTTCCCCATAAATGTGAGATCCTCTTCAACAAGCATCCTCCTTCCAATGTCAAACCCACCGCTGGTCATCTTTGTCAATGAACTTTGCGTTTTTGGTTTTGTTTTGGTGCCTTGTCACCTTTTTTTTACCAGACTGGGAATTTCATAATTTAATTGTGATGAATGAAGTGAAGCTGAACTGCTTACAGCAGAGTTAGTGCTCCACTGTGTCTTGTTATTTTTTAGGTTTAAAGAGGTGACACTATTTGGATTAAAGAAAGCCAGAGAGATGAATTATCAGCTTGGCAAGTGAGGGGGCGTTGCCTAACTCTGTTCCCTATTGGGACACTGCTCTACTATCGCTGATGGAAAAGCAGAGAGGTTTTGTAATATTCTTTTTCACCACATCTTCCGCTATAGTTGAATGCACACCAAACTCTCTTTACTTAAAGCCACTATCCGGAATCATATTTTCTGAAAAGCCTTTTGCGATACTGTTAGTAGATTGCAAAAGCAAGAGAGACAACAACTTTTAAAACATTTCCTGTGTGAGATATGTACATGAAAATTTGCACGTTGTTGTTTGTAACAGTGTTAAGTGAAGCTCTAAAGTGCCACATGTAGCTGAATTCACAAGGTCTACTCTTAAAGCATAAACTAGCTCTAAAGTACCACGTGTAGCTGAATTCACAAGGTCTACTCTTAAAGCATAAACTAGCTCTAAAGTACCACGTGTAGCTGAATTCACAAGGTCTACTCTTAAAGCATAAACTAGCTCTAAAGTACCACGTGTAGCTGAATTCACAAGGTCTACTCTTAAAGCATAAACTAGCTCTAAAGTGCCACATGTAGCTGCATTCACAAGGTCTACTCTTAAAGCATAAACTAGCTCTAAAGTGCCACATGTAGCTGCATTCACAAGGTCTACTCTTAAAGCATAAACTAGCACTAAAGTGCCATGTGTAGCTGAATTCACAAGTTCTACTCTTAAAGCATAAACTAGCTCTAAAGTGCCACGTGTAGCTGAATTCACAAGGTCTACTCTTAAAGCATAAACTAGCTCTAAAGTGCCACATGTAGCTGAATTCACAAGGTCTACTCTTAAAGCATAAACTAGCTCTAAAGTGCCACATGTAGCTGAATTCACAAGGTCTACTCTTAAAGCATAAACTAGCTCTAAAGTGCCACGTGTAGCTGAATGCACAAGGTCTACTCTTAAAGCATAAAAACTAGCTCTAAAGTGCCACATGTAGCTGCATTCACAAGGTCTACTCTTAAAGCATAAACTAGCTCTAAAGTGCCACGTGTAGCTGCATTCACAAGGTCTACTCTTAAAGCATAAACTAGCTCTAAAGTGCCACGTGTAGCTGAATGCACAAGGTCTACTCTTAAAGCATAAAAACTAGCTCTAAAGTGCCACATGTAGCTGCATTCACAAGGTCTACTCTTAAAGCATAAACTAGCTCTAAAGTGCCACGTGTAGCTGAATGCACAAGGTCTACTCTTAAAGCATAAAAACTAGCTCTAAAGTGCCACATGTAGCTGCATTCACAAGGTCTACTCTTAAAGCATAAACTAGCTCTAAAGTGCCACGTGTAGCTGAATGCACAAGGTCTACTCTTAAAGCATAAAAACTAGCTCTAAAGTGCCACATGTAGCTGCATTCACAAGGTCAACTCTTAAAGCATAAACTAGCTCTAAAGTGCCACGTGTAGCTGAATGCACAAGGTCTACTCTTAAAGCATAAAAACTAGCTCTAAAGTGCCACGTGTAGCTGAATGCACAAGGTCTACTCTTAAAGCATAAAAACTAGCTCTAAAGTGCCACGTGTAGCTGAATTCACAAGGTCTACTCTTAAAGCATAAAAACTAAAAACGCTTGTTGGTTAGAAGTGAGATTTTTCATAAACATATGGGTGCTTTTGTCTACAAGTGAGATGGATGGTGCTTTCACATTCCCCATTTTTCTTTCTTCCTCAATTTGAAATGCCCAATCATAACAGAATACCCTTTTTAATACAACTCAAATAAAACCAAAGGGACTAATTGGTCAATAATGGGATGTGCCCCAAGCAGTTGAATAAAACTACTCTGAAAGATCAATCTGCATTCCATACAGCATTGCACCTACTGGGATTAAAATGTTCAATGTAATGTTGTAATATTTATATTGTACTTGAGTTGAAGGTCTATTTCAGCTGCTTGATGACCCAAGGGGGTTGTATTAATAAGATGACATACATTATAAGTAATGATCCATTCTTAAAGTGGATCCAGTTGAACACAACCTTGAGAACATTCCAATAACCTGGTCAACTTAATTTTACATTGACCAGATAAACCGTGTGAGAAACACAGAATTAACACGGTGGTCTCATGCCTACACATGGAATTAATCATATTAGCTCTTATGACTGTGCTGATTTCTATTGCTGTACAGATATTATGTATAGACTAATGAAGATCATTCTACGTGCCAGAACTGATTATAAATCAATGGCTGAAAACAACGATTTGCTCCTTGTTTTTTTACAGGATAAAATGTGTATACAGTACTGTATTTAATATCTCTTTCAGTTGTGTGTAGTGGATTTGTGTTGAGCCCGTGTCTAGGCTGGAATGGTAGAGAACATTAGAGGGGTTAATTGGTTAACTGTTGCCTTTGATATTTTTTTTCACTGGCAGACGCACCAGAGAGTGTAATGCCTGGAGAGTTTTTGCGTTGCTATGGAGTAGCCGTGGACCTAAGTGCGTTACTTGGGAGTGGGGATTTAATGCCGGGGATCGGAGACAGGGAATCCTCGAGCATAGTGCGGAGAAGCCTCCAGCTGCAGAAGTTGCCAACTTCCTGTCATACCCTCTGGAAGCGCAACAAAGACGACGGCTGGAAAATCAGGTGGACGGGAGAAACGCTGTTGTCTCGGGTGTAATTATCCGATCTCCAAAGTTCTTCCCGAAGGATATCTCATCGGGCTCAGGCACATGTTTGGCAGCTAGCGCATCCCCTCTCTTCTTTTGAAGCCCCCCCGATCATAACAAGGCGTGGATTTGCCAAGGGCTGTTGCGCATGTTCCATGTGTGCCGGTTTTTGCACGTTTGTTGGTGATTTTCTTCCTCTTCAAAGCAAAATGACGTATTTTAAAAGTAAACGTATGCTTAGACGATCCCAACGAGGCCAAAGTGACTGTAATTTGGGGTATACCTCATCTGGGTTTCCTTAAATGTATTTCTTCAGCTGTTGAAGTAAAATGTGCTTTTCTCGAGGGTGAGTGAAAAGAAGTCATTTTGCCAGTATTTTCAAAGGAGCAGCCTACTTAAAGACATTACAACACTTCATTTTCAGGTGAGTGGCCACCTCCCTTCGAACAGATAGAATTGGCATTGAAAAAAAGAAGGTAGTTACTGTATATAATAATACGTTTGTAAGACTATTCACTGGTTTCATTGTAAGAGATCACGAGCTTCTACTCTGTAAATCTCTTGTATAGTATTTTTATTTTTTCCCCCGAAATTCCCTAATTTAACATTTTCACTGAACCAACAGAAGAATACAGTTAGGATATGATGCATTCTAAAGCATATATATATATAAAAATACGGCTGTTATTACTTTTATTTGCGCATAAGCATAATCTTGAAACTACTTTCAATGTTCCCTGGAACTGTCTATGTCTAATAAGTATATCGTGGAGATGGAACTCTGGGAGAGGATTTGTGTGGAGGTGCAGAGTTTGTACAAAGTAAATGGTAAATGGTAAATGGACTGCACTTATATAGCGCCTTTATCCAAAGCGCTTTACAATGGCCTCTCACTCACCCGTTCACACACACATTCACACACCAATGGCGGCAGCCACCATGCAAGGCGCTAGCCTGCTCATTGGGAGCAATTTGGGGTTCAGTGTCTTGCCCAAGGACACCTCGACATGTGGACAGGAGGAGCCGGGGATCGAACCGCCAACCCTGCGATCAGCGGACGACCCGCTCTACCTCCTGAGCCACAGCCGCCCCGGCTACAAAGTAGATGGGTCTCAACCCTATTCTCAGCCTATCAAATGGAATCCTGTCCATTGTGTCTGCGCCCTATTTCCTGGGGTGCCCTTTAAATGCACACATTTTCAGTCACATTTATTAATGATGATTTATTGGGGGAGGTTGACGGCATGAGTGACACCTAAAACGCGATATCGATGTGCACTGTTCATATATGTTCACTGTGTTGGTGTTGCTCGACAGCTGTGTAGAGCACTACGTTGTTTCTACAGTGAGTTTGCGAGATTAGGCTTCACGCAATCCGTTTTGCCAATCGGTAGGCTACCAATGGCTGTTCCTATTTTAGCCACATTTATGTCATCCATAGAGGGCAAGTTTGCTTTGCTGAATTAATAAAGCGCGTACCTGGCGGTTGAGGGGTCCTGAGCAGACTGGCATTAGAGTGGTCAGGCTTATAGTATCTTATCCACGACAATGACCTTTCATCGTTCCAGAAACTGTTACATTACACTGGTTCACCAGCAATTGCGGTTTTATGTGAACAGACACCTGTTGGGACGGCTGCTTATCGTTCTCTTCGTATGTTTGGGGACGTTTTTTTTTCTTAAACCAATTTTTACAGTAATCGTTTTGTCCTTTTTCTCCAAATTTGGAATGCACAATTGTGTTTGTATTGTAAGCTGGACTCGCTGTTGGCCACTGCTTCCGTTCACTGTTGCGTGAGAGTAGTACCATTCATGTGCAGCTTGTGCAGGCAGGAAGCAGGCACATGAATGATCTCAGCACTGTCACATCCTGCATTTTCTTGCCCCACCCAGCAGCCTCTCTTTACACAATTTAAAAGAGAATGCAGGGTTATTGGATGCTAAACAGCATGTACATTCATGTGAGAAAGTTAGTACACCCTCAAACGGTAGTCAGTTTTTTTTGACACGTCTGAACACAGGCTTATTTTATTTTAATTTAAACCATAGTGATTGATTAAGGTAAACTTATTCAACAAATTATGCTAAAAAAGTAGAATTTGGAATCACTTAAGCAATTGAAATGAACATAAATGCTAATTCTTCATGAGGAAAAAGTAAGTACACTCCTACCTTTCAAATTACTATCAAATATATTGATTAAAATAGATAGATTTGGTACACAAGCAGACTCTTGATTTCTTATTTTCAGGTACTCTAACAAGCCTCAAACCATCACTCTGCTGCCAGATATGCAGTAGATATGGATGGATAACTTGAAGGGTTGTTTTCCTTTAGACTGATTTTTCCATAGAGTTCAATAGGAAAATGAGTCGGGAGAAACGACCCTTAAAGTGATCCATCCATATCTACTGCATATCTGGCAGCATAGTGATGGTTTGATGCTCGTTTGATACCTCAGACCCTTGATGACTTACTGCCATTTAGCCAGCCATGGGTTCCATACTATTCCTGTGTAATCTACAGCTTAATCTAGTCTCACCCCCCAATTCCCATAGCGATCCATTCAAATGCAGAGAAGTTATAGTATCGCTTGTTAGAGTACCTGAAAATAAGATATCAAGAGTCTTCCAAACTTCCAAATTATTATCCAATGCAATTTGTTGAATTAGTTTATCTTAATCAATCAATATGGTTGAAATTAAGATAAAATAAACTTGTGTCCAGGTGTGTCAAAAAAACTGACTACCGTTTGAGGGTGTACTTACTTTTTCACATGACTGTAGCCGTGCTGGTATGAATGCGTATATCAAGCTGTGCAATAACTGTGGCTGGATAACCCCTTTGTATTTCAAGTGTATTTTCTGGCTTGTCAGGTCCTCTATGGCTCCACACGTCTTTGAGTTATGTGGCATCTGTGAAAGAGATGTTTCCCTCACGTGAGTATGCGCACTTATATTTGCCCTCGACATCCTTCGCGATGGGTATTTCGTGCTCTAACCTCAAAGGGGAACCGAGTTTCAGTACGTTCACTCAGACGTTACTATAGCCTTTGGCACAGGAGAAACTGGTGCGTGTTGGTCACAGAAAGAGAAGCCGCGTCCTATAGCACCGTTGGCGTTTAGCGGAGCGATTGGATTTGTCCTTCTCCCGAGCTACCCGTCTCTCAGGACTGAAGTCACGGGGGAAAAGCCTTTATTGTTCAGAGCTGAGTCCCCCGGAGGGCACGAGTGCTCAGCCCTGGAAACCCGAACGCACGAGCGGCGGAGGTCGCCGTCCTTTCAGGAGACTCGCAGCTGCTTGGTGAAGCGAGGAAAGGCCCCGCCCCATTCCCACCGCTTGCTTGAATGTATCCCGCTGAATGCTTTGCGCGTGTGCTCCTTTCCCTGTGAATAAAGGGTGGACTCTCTCACACAAACTTGTGTGCTAGACCCTTCACCCATCACTCCCCCTGAGGGCGCATAGACATTAGACTTTGCGTGAGTGGGATTCCTGCGCTACAGAAAGAGCCCCTGCAGTAAACGTGATGGTTTTGCGGAACAGTGCTTAGGTGTTGATGTGCTGGTGGGTCCATCAGTTTTTAGTGGGTGTTGTGACACTGGTGTTGTGTATATTACTAAGCAAGTGCTCTGTCTCGCTCTCTCTCTTGCTCTCGTATACACTCTCGTTTCAGATATTGTTACTTCGTCTAACGAAATCCAATATTAGTAATCTAATCGGCTGTCCTCGAAACCCAAGTATCTTGTTTTTCATATACTCATCTCCCACACTTAAATGAAGTAAGCAGATACAGCAGGTGGTGTCCCGTATGTGTTGGTACATTGTTAATATTTGAGTGTGTTTCTCAGACCCATTGTCCATGAAATACAATGATACATATGAAAATGGATGAATAATTAATTGTCATATGCTGTTAATGAAATCATAAGGTGCTGGCGGTGGGGTCTGATGTAACGATCTGAGAGAAGCTGGGACGGAGCAGACGAGGGCTGGGCCACTGAGGTCTGAACCTACAGCCGGCGTCAGCTGTTCACTGAACTTCCTCCTCTCTCCCTACCTTTCTCACTCACTCACTCACTCACTCTGTGTACTTGGGCCAATGAAATGAGGTGCGCAGTTCAAAAAGAACCAGCGCTCATGCGATCAGGAAAAGAAAGCCCGTTTGTACAAATGAACCCAGAAGTGAGATTGTACGTCAGGGTCTCGGGAGCCCGGTTGGCGCGGACGTGGGGGGGAGGGGAGCAGAGCTTCTACTGTGTGACTGGTATTGTGGACTCCACAGCAAGGTTCCTGGTGTAGTCTTGGCCCCGCCTGGGAGAGGAAGGCTGTGGATTCTAGCCCTGAGAATGACGCTGTGACAAGGACTTTTCCGGCATTTCAGAAACGATTGTTCCTCCGGGAGCCGAGAGGAGAGCGCCAAGGGAGGCGCTGACGTTCGCGATCGTATCTATCCCGCCGCCCTGTTGACTGCGAAATCTGCTCGTAATCTCAGGCCACAGCTCACCGGGTGGGGAGAGGGAGAAAGAAAGAGCATCAAGATCTCATTGTCTCCACCCGTGCTTTGTGTCTACATCAGTCACATTTATCGCAGTTCCCCCCCCCTAGAATAATTAAAGGAATTCTCTGTCTTTATGTTGAATGGGATCAACTAGATTAAGGCAGTTGTGAAGATATGCAGATAAAGGGAAATGTATTATTACCGTTCGTTTCCAATCTGAATTATGTGTAAAGGGATTTTTTTAAATAAAGGATGTACATGTGTACAATGCCATATGAATTCCAGTACGCTGCCGGTGCAGGAATGTGGACCACGTTGTACGAGAAACTTTGGTCGGAATGCACTTATTCGTTTTGCAACCGAGGGCCCAAAAAAATGCAATACTGAGCTAGCTCTGTTCATCAAACATGTACATGGAATGTTATGCACATGGGGACATTTGATTACAAATGATAACACCTTTTCTCCGGAAAAAAAAAAACTCCCGTCATACCTACTCAGCCCAGGAAGGAGGAGACTGAAAACGGGAACTCCAATCCAGCTCTGCGAAATGGCGCCGCCCTCTGTGGGGGTGTGGCCTCCGCCTTGTGGGACGGGCCTGAGAGTGGCGTCACACTGAACTTTACAGAGGGGCTAGGCAAACGACCGGGAATACGCTGGGGGAGTGCGATTTGAGCCAGCGTTAGAAGCGCCGTTCCTCCATATATATCACTCTATTTATGGATTGCTTTGACCCCTTGTCTCACCTCTGAGCCTGCGCCTTATGAGTGAGGACGTGTGGTTAGCGGCCAAGGGAAGGGACTGAACGTATTTCATGTTTAATTGTTTGGGATTCAATATCCAATATTATTTACAGGTAGTAAAATTTATGCAGGCTTGTGGCAAACTGCAATGAAATCACGGTGGTGGGGGTTGGGTTGGCTTGTATCTTTTAATAGCATTATTAATCATTATTTCATCACATAATGTAGAGCAAAAGACCTACCAAAGAAATCTTTTATTTACCTGTATTTATCTATGACATTTGCAGTCTTACAGGGGTAAATTAAACTGCAATCAAAATAATTTAAAATGACATGTCATCGGAAACGGTTCACAAAACAGAATAGTTCACAAATCTTCAAGGGAAAAAAAATCATTGCATTTTGCAAAGTACATGTGTTGTTACATATTTTATCGTGGTAGTAATTTAGCCTTCATTTAACTTGACTTCAATTCCTATAAGTGTTCATCAACATCTCATTATGGAGAAAGACTTTTGAATGATTGAAGACAAGACGATGAACTATAGGAGCTTGAGGCTAGGGAAACATGCCATGACAGGATAAACTATCTATCAATATAGTGTAAAAGATCGGAACATCATTTTAAAATGCTGACTTTTTTTATTGGGGAGTGCAAGTACCCGGACGTGTATATACTGTATATGATATGATATATACAGTATATGATTGATTTCAAACTCGCAAGTTGCCAGGAACATGAATGCTGATGATACATACTTGTCTACTTTTCATATTGAACAGGAGATGAGTAATCTGGAGTAATTTAAGAAGCACTATTTTATTAAACAGAGCATTACATATCATGCTCTGGGTTTTTGTGTTATCTCTAGATAGTTAAAAATAGTTTTTGAGTGAATTTTTCCTTGAACACCAAGCACAAACTAATCACATTTTGAAACCTTCTCTTGTTTTGTTGTATGTCCTTTACACAGAGAGACGTCAACAGCTTGTCAGGTTGTGTAGTGGAAACAGAACCCCTTAGGGAGTTAATGTCTTGGCTTGATGGATGTATTAGTGGGTACTCTCTAAACCAGTCGTGCCCAATCATGTGCCACAGAGAGTCCGAGAGTGTGCAGGTTTTCGTTCCAACCAATCATTACACCTGCTGTTTTCACTAAATAGCACACCTTTAACCAGAGAGGAGGGAACTGATGAGTGAAATCAGCAGGTGAAGTGATTGGTTGGAATCTGCATACCTGCATACTCTAGGCCAGGGGTGGGCAACTCCAGGCCTCGCGGGCCGGTGTGTATGCATGTTTTTACTGCCACCAGTTACCACGGCTCAATCAGCTAATTAGTCATACGCACAATCACGATTCACTCGTAAATTACAGAACGATAAAACGCTAAAATACACGCATACCGGCATAAGAACATTCATCAACTGCTGTTCATATCGCGGATATATCGATTAAAATATCAGATCATGTAAACGATTGGGCTAATTAAATAATTGGTAACTGGTGGCAGTAAAAACATGCATACACACCGGCCCGCGAGGCCTGGAGTTGCCCACCCCTGCTCTAGGCCATCCATGGCAAATGATTGACCACCACTGCTCTAGTTTGTTGGAAAATGACTAGTCTAGATGGGATGAATGGTCTGTTTCTCATTACTCTATGTACTGTTATGTTCTGTTTGTATTGATGTGCAGACTTATGGGCCCCTGAGTGCATCTTTTCATAAAGGTACGCAGCAAAAGCGCAGCCTTGGCTAAATAGTTGCAGGTCAAGCCTCCTCTTCTTTGTTATTGGCCGACCGTGACCCGGAGTCCTTCGCTATGTGGCTTAATAGTACTTGTCCTGACAAGGGAAGGGTGGATTTAAGTCTGCCAAGATTCAGTAGCTTAGCTGTGCTTTAGTTCCTTCTGATTTCAGGCCAGTTCCCACAGGTCACAAATTTACATAAGTGAGAGATATACCTTAATGCTAACCCTTTCCTGTAGTACTGCGTGTAGAGTGGAAATAGGCACAGGCTCCCAGGAAAATACATCAGAAGAGTGGGTAGGCTTGTGGTACCCTTGGCAATGCCTTGAAAGAAGGGAAAACATGCAATTTATATGACACTGACTACTCTTTTAATTCTAAATAATTACTGCTAAATGATCAAACGTGAAGCGTTTCATAATAACTTTTACTAATAAATGTTAAAGTCAGTAACATTGCATACTTGCATTTTCTTTGTATGTCCAATGCTGTGGTTGAGAAAATTATTAGATGCTCTGATACATTCTGCTGGTCAAAGCTTTCAAATAAGTTGTTTGTGGGTTTGACTTGACAAATATTTCTGGACTATATAACCACTGTGGTGGCTTTGTTGCGAATTCAAGCACATGCATCGCCATTTTAGTCTCATACTGTAACATGATGTTCGTACGAAACTAAGAATTATGAATCGCTGTGAAGAAAACGTAACTAACAGGAACTTGTTGCTTCATGGTTTGATAGACCAGAGGCCGTGGTCTTGGCTTCAGGCCTCAGATCCTCGAAGCCTAAGCAGTGCGCACAGCTTACTGTGTTACACAGCTTTCCTGTTCTGTTTAGTTCATTGAACAAGGACATGTTTAGGAATGTGCGTGTGCAAGCGTGCGTGTGTGTGTGTCCGGGTGTATGCATGTGCGTGTCCACGTGCGCGTGTGGAACGCGCAGCTATTTTGAGAGGCGCCACTGCAGGTAGGCCGTGGCTCTGTTTCAGCTCAAGCAGTGAGAACCCTCACGCTGCTCAGAGGACTAAAAATAGCAGGGCTGTTGTCGGTTTCGCCCAACGGCAGGCAGGAAGGCTGACAGGCTGGTTAACACTCTGCTGGCCTCTCTCCAACTCTCTGCCTCTCAAACAGCTTCTATTTCATTTGACAAATATATCGTTGAATTGGAAGCAAGACTTCTGATTTTAATGACCAAACAATAGCAGGGAGATTCGGGGGCTCTTAAAGGACACGTGGGGGCCATTCTCAAAAAAAGAAAAACTTTTATGATACGTCTGCGTTTTTTTTTGGGGGCAACTTTTGTTACCCTGTTTGTCCACATTTGGAATGTCCTATTTGGATTTTGTGTCCGTACCCGAACCACACCGTCCTCTGTAATTTTAGGAGGGCGCGCACTAGCGTGCGGCCGACTGACGGGTTCTATTCACTCTGAAAGCTGAGCTGTGCAGTCATTGTTACAGGAGAATGCAGATTTACCTCAGCTGGTGTGGGTAAGCCCCTCTAACCCCTCTACCGATCAAGCAGAGCAGTCACCCTTCTGTGAGGGGATGGGGGAAGCCCTGCCCACTGATACCCTCCCTGGACCTTGAAATGAATTTGAAGACTTCTGTGAATAAGACTTACAGTAAGCCCTAGACAAAGTGTTTATATTGATAACCCTTGCTTTGCCCATGTGACTACAGTGCTCTAAAAGCTCTAATAACTAATAACTCTAATAACTCAAAATAAATCACAAATAAAACAGCCTCAATTCTGCCTGGATAATTCATGACGAGAATATCCAAATCAGTAGATGTCCTTGCAGGAAGGTGAAAAAAGTAAAGAAATGAAACTCCTGATTGGTTTAGCAGGCATTCTATCGGCAGGTCTAGAAACCCAAGAATTGGTATTTCTCAACTTGATTAATTACATTGATACAGCAGATGGTTTAGTGTATATTTCAGTGCATGGTTAACATTTCAGTGTGTTGCTTAGAGGAATTATTCATTAGATGTGCTGAATATAAATTAAAAAAACGAGGTTAACATGGTTATCCTTTGTGGCTAATATATTTGTAAATGCAAGGTAGAGTTATCAAGGTGTGATGTACCAAGCCTAGAAAAGTCAATTAGACTACTGAGGCCTGACTGAGACAACCGGGCTTGAATGAGAGCCAACGTGAGCTGAACTCACTTTCTTTTTCTCTGGCACATTCACTTGCTCTGACTGTCTCACAGAGTGAGGGACGTGGTTAGGGAGAGTGAGCAATCACTCTTTCGCGCTCACTCGCTCGTCCACATTGATCCCCCCTATTCTCTCTCTCTCACTCAGAGTGGGCGCGGCTGGCTGGCACAGGTGACAGCCGGTGACTCACGGACGGGAGTGTTGCGTCTGTTTTTGTGTAGCACAACAAAGTGACAAAAAGGACGAGAGGAAAGGAGGATGATTCCTTCGATTGTGCATCTACTCCCGGCCTTTCCCCTCGCTCCACCACAAACACATGCTATGTCTCCCGCGTAATGTCCTGAAAATCGGCGGTTATGTAACAGGTGTGTGAAGCTGGCTTGGGGCAGGGATAACAAGAACGTTATTTTTATTAATATGTTTACGTATTTATTTTTTATAAAATCAATATGCAAAATTAATTATAGTTTAGAACATAAAGACATTTACTGACCACATTTAAGATGCTCAGAGCCCCCCTTTTCAGTCAGCGCATCAGTCAGCGCAGTTGTGCTGGATCGGGGAGGCCGGGGGTCCGCCCCCCGAGCGCCCCGGCCGGCCGGGCCGGCCAGCGGCCATTTGCGCGCCGCTGGCGGGGGGGGGGGGGGGGGGGGGGAGAGAAGGACTGCACTCACGGGCACAGGCGCAGGTCAGTCGAGTCGTGGTTCAGGAAGAGGAGGGAGTCGCGCCCTGTAGCGGACGTGGCTCCTTCCACCCAACTAGTATATTATAGACGTGTGTGTGTGCGGTGGTCTTCTCTAGCGTGCTAGGGGGGGGGGGGAAAAATTAAATAAGGGGTTCAATTTTGGCTAAAATTGGAGAAAAAAAGGAAAAATCAGAAACAAAATTTAAAAAAAAAAAAATAATAATAATGCTTCAGTAGGCATTTCGGACATGATTGGACCAAGTTATAGCGTGATTATGTCACTGTACATTTGTTGAAATAATGTCACTTGCTCTAAATATGTAATATATTATATAATTTTGTAATAATTTCACATATACGCATATACAGTAAATCTCACGTATAAATATGTAATAATTGCAATTAACTCATTCTACTCTGGATGTTAAATGCGTAGCATGCATATACTACAACTCCTGGGTCAACTAGCCTATGCTTTATACTATATATTTATCTTTAATAAAGTATATATTTATAAAAAATAAACTACCGTAGCTAGCTACTTCCTAAGATAAACAAACTATCAAAAAAACATGGGACCATCAAGCTAACTATAAAAAATATTCCAAAAATAGGCTACTATAACTTACTAGAATATTCAAAAAAGCGAAACTGTAAGCTAGCTATATATATAAGTATATATATCGCTCGCTCACTCCCTCTCTCCTATCTCCTCTCCATGCAGAATTGCAGATCAACCGCTGAGATTCGCTTTGCTGGGGCATAGCTAGCCCTCGCTCCAAAACCTCAGGGCGTAGCTGTACAGGTTTCAATTTCGTCACCGGGAGTCATACGTCAGCTGAATGAAGTTTCTGGCCAATGACAGCCAATGAAAGCATTTCCCTACAACCAAAATAAATCTAGTTAGGGACCAGAACCACCGCGGAGTGGGTATCGTGAGAACAATCAATGTTATGTGAAAATCAAAACAATAAATACATCAATAAATTATTGAATAGGTCTATGCTATGATTACATTCACATACTTTTTTTATGGTTTGTTCTTAACTAATCAGAGTTAATTGCGCCTACTCAACACTCACCGATGAGCTTTTTTAAATCATGCCTTTCTCTTTTCTGTACAGCCTAGTAAAATTTGACGCAGGGAAAATGTAAAATGTGACTTCTATTGATTACCATATTGTGAGCTTTTGGAACCTAGATTTTGCTGTTGACTTTCACAGCGCTCCATTGGAAATACATGGCAGAACTCTTCGGTAATACTATTTCCGGGCTGTGGCAGCCATCTTGCGGTGGTGCCATTTGTGGAAGAACCCAATTGAATAGGGATGAATGGAACCACATGACCACATTTCCTTTCAGTTCTTGTATAGTTCTGTGGTTGGATCCACAAAAGGCTAGGCAAGTTCTGTCAGGAAACTCTTAAAGGGTAACTAATCCCTAGAGCACTTGTTTTTAGCTGTACATGTGTTTGTATGCCTACCTTATAATGACTACCTTATTCATGCATTCCATTATTTCAACAATTCTGAAATAATAACATAAATCAGGAGAAACTGGTAGAAAAGCATCTTTGTGCTGCCCCTAATGGTTGAAATGTCCTTTCTGCTCCCCACACCAAACGTGATGTCGGAGTACCTTTTTGGAGGTACCTCTATGTCATATGGATAATCGTTGTCGCCCACAACGCAAACTGACGGCACCTGATTGGTTAGACCCACTACGTACTTTAGTTTCGGCTTCACGTTTTGAAACTGGAACAACATTGCGTCCTGTTCATAAACTCTTATTCCACCTAAATAGTCCACTAAAATATGTTTCTGAAAATATTTGAGGTGAGAAATGGGCCATGCAGTCGCTGAATCTTGATTCATATTTGATGTGCAACGTCTAGTTTGACAGTTTGATCCGCGTTTTACGAACTCATTTGTACAATGTGTGTTCATTTATGCAAATGACGATGGACGCAGCTCTTCCGCCCCCACCCCACTCCCTCGCTCACCCCACAAAGTATTTTTCAAAATTGTTTCGTGGGCGGAGACAGGCTGATACAATTGGATTAGTTACCCTTTAAAGATGCACTATGCAGGATTTTTTGCCTTGCTGTGGTCCTGTGTTTACAATCAAACAAGTGTCCTCCTCCGTTCTAAACTGCTCTGGTAGCACTGCATATTCATATTATACCACCTACTTCCTGTCTTGTGATTTCTCCAGTTTTTTAGAGGTTTAAAATACTTTTCAGGACTTTTTATGGTTCATACATAATCTCAGATAGGCTATATCCCACCACAGGGCCTGTTGCCTTATTTGTCCTCAGTTTTGTAATTTGTCTAGTACTTATCCTTCCCGTATCTCAATAATACAACATTATAATTACTGGGTATGCCTTCAAGCATATTTGTGACCTCTTCTCTGGTAAAACTCTCAACAAAGTAATTGTTTTATGTATTAGTAATATCCTCATTCTTACAAAGCAATGTGCCTTCCTTGTTTTGTAATGCACTTCACCTCTTCTTTAACCTTCCCTTTTCTACTGCAGTATTGAAAAATAAACTTCGGATTACTTTTTGCCTCTTGGGCAATTTGCATTTCAAAGAGCCTTTTAGCTACCCTTCTTCCTTTATTAACCTTAGCATGCATATAGTAATATTCTGCCTTATAGTTTTCCAGTGCCGTTATTTTTATATATATTATGAAGTTTCTTCTTTCGTCTCAAATTCTCCTGTAAAGATTTATTCATCCATTTTGGACACTGCCTTTTCAGTTTTTTTTTTTGTTTTCTTAATTTAATATTTTGAACAGATTTAAGCATAAGAATAATCCATTTGAAATGGCACCACTTATATTTTTTAGGGCTTTTCAGATTTATTGGATAGCACAGTGTAGAGAGCCCGTAAGAATGGGAGCGAGAGAGGGGGAAAGGCATGCGACAGAGGTCACGCAGCTGGATCCAAATCACAGCTGCGGCTCGCAATGAGCATATGGACGGTGCTCGACAGGCTACGTCACCAAGACACCCCTGAACCACTTTTCATTCACAGTTTTGCGCTCGATACACGTATATGACTTAACTTCTCGTACATTTTAGAGAAATAAAACATCGTAGAGTTGGTGGAAATTATCCTAATTTTCCAAAATATATAAACAATCCGTGCTATGTTCACTTGTCCCTCTACCTCTGAGCTGAATATTTTGAAGGCATGCTACACAGAACCAAATACAGAGCTCAATTCCAGGCCATGCCAAAAACAAACAAACAATCAACCTCTTCAAGAAATTCCTCGTCATGTTTTCTTTGTTGTGACACCATTTCCCAATTAACAGAGGGATAACTGAAGTCACCCATTTTTAACGTCTCTTCTCCTTCACAAGCTTGTTTTAACGTTTCCACTAAACATAGTATTAATGTTGCTGTCAGCAGCTGATGGCTTATAGCCTTGGTATTCAAATCACGGTCCTCGAGGTCTGAGGCCTGCTGGTTTTCCACCCTCCCTTTACTTGGGAGTCAGGTATGAAGACAGTCTGGCCAATCACTAGCACTAATTGTTCAGTTAATTACCTGGGAGAAAGAAAACCAGGGCCAGACTTGGATTTGAGGTCTGGATTTGAATATCCCTGGCTTATAGCGTACCTCATTGTTGTGTCCCTTCTCATATTTCCCCAGAAATCAAATCCGGATAGCCTCGCTGGGAATGAGTGGGCTCACTGTAACATTAGCCTAACATTAGCCATTACACTCCGTTGATGGTAATTTAAATTGCGATTGTGAACCAAGGGTAGAGAAATTGCGATCGCTGACAGGGAAGAGGGAGTTTTCTTTATCATTGGAGGTGAATAAAAGGTTAGGCTACCTTTCGTTGCCTTGTCGATGTCGATGCGGTCGTTCATCTGTGATGACTGTGCCTCTCTAAACACACATCTCCTAAATACATCCTGTTATTGACCACCACTTTTTATTAAAAGTTAATTATTGCTATGTTAAGATTTCCCAAATAATACGATTGGTAGCCTATAATTGAACAAACAGTGTTTTAAAAAAATAGCAAATATTTACACCTATAATATCTCTTTGTCTATGCACAACAATTTTTTTTTTTTAAACATAATTTTAAGACCCCCGTAGGCCTATGATAATTTAATATTTCCCATCTGGCGTCACTGAAGCGGGACAACAAATTCAACAAGACAGAGTAGAAATGAGATCGAACAAACTGCTCTTTCAAACTCAAAAGTCTGCTACTGAGGTCAAAAAGAACGACAAATCGCCGCAGTCGGTCTGTAACGTCGCACATTGAGCTTACATCGCTGTTAACTGCAGGTTTAATGTATTAAAACAAGTAACTGATATTTATTAATGGAAACTTATACATCATTATTTGTAAATGCAAGTTAGTGGGGCAGGCACTGGCAGCACTATTGAACATGCATGTACGAATACTGAGTAGGCGATCACAGATCAAACTGACGCCATTTAAAAAATGTTTTTATCAAAACTCGAAAAGTTCGAAAGGTTCGATACAATTAGATGTCTCAGAACGAGATCACTCGGACGGTGCAAAGATCCGAACCACTCATATCACGAGCGCAAATTGTCTTTTGTTTTTTTGTGGGTGTGCATGGGGGAGTGTTCCATAGACAGTTTTGAGACAACGGGGAGTGGTCATTTCTCGTGTGACGTCACACGAGAAACGATCTGACAATGGGACCGCAAAATTAAATCGTCTATTTTTCGAAATTTAAAGTAAATACAAATTTGATAGTTCCGTGGTGTTCCCGCAATGCCCCTGTGTACCAATATCATACAAAACACCAGAAAGTCGGTAAACCACCATATTACCACTTTTTGGTTTTTGCTTCACATGTTTGCTATCGCATTTCCCAATAACACACTACACACCTCACACTGATTGTCCAGACAATATGCTCCTAAGAATAAACAGATTTTTAAAATTAGGCTGATTATAGTTTTGTGGCTCGGATTAATTTTACATGACCTTTATCTTTCACAATATCAGTGCCATGCATACAGCTGGGGAAATAATTAAGCAGCAGGGCAAATAATGCAAAAATGCCCTGGGTGGGCATCAGTTCAAGTCTTACTGTGAAGTTGGCTGCAGTAATCAATAATGGTTGCACATGCCCCTTACAGAAATGTAATATACTGAAAATATATTTTCGAGATATAGCACTTTCAAATATATGGCCAAATATACCGATTATCGCCACTTTCAGATATTGCAATGTATTTCACGCTGCTGTGAAAAATATTATTATTATATTTTCAAAGTTTTCCACATATTTACAATATATTGCGGCACACTCCATTCCTGAAAGTGACTGTTCACGGCTCCCAACATTGCTTGTATCACTGGTATTATTTATTGTGTGCAGACATTAATTGACACTAATTTGATCATTTGTTTGCCTTATTGTAGATGACACAAATGGGCTCCATTTCTGGCATCATGCTCATGACTGTTCTGTGCCTTTTGAAGTTCCATGGGAGTTCTCCCAGCAAGCGACTCATTTATTTACTCAAGTGCATGTTTATCGGGTAAAATCTTGATTGTGTTGGTGCTTTGTATTGTTTTGACAGGCTTTATTGAACTTGGATTTGGACATGTACAAGCTGACTAGAGGTCAGATATTCAGTGCGGAGAAATATGGAAACTCTATATTCAGGATACAGGATACAGGGCCTTGCGTGCAGCAACCTTCTCATAGTCCCTTTGTCTGGGGCAAAGTGTAGCTTTAAGCTTAGCAGCGAGGGTGTGTCTGTTAGGGGGCAGTGACAAGCAGGGCCTGGGAGCCAAACTTCACAACAATAGCCAGGGTATCCATTACGGCTCTATTGTTAGCCCTGCAAGCTATTATTATGACCCACTCTGAAAGCAACTCAGCCCAGCACTGGTTCCTCGTGCACGCCAACCCTCTCGCTCACCCCACGAACGCGTCAACCGGCCGACCCAAATATGTTTTCCGGTGCAAGAGCTGGCACAGTGGCGTGGTTCCCATGAGGGCCGCTGTGTGTGTGGCAATGCAGCGAGGCCGCGCGACATAAAACAGCTGAGATATTGCTGATTGCATTCCCCACGGTGTCCATGTTATTTATGACACTTGCTCTGCGCTGGAGTCAGGCAAGGTGATGCTGTCGGACGGAGGTATCTGTCATCATTCTGTCCCAGGGGCAGTCGAGGTGAAGCTGTGCAGACACCTTTTGGCGTCCTCTGCAGGTGCTCTATTGTCGTGTGTGCGCTCACTGTCCGAACCAGTGTGACTGGTACCAACCATAAATGGTGCCGATGTCCTGTCTGCAGGAATGGTCTACATTTTCAGGTCAGTGTGACGATCGTTAGTGTCTCCTCATGCCCTCTATACTTCATAGCACTGTATGCACACACACACGCACATGCACACGCACACGCACACGCACTATACCTGCCAACCACAAAAGGAAAAATTTGAAAAACTCCACGAGCATGAAACTCATTCGTCCATTTTTTTCTTTCTCTGCTTGCATTTTAGCTGGGTGGTAAAAGCAGCAGAGCAGAGGTGATTTGTGTTCCCGGTTGCTTTCGGAGCAGTACTGAGCTCTAAATGGTGAGAGACTCAGTGCCATGTGACCTCTCCCAAGGACTGGTCCCTGTCTCCACCTCTGTCCTTGGGAGCCCAGACATTGCTCCTGCTCCTGGCAGGCTCATACTAGTATGAAGGTGAAAGAGAAGGCCCAGCACACCCCTCCCTTCCACCAATTTAAGAACCTTCACACCACCTTCCACCGATTCATTCCCTTAACTTAGAGCTGCAGGAAGGCAACGGCAATCTGAAAGGGTGATTTTTCTGCTGTGTCAGAGAGAGAGAGAGAGAGAGAGAGATGATGGACATCTAAGACTGTTGGACTGGAAATAGAGTAAGTCACCAAAAAGAGAGTGAAATGATGATGTGGGCATAGAATAAATTTGTTATTTATTTATTTTTTAAATGTGTATCCACACAGGCCAGCCTCCAGTGATTAGCTGACTCCCCTGCCATGGAATACCTGAATGTCACGGGGACGGGGGGGGATGAAGTATTTTGTGTTGGCCTGGTGGGTAATCTGTGCAAACAGATGGATTTTTAGTTATGTTTGGCTGCAGATTAGTGACTTCACCACTGCTCCGACTGTCCTTTTACCTGCCCTCTTTCACAGGCGTGCATATTTAAAAATTCATTTTCCATCAGGAAGTGTGGGAGGGGGAGTCAAGGGAACGGATTGCTCATGCTAATATATTTATCTGGGGTCAGGTGGCCTCCGGATTGAAAGTCTGGTCTTATTTCTAGAATACGCACTCCTGTGTGCCAGTGTGACATCCCCCCCCCCCCATAGCCACAGCCACCGCCAATTTCCCTCCTCTCCTATCACATCATTGTGATGATGATTTGCTGAGGAGGAAATTGTCAGCACTCTTGCCTGCCCATAATCCGCTTTGAGGAGAGAGAAAGTGTTAAGTAGTCCTTCTGTTTCCTCCTACAAAAAAAGAAAGTATAATAAACAGGTGTCCCCAGACTTGTTCTGTGACTTTTAATGAGATTCTATTTTGGGAAAGCTCTATTTTTAACGTGGCAGAAGACATTCCTTCGCCGGAAGGAATGGGCGGTGCTTGGGTCTGAATCGTGGAGCTTGCACGCGGACCCCACACGGTAGTGTCCTCTATCAGGTCTTTGGGTGATAGAGGACAGTGTGAGGGTTTACGCCTCCTAAGTGGCCAGTTCCTGACCACGGTGTGCGGAGCAACCTCAGTGACCCGACCATGAATGTTCAAGCTTAGAAATGCTCACATATAGAAAGTATCCGGCACCGAACAGACCTGGGTCAAATGATTATCTGAAACACTTCAGGTCCTTAGATTCCACATAGTATTACCGAGTACTGACAATTTGAACATTTCATGTTTTGTTTAATTAGAAACATGTAATTTTGTTGTTATTCAGAAAAAAAAACTATATGTCAGATGGTTATAACTTTGCTCAGTAACGTTTCTTTGAAAATTCTCATGGATTTACATAATTGTTTGCAAATGTTACCAGCGCCCACACGCCTTAAGTGTTTAAAGTTTTGACGCAAGTCTACCACCAACACAATCTGGAGGCTGTAGTGGTGCAGGCCCAAACATCTCTCATCTCCCAATTGACACTGAATGGACAGTACATCATACATATGAATACTAGTAAGTACTACTTACTAGTAACTTCTGCAGGAGTTACTAGAACTGCTGCTATATTTGCTGTGGTCTTTGAGATTTATATAGTGGTTCACCCTGAGACGATCCTTCCAGGCCACGGAAGGCCGTAGCTCGATTTGCCGCTTGCTCGTGATCCAATTACCTCAATGGCTTGAGGGGACTTGGCGGCTCTTACGAGCGGGGGTTGGTCACGTCGAGTCAAGGTTGAGACTGAGCCAAGTTTACCCACCCTTAGGCTGACTGACTATGACTACCCAGATGCATGGAGGTCTAGTGGGTTCAAGGTTTTCCCAGGGTCATGTCAAAAGGAGTGTCTATAAACCATGTTTCATTGGGTAAGACGGGGGCTCCGGGTAACTGCGGTAAAAGGCTTTGTGGCCAGATTACACATGCAAATTACACTGCACTTAAAAGTCTTAGTGGTAGAAACAACTAAACTTGGATGGAAGAGAGTACAGCCATTCAGCAGATTCACCATAGTGTCCTTTGAAGGAGCTATATGTAAAATTGACACCGAGCGTTTAAAATGGGTACTGCAGTCCAAATTCACAATATTGGAGAGAGTTGTCTCCACCTTACCCCTCCTCGCCAGACTCGAACCTCACACGGGTTGCCAGGTTGAGGACACTGAACGAACACGAGCGCAAGATTATATTTTGAGACGAGCTTATTCTATTTTGACAATGACAAGCGACGACGAGTCCTACACTGTAACTTGATCAGCTAATGTATATGTTTGCAATTTATTTATTGTTTGCAAATTATAAACCAGCTCATGTGTTTTTTTTTTTATAACTCTACATCTGGTTGTTCGTAATGGGCAGTGGGCGGAGTCAACTCGGAAAATGGTGAATCACACAAGCCAAAACGAAAACAGACGTTCCGACCCGGAATGGAACTTTCAAAGGAGAACATACTGGCTTGTAGCATTGTTGTCGGAGAAGCCAATATTTCGACTTAGCATGTTTCCTTGATCTCTGATGGCGACATATGGCCATTTTATGATTTAGTATCGTCAATTTGTTACATATAGCTCCTTTAAGTTTGATACGTCACACTCCAGCCTACTATTGAGGCAAGTCCAAAGATATTCCTCTAGATTCAATCAAAGTGCTTAGTCACTGTAAGGGCATATGCAATTCTATCAAACCAGACCTCAGTTGAATTCAATCAAACAAGCCTTAAAGCTCTTCATGACTGAAAAATACAGGAAACAGAAAAAGGTGTGGCCAGATAATTGCTGTCCCCGGGCTGAAGGTAGCAGCGTTTTTAAAGAGCAAGTGAATTTACCCTTTGCAAAGAATACGTTTCCCTGACTCCAAATTCATTCTTCACTGTTTTAATAATATTAATACAGTATTATCAAAGAAAAAAGTTTAAAATAATTGAATGAAGAGAGCAATATTATCATACTGGATTCATGCCACAATTTAGGAGTAAAATTGTCAAATAATATAGTCCTGTCTTTTTTTGCCTTCAAAATAAGTTGTTTAGGGTAAAAGCTGTTTAAACTGCTATTAGAGGAAGTATTCATTCAACTGTTATTGGATTACATAATTCCATATCATAAATTAACAACTCACCAGATATTAATTTGGTGGTATTCAAATGTGCTTATTGATGATTAGAGGGCTCAGATTTCTAGCAGATGTTACGCATATGGTAGCTTTCACCTGGTCAAACAGCTAGTCATTACAGTACCTCTGCTTTCTTAAGATCACAGTGGTCAAAACATACACTGGACCACACCAGTGACCAACAAGTTGCTTGACTTGTTAATAAAGCAAAGTAAGTCAATGACTTTGGATCAGCAAATACTAGAATGTTCATGTGTAATTTAAGGTTAAATTTAAGGCAGCTACTGCATAAAGCTACTGCAGTGTTTTGGTGTATGTTCATACCTGTATACTATTGTGCATCTCAATATCAACAACCTCAACCTTGAAATGAACACATTTATAAAACTGCGCCAGTTACATGACATCTATAATGGAAAAAAAACAATGGTAGTTTACCATGTCCTGCAGATTTTTTTTATGCCATCAAATGAAACCAATGAAACAAAATAAACGAAACCCTTAATTTTGATTGCATGTACCACGATGGGAGGAGGTCATCTTGAAATAGAAACATCTTATTTTCCCCACAGTCTTGCCAAAAACCGCCAGGTCACTAGGTTCATTTCACACCATTATCTTATCAAACAATTGTCTTGCTTTGTCATGGAGTCATTACAGTTTTGGACAGATGGATATGTTGAGCCGCTGCCAAAAAGTCTGATTGAATGCAATAGCCTGGACTGCTTTAGGGCAAGAGTCGTCAAAATTGATTGCATTTACAGTACGTAATTGGATAAAATGGGCACTTGACCTCAAGAAAACCTAAGTATGGTGGTAATCACAATTGTACTTCCGCACGTGGCACTTCCGCCCTCTCTCGCCATTGCAATTTGAGAGTTAGCAGTTTGACAGTTGCCGAAGCCTGCCAAATGAGATTACAGACGGACTGAGTGGGAAGACAAAGCGAGACGTGCTTCACTGACTGACTGTAGGGAATCGGCGTGTACTGTGGGCAGAAGAGGCGGAGTAATTGGCCAGTAGACCCTTCAGTGGCTTTAGAGCAGTGGTTGTTATGCAACTGCCAGCGCTGTGCCAGACTTCAGCACGCTGACACATTCAACAGCACGCTGCTAGCGGGGAGGGGGGGGGGCGCGGATTTCCGCTGTCCGCCCCCCACCTCATCAAAACGTAGGCCACTGAGCCATGCTTTATCACAGAACTCACCCCCCTTTCCACTATTCCATCTAAAATTATCTGTAACGAATGAGAAAGAAGTGACGTATAGCCGTGCATATCAGTAATTGGAGTCAGGGTTATGTCACGACCTGACTATGACTGGAATCCGTAGCAGACGAGCGGGGAATTGTGGGCCGGGGATCATCATGTTACCGCTGAATGAATGCATCCCTAGCAACTCACCAGTTGCCTGGAGGTTACCAGAGGTCATCAGGGAGAGATGCCAAAAGCAATGTTGATGCACAACTCCCGACAGCACGTCAGTCATCAGGGAGAGACGCCCAAAGCAATGTTGATGCACAACTCCCGACAGCACGTCGGTCATCAGGGAGAGACGCCAAAAGCAATGTTGATGCACAACTCCCGACAGCACGTCAGTCATCAGGGAGAGATGCCAAAAGCAATGTTGATGTACAACTCCCGACAGCACGTCAGTCATCAGGGAGAGATGCCAAAAGCAATGTTGATGCACAACTCCCGACAGCACGTCAGTCATCAGGGAGAGACGCCAAAAGCAATGTTGATGCACAACTCCCGACAGCACGTCAGTCATCAGGGAGAGACGCCAAAAGCAACGTTAACTCGCCTGACGGCACGTCGGCACATCCCAAGCAGCGCTCTGCAGATTTGGCTTTGATTTCTTCTGTGGTTTGGCCGGTCATGTGATGTGACAGAAATCGCTTTATCCTCCTTAAAGACCCAGCAATTCACTTACATCCCCTACAGGGGGATACAAGTCTCTGGTCTTAATCGTGAATTGTCCTTAAACTTACACTACAAGGGACATTCAATAAAGATAAAATAAATCATATTTTTGAAAGAACTTCGCGTTTTTTGTCATCCGAGACACTTCCACTTATTTTCTGCCGGGTCTCTGGAGGCGACCTGCTGAGATGATATTTAAACCTCTGTCTTACTTATCCAATATGTCTTGATTTGTGCGGTCCATATTCCGCAGTGGGATGGGACCCAACTGGTCTGCAGCACAACCATGTATTTTCAGCTTTGACTGTGTCTGGGAAGATGGACTGCCCCCGATGGCCTTTAACTGGGCTTCTCAACTCTACTCCTAGAGGACATTTGGGTATACTGGTTTTGTTTTCACCTGAGAATCAACAACCGATTTAGAGGCAAGAACTAGATGAAGTGAACTGAGTGTGTAATCAACTATTGTAATTGATAAGCTAAGTGCTGATTAACAACAAAGCCAGACTACCGTGTGACTTTCCAAGACCAGGGTAGAGAATCCTTGATCTACAGCACAGTTCTCAACGCCTGTTCTTGACAAGCCACAGTTCCGATGGTCTTTTCTTCGAATCAAAATCTCAAGCACCGAGATGTATGGAAACCACCTCGAGAGCTCTGAGGCCGTTAGTTATTTAAAGAGATGGAAATAATCTGGGCTGTGAACGTCCACAACCAGGATTCGGTAATGGCTTCCTCCAGGGTATTCTATAGTCCTGTATCATCCTACCTGATCTAGGACTTCAGCACTTACTAGTGGCTGAACGTAAGTGAGAGAGTGTCTCTGACTGTAAGCTGGGCTGTGGGTGAATGCATGTGCTTCAAAGATGTGTTGTGATTTTTAGGCCTGATATTATGCAACAATATGGCAACATCGGGAATCATTCTATGACAGCGTTTTTGTTTCTTCTGGAAACATTGGGTAAGACTCAACAGAATGATTTCAAATTATCCATTTTTGTACAAACCGCAAAAAAGGTATGCTGTGCTTGGGTACTAATCCAGGCCAGGGCGTGAAATTAGCCTTTTCATTCACTGGCCACAGTGGCTTGAGGATTCTAAAAATCACCAGCCATTTTCAACATTTTACCAGCCACATTACCTTTTACAATTGAACACAGCCTGGTTGTTTACCGGCCAAAATGGCTGCAAGAGTAAATGTTTTACCAGCTACAATCAAAATTTTACCAGCATTTGGCTGGTGGCTGGTGTCACTTACGCACCCTGATCCAGGCCGTTTTACTGTTGAGTTAAATAAGGCTCTTTTTCTTACTAAGTGATCTTGGATGACTGGTGTTCATCTTTGTTGGTCCACCGTTCCACCAGTGAAAGGGAGATTCTTGTTTAAAAATAATAAAAATAAATAAAAATGAATAATAATAATAATATTCTCTTCAGTCTGATTACCTGGCTGTGTTTTAAAATCTAAACTACAAAAGCACGGGCAGACCCATGTGTTTGCTTTACCCTGTCTAATGTACACAGATTAGGGATGTTTATCTGTGCCATGGTTTCGGATTTCAGTCATGTACCCAGATGTAGAGTGAGTACTAAAGCTCTGCATGTAGAAAACAGAGTTTTTGGTGTAGAAGTGCTCAATGAGCAATGCTTGGTTGTAAAATGTTGTTTCACTGCGTGAGAAATTACGGGACAGTGAGGCTTAATATCTACACTGTGTGGTCATATATTATAGTCCTGGAGCGTGATGTGTTGTTATTCAATGAATATGCTATATAATAGTGCTATGAGAAACTTTATGCAAGCAGCGTATAAACATATTGACCGAGCGGATGCCAAGTAATTATTTTAAATAATACGGGTGTTTTTCCACTCTGCAGCAGATTGGAAAAACAAGGGAAACGCTTGGTGCTCTCGTAGCTTGCTCGCAAGAATCCAAAATGTGTGGCTTAACCCAGAAGACTTACAAACGGGACTAATCTAGTGTACGTAATCAGGAGAACTCCACATGAAAGGAACCCCATTAACAGAAGAGCGCAAACATTTATTCAGCACAGAGAGCAGTGTTCACTCGGGTACTAGGCAAACATTTATTCAGCACCGAGAGCAGTGTTCACTCGGGTACTAAGCAAACATTTATTCAACACAGAGAGCAGTGTTCACTCGGGTACGAGGCAGACATTTATTCAGCACAGAGAGCAGTGTTCACTGGGGGTACTAAGCAAACATTTATTCAGCACAGAGAGCAGTGTTCACTCGGGTACTAGGCAAACATTTATTCAGCACAGAGAGCAGTGTTCACTCGGGTACTAGGCAAACATTTATTCAGCACAGAGAGCAGTGTTCACTCGGGTACTAAGCAAACATTTATTCAGCACAGAGAGCAGTGTTCACTCGGATACTAGGCAAGCATTTATTCAGCACAGAGAGCAGTGTTCACTGGGGGTACTAAGCAAACATTTATTCAGCACAGAGAGCAGTGTTCACTCGGGTACTAGGTAAACATTTATTCAGCACAGAGAGCAGTGTTCACTCGGGTACTAGGCAAACATTTATTCAGCACAGAGAGCAGTGTTCACTCGGGTACTAGGCAAATATTTATTCAGCACAGAGAGCAGTGTTCACTCGGGTACTAGGCAAACATTTATTCAGCACAGAGAGCAGTGTTCACTCGGGTACTAGGCAAACATTTATTCAGCACAGAGAGCAGTGTTCACTCGGATACTAAGCAAACATTTATTCAGCACAGAGAGCATTGTTCACTCGGGTACTAGGCAAACATTTATTCAGCACAGAGAGCAGTATTCACTCGGGTACTAGGCAAACATTTATTCAGCACAGAGAGCAGTGTTCACTTGGGTACTAAGCAAACATTTATTCAGCACAGAAAGCAGTGTTCACTTGGGTACTAGGCAAGCATTTATTCAGCACAGAGAGCAGTGTTCACTCGGGACTAGGGACAGGAAATATACAGGCTTACATTTATATGGAAATGTTCCTACTTAATCCTGTCTGGATTGTTTATTTTTTTTCTTTGAGGTAAGCCACAAATATTGAATTACTTCAAATACTTTAACATTTCAGATGCCAGTAAAATACCTGTAGATTACTTACAATTTTAAATGAAATATTTATTTTCACAACAAAATTTGATTTTAATTTTTTGATTTAAAAAAAGGATTGGGATCTGCAGGAATATTTTCTAATTTTACTAACATCTGAGGAGTAGGTGTTTCAACCATGTAGATGTCAAACTCACGTCTGATATCTACACACATTCTTGAATGGACGCATAATAAATATTAGATATTAGATGATACATATATAAATAACAGTTACTCCATAACTAGGCTATTTGACTTTGGAATCATTTTTAATTTTCACTAAAAGGATTTTTAATTGAAAATGGATTTGCAGTAGAAATAACTGTGTGGTACAGGAACAGTTACCTGACTTCTGAAGAAGAGATCTTTTGCAGCTACAGCCTCTTCAGCCTGTCACCAGACAGGAAAGAGTTAAAAGGAAAAGGGGAGTTCAGTAAACCGCTGACTGTTGAAGCTCTTCTCCTACCTTGGATTTCTCTTTTAGAGGTGGGGGAAATGGCTCAGCCTGTCTTTGGTAATTGTGTTTATCTTGCTCGAAAACCTCCACTCCTGAATCCTTGTTTAAGACCACTAAAGTGAAATGCAAATGTTTAGAAGTCTAAGGTACCATTATTTCAGATGTGTATATGGGGTTGAGAAGTCCATTGTTTTCTGGTGGGGAAAACTTCATAAAACTCAATTCGCTTAAACTGAATGACGGACGGCGACAGCGCCATGCTATTTATTCGGCCCATGGAAGCCGTTAGGTGCGCGCTGGCTACATCGGGAACCCGCGGAAGTGAAGATGACGTGTCGGGAACCTTGTTACCACGGGAACGTAATGATTCGGGGGGCCGTCGTGCAGCTGTCACATCGATGTGCTGTTATTGCTCTGCCAAGGTTGTGTAGCGGGTGGCCCGCTGAGCAAGATGAGCGTCGCGACGGGAGAACGGAGAGAGAGTGAAAGAGACAAGGTGGATGTGATACCGTTACACTGGGGATGGCTAAATGTCATCTGAATGAGAGGAAAGCAACTGATGCCTTTCATTCACCTGTAAAACTTTGTTAACTTTGTACTTGTACTATAAATATACAAAGTAGCTATTGTGTAACATTGTAATGTGTTACTGTATCAATATTTTGGTATCATGTCTTACAGTCTTGGAGATAATATGGCGTGTTTAAGAACTATAATTTTGCTGCAGAAGACATAGGCCAGTTTCTCTTGACTGCCATGAATTCATTGCTTGTGATTTTTCCAGAGCAGGCACATCAAAAATGTTTTACTTTTAATCCCAAAAGGTAAGCCTCTTCCCCTTTTCCCAGTAGTACTACTCACTCTGAATGATTATGGCTGGCTTTATGCTTATTGGTTAATGTCACCGGATAATGGATAATGCCTTTGGCCAAGGAACTGTCTCGCCGTAATATATTTAAGTCTTTGGCTCCGACAAAGCATTCCTAGAAAGAGGAGTGTCCCTCAATCATTCATCCGGTGCCTGAATGAGCAGCTCCCCCTAGGTGATAAAAGCATCAAGGAGTTCCATTAAAGCGGAGACTGCCCCATAAACATTACCTGAATGGGTTTTGCGACTAGAAATTGTTTTAAATGGCTGTTGATGACATGCAGCATGTGGAACTGTGTAGCTCGGCTGAAGCTCTTCCTCTGAAGGCCCTTTTTCGGTGTTCGTGAATACAGCGGAGGAGTGTTAGTTGCTCTGGGCGAGCCTGTCAGTTTGTGCTTTCCTCCTTCTCTCGCGGATGGTGAGCAGGTGGTAATTATTGCGTTGGGTGGTCCGGCTGGGCCTGGGGTGCGGGTGGGAGGGGGGTGCTGGCATGCGTTTTGTCCTTGTGCTACGTAAGGTTGAAATGGGGGGGGGGAAAGGAAACGGTTCTAGAGACAATTTAAACAGCCCTGTTCAAAGATTGTGAGACACTTGCGTTCTAGTACCTGACCAAGAAACAATGGTGTTTTCCCCCTTTCGTTTCGGAGAGCTAACCTACGGTTGAATATCGGTTATTTTGGTTTATTTTTCTCTCAGATAATTGCACAGTTACATCAGTGTTCATTCTGCAGGCTGATGAGGCAGTAACTACATGCATGACCTCTCTGCTGACTGCAACAGGACGACAAACCAATTCCGGTTTTCAGTGGTATATGTATGCTTGAACTACCTTCTAGTCCTCGCAGGTCTAATGCATTTAATTAAGGTACGGAGTATTGCTGGGAAAATTCAGCTCTCATCAAATGGGCAATGTTCTCATGTTTATGTGTAAGTTACCTCTAATTCATCTAGATAAGGATGTGTGCTGACCAATTGAGTAAAATACCTCTTAACTTACAATGTTCCACAAATATGGGGGGGGGGGGGCTTATTCAGAAATATGCATTCCTTCAGTGACAGCAGTATGGGAAAATGTTTGTATAAACTGGGGAAATCTTAATTCACAGAGAACATAATATTGGCAAGAAAGAGATATTTCCCTACCATAATTTTAACTATGAATACCCGACTACTCAGGTAGCCTTTCATCCTCTGTGAGGTACTTAACTTTTAGCAGTTGAAATTAAATTTAGCCACAGCTGCTCTATAAATAGAACAATGCTTTGGCAGAAGCATGCTGGCGTTACAGCTGATTATTAAAATATATACCTGGGCCCAGTTTGCAGATAGATGTACTCTTTGAGGCTGTGATTTGGTCCGGAATGGATAAGGGACTTTTTGAAGAAACCGCTTGGGTTGTTGGCTTGAATAGTCTGCTCGGCTGGAGGCGCCGGTTAGGTGAATACAAACATGCTTATAACATGCTTATATATTATATATAATATGGTTCTCCCTGTCTTTCTGATTAGTAGGGATGTCATTTGAAGGGTTCTACGACTTATTTGACTTTTTTGGTTTTTTTCCGTTACTCTCCACTGGATGATATGCAGGCGGCACGGTGGTGCAGTGGTTAGCACTGTCGCCTTACAGCAAGAAGGTACCGAGTTCGAATCCCGGCCGAGGGCCTTTCTGTGTGGAGTTTGCATGTTCTCCCCGTGTCAGCGTGGGTTTCCTCCGGGTACTCTGGTTTCCTCCCACAGTCCAAAAACATGCAGGTTAGGCTAATTGGAGACTCTAAATTGCCCATAGGTATGAATGAATGAGTGAGTGAATGGTGTGAGTGCTCTGTGATGGATTGGCGGCCTGTCCAGGGTGTATTCCTGCCTCTCGCCCAATGCATGCTGGGATAGGCTCCAGCACCCCCCGTACCCTGAATAGGAATAAGCGGGTTGATGGATGATGATGATGATGATGGATGATATGCTTGCATTTTTCCTGATTTGTAGGCATAGTGAATTGTAGGAGCATATGCAATTTTGTAAGTTACTTTGGCTGAAAAGCATCTGCTAAATGACTATGTTTAATCTTTTCTTTTTTTACATTATGTTAGATTTTGGTTGCAGTTTTGGAAATGGACTCTGGCCAGACAGTGTGCTTTTTCAAATGTGGAAAAGGAAATGCATTGCTTGGTGGATTCTAGGTCAATGGGTTTTATGAGGGATTGAAAATGTAGTCTTTAAGGCTGCTGCAATGCTTGATAATGATATTTCTACAAATGGTTTCTACATAAGCTTGCATGTTGTATTGTTCTTCTGTTCTGTGCTTGGCCGCATTAAATATATTTGAGCAAATACACGTTTGTTGCTATTGTGAACTTGTTTACGAGGATTTACTTCTGTTTTGATTGGCTGTTGATTGTTGAAGAAGTGTACATATTATTTCCATGTAATTGTAACATCAGCTATTAATATGATATTAAGCATAGCGTAGAGGTTGTAGTTAGATTGGTTGTAGTTAAATGGCAAATTTCAACCCTCTCTCCAAAAAATAAAAACAAAAAAACAAAGCAAAAACAACATTAGTTGGACTGGAGTTTTCGATTTGCAAAGAAGCATGATCGAAACACATAATTTTGCAATTGTACTTTGAATCTTTATAGCTCTCTGTTTTTTAACACAGGCTAGGATCTCATAAAAATAGCTTTGTCATTGAAAGGGATTTTTCGAGTCATTTTGCCTGCAAGAACTCATTTCATTTTGCCTGCAAGAACTCATTTCATTTTGCTGCAAGAACTGTCTTTTTTTTCTTTCAACGTGCACCGTCAGGTGTCAACTTCACTTCCTCGCAAGGTTAAAATGTATTGTACCTGTGGGTGTAAATTAACCTAGTACAAATGAGTGACCTTTAGTCATAAAATTACTGGTCATTGTTTAGTATGTAGTGGAGAATACAATTATGATGACTTTAGGTGTTCATTGGCTGAATAAAATTAAAATGAACGTATAACAACCGAGTATGGCACCAAATAATTTTTTTCTTTTCAGTTTGCTTGTTGGCCTTTGTTAAGCTCACCACACCATGTTATTTTGTGTCATGTCACCTGTAAACAGTACAGTTACTATAATGCATTGCTATAGTTTCAGAAATGACTAAACGGTTTTATGTTGTGACTCTTAATGCTGTAAAAATACACCACAATTCTCCTATTCTGGGTGCCTGTTTTTAAATAAAATATAAAGTAGATAATTTTTTTAGATATGTTTTAGATCATAATGGATAAGGTTTGGATAAGTAGACAGATCAGCACCCCAACTCTGAGATGCTATGAATACAGGTCCTGGGTATTCTGCTCTGGCAAACGCTTCCATTTGCTGCCACCTTGTGGACATATTTTGCTGTTGCACAAGTCTGTCGTCCAGTCCCCAAAGGCGAGGTCACTTCATCATTATTATTCATCAGAGCAGTTCTGAGAGACACATTCATTGAATTTATTAGCTCTCAAATTTTAACCTTCCCAAGTGACCACCCACCGTGTAACTGGCGTGTACATCAGGGAAGTATGTTGGCTCCCCCGTTTGTTTCCGGCAAACGGGCTCCCTCTTTCTGCTGGAGACGGTCAGCTGAGACATTGTGCCACCGATTCTATAGACCAACCAGATAGGCAGCTCTGTGTTCTTCACGTTCAAAGCTCTGTCTCCCTTCCACTGAAGCTGAAGCATTCAAATCAATGCAGCTTCTGCAAATTTGTTAAAAGGAGAGTTAGTTTACTATCTTGGGGGTTTTTCATATTGTTTCCGTTTTAGTGCGTGCTTTCAATTGGCCCAGACATTTTGGTTTTGCGATGAAAGATATTTTAGAGAAGTTTCCAGTGACCTGCCAACTTTACAATGGCTGATATAGGGACATTCAGGGCTTTCTGGTCTAACCTAAGAAAATACATTTAATGTATCTCCACAGCAGCTTGTACAGCAACATTATGTTACCATAGCTACACATATGAACAGAGTAATTTTATAGTGTTTATTCACAATTTTATAATTATACAGATATAGATATTAATATAAATGTTTATACCACGCCAGTACTGCTTTTCTTCAGCACAGTGTTCTCAGGTTGCATGTGCCGTACAAATCATTCCAACCGAAAATAATGTTAAATGTATTTCTTTTGAGGACATTTCAAATATCACACATCCAGACTCTAGAGGCATAATGTCGTTATACAAGCTGCATTGGAGTTACTAAAAGTGTACTCTCTTGCTTTACACCATATACCCCCAAATGCCCCAATACATGCCATTGTAAAGTCAGTAGGTCATTAGAAACTCTCAACATTTAAAACACCTTTAATCACACACAAAAACGGTCTGGGCCATTTGAAACAGTACACACAATAATACACAATAACACTGAAATAATATTAAAACCAGTGAGTGAACTCTCTCTCTCAGGGGTGTGACCCCTGTAGCCCTGTTAGCAAACATGGTAAAGGGGTCAAAGGTTATGTGAGGTTGTATAAAAAAGTGTACTGCCTTGTGTAGTCCTGGCTCTAACCTTCACACGGTACCGCCCACAGAATTAAAATATATTGGACGAACACACCACAGGTACACACTCAGAGTATTCATTAGACTTGTCTCTAACCAACAAAGCTGCTTTTCCCCTTGTCAGCTCTCAGGGCAAGAAAGGACAATAAAACAAAAGGAGCCACCCCATCCCTTGATCGCGTATTATACACTAAACCACAGCATTAAATAATCTCTCTTATAGTGGCAGCTCCCATTTTCACAACAGCAGTGTCGTGTCTTTCAAAGATACCGTACATACCCTAATAATGGCGCTTATTCAAATAAAATGGCTTCTCACAATGTTTTTTTTCCCAGAGGTGGGAAACATGTTGGCGATGAACTGTGTACCATCATTTTGCCACTGGCTGATGTGGGTTTTGAAAAATAAACAGCAGAGCAAGTAAAATATAAGACTAAGCATTATGTTTTTTAAGTATATTTTGTGTGTACCATCAATAATTCCACACATATTTCATAACGTTTTGATATTTCACTATTGATGGTAGACTTGTGCCCTTCAAATACTGCCACCATCCATGTCTCTGGTATGTGTTGTCACAAAGTAATAAGGCTTTTATAAGAGTAGTTGCAAACCATGCAAAACAATGCTTTTTAAGTGCTCAGAGATATAGGGTTACAGCTTACATGAGGTCATGAAGCCGCCATCTTGCTCAGCGCTGCTGTCGTAGTGCACAGCACCATGTGGCCTGCAAAGAAAAGCAATAGTGTCACACACAGCAAGTGTATGGGGGAGGAGAAATGGATGAACATCAAAAAAGTGATTCATTACTTCTGTCCCTTCATCCAACAATCCTTTCCCTTAACCAAGTGCAATTTATCATTTTGCCTTGTCATAAATATACATTTTTACCTATTTTTGCTCCCATAGTGCTCAGATAAATCCCTCAGCTTTGACTCTCACTTATTGTACATCCATGACTTCAAGGGTGCGTCCCAATAGTCGAAAAATGCACCCTCCCTTCCTCCACTACCAACTCCTCTACTCCGTGCCCCGGAAACGGATCTTTGTGTTTTAATTTAATGTCGCTGATTACATCTTCATTACATATTAATGGTTATATATGAATTAATGTCTCGACGCAAACCACAATGTCAGGTACATTGTATCCTGTACATGCAAATACTTGTCCTCAAAACGTTTAGAGAGATTTGCATACTTCCGGGTAGTAGAGGAGTGGTAGTGGGGGAGTGGAGGAAGGGAGGTGGAGAGTGAAGAATATTGGGACGCAGCCCAAGAGTTGTTGCTTGTTGGATAACATTTTTGTGTGTTCATGTTCCAATCACTAGGGGGCAGTGTTTGCATAGCTCAGGGCTATATTCCTCGTAGCAGACTAACTGAGTTAGCTGAACGTAATATGAAGCAAAAACACTGTTCCGGGTCTTACTCGGCGCAGTTAGCCGGCTACGAGGAATAGTGCCCAGGACTGACTGCAGTCACAAAGGCTCTCATTTGTGAAATATCGGATGATATATCTATTACAAACAAACAAGTACCGTGGGATAGATTAAAGAATAAATGGCCACTTTACTGTAACTATGGGTTCTGTATTATTTTTATTATAGCACAGTAAAAGTAGTTATTTATATTTAATTTGTCTATTTGACAACATACATGTTTTTGTCATACCGATAAGCAATATATTATTATTATTATTATTGTTGTTGCTGTTGTTGTTGTTGCTGTTTTTGTTTGTTGAATTAAAACAAAATTTGAGACAGAGCGACTGGGAAAGAAAAAAAGAGATAATTAATTGCAACATTGAGAGATTGAAATCCCGTGTGTGCGTGTGTGTGAGAGCGAGAGAGAGAGAAAGCGAGTGAGAGAGTTGTACCCACAAATGAGAAAAACTTGCATAATGCAAAGAAGTTGTCAGCATGATGAATAGATTAGCTGAATAAACTGAAGGGCTTTGCTGATGTTTATATATTCTGAGCTGAGAATGGTTCCTCAGGCTGAAAGTAGTCCTCGGTGTACTGGACTAGATAACTTTTCTGATGATGTAGGTCAGAGATCTTCAGTTTGCAATGTTTCCCAGTCATACATATACTGTATTTGTCCAGCTTGTGGGAGATGTCTGTTGGAGAAAGTTAATATTCTATGAATCCGGTAATTTGCCACGAGCAGAAATGAAGCTACAAAATTATTCATATTTAATTCCATTGTTAATATTATTATTATTATTATTATTATTATTAACTTTATCATTGTCATCACTGTTATTTTAATCAACATGGTGTCATTATGATTTATTGTTCATCCTTTTGCATTGTGTTTGCACTGAGCTGTGCCAACTTATCTTTTTAGGGTGAAGGAAGAACAAAAGCCTCAGCCGGCGCAGTAAGTAACAAATTACCCAGAGTGCTCTAGGCCTTGCCACGTACTCTTCTCGCTCAGTGCCCTGTGCGTCGTGTGGCTACCTCGTAACTGGGAGGGGGAGGGCGTCATCAACCCAACCCCTCTCCCACCCCGCCGCACCCCGATTACCTTACCTGCCCAACCCTTAGTGTGTCATCTGCTTTCTGATTGGCTAGTAAGAGAGCTTTGTCTGGCTTCTATCTCCATCCCCATGTGGGCTGGGTGCATTTCTTCACACTCCTACTGGCTCGACTTTTGAGGCAATTCCCATCTCCATTGGCTGTAGCTTCCCCTGCTTGATGACAGATTTCCTGTTTGCCCTACGAGCCTCTCTGTTTCTGTTGCTTTCGCTGTTGTTGTCGATGTCCCGGTTATTACCATCAGCATTGACGCTGGAGTCCTCTTAGCTCTGCTGTGATTGGCATGACATGTTCCTGCTGTGGTTTGTGATCTAAGAGCCAGGGCCGGTGTCTTGACGGGTCACGTTGTGTGCTTATTTGAACAGGTGGTTTCCGTTTAGCGGGATCACTGATCTGGTAAATAACGTTCTTCAGCCCCAGCAAAGGTCCCAAAATGAGAAGCAGCCTGAGACGTAAGTAAAGACCCCTCCGACCCCTCCGTGACGTTTCCCCCCCAATGTTTCTATATACTGTCCACCAGGGGGCAGTGTGTGTCAACCTGCCAGTAACCTCCCCTATAGTCTGTGGTGTCTGTTGAAAAGTGGACCTCAAATGTATGTACTGTTTCTTTACATTTTCATTACAGTTTTGCGAGCACAACAGTATTTTCAGTGTCGTCGGAATTCACTATTTGAATGTGCACGTAAAAATGTGTTTTTATTCCAAAACCGGTCCTGTATATGGATGTACTGTATATCGTGAATGTAAATGTTTAATTTGAATATACATATGTGTATCCCATGTTTAGAGACAAAATGCTTTTAACTGTTTGTTATGTTCAACTGACAAAATGAGAAATCTATATACTGTATTATTTATGTTGAAGGGCAGTAAAAGTCCTTGAGTAATATTTAAATTATTGCTCCTCTATAAATCATGAAGAATGTCTAATTTCAGTGATTGGAAGTAAAAATTGTGTTTATTTCCAAGAAAATAAGAAATGAATTCCAGTTAGCATTTAGTCTGGGTTCTGTGTTTGCTAACTGAGTTTGAAGGTGGAAGTTGTGCATGAGAGAGAAGTAGAAATATGTGCAAATACTATTCATTGAATCAGTATCTGTCAATCAACTCTGGTGATTTTTTTATACTGGTACAAAAATCAACGTGCAAAATTTCTGTGGTCTTCCTATGGAATGTTTTGGCCTTGTTTAGTAGGGCATGTTTGCAAGAGGCAAGTTCAAAACTCTCTGTTCATCCATTAGCTGGGTCACACAATAAAGTGCTCGGTTTAAACTACCCAAGAATATTGTAATAAAATACAGATAAATAGATCAGTAAAGTGAATGTGTTGAACAAATAACTCTAAAAGCTGAATAGCATGTTGCATTGGGACAATAGCTCAGGATGACTAACTGCAGGTAGATTTTTTTATTTCTGCAATCTGTAATAATATCGGTAATGGGAGGCAGTTTCAAAAAGGAGGAACAAAAATTCATGAAAGTCATAAATAATAGTAAAAATATATATATTAATAAGAACAGTAACTTTTAGAGTATCGCAACCAAATATGATTACAAGGATGCTTATTCATATCCCAAGGAAAGCAGACACTGCCTTTGTTTACCTCACTGTAGATTGAGAAGTGATGTCCCTTAAGGTATGGGGTCAGGGTCTCACATTTCCCAGAATGCACTGATGCATATGGCTTGTTTACACACCCCGAGTGCGATAGGGGTTAGTTATGGGTGCCAGAGTGCAGAATGGGGGGGGGGTGGGCTGCATGATTAAATATCAGACTTCTCACCTCCCGGTCCAGTGCAGGGGTGATGCTTAGTACCCTATACACCACCTGCCCTGAAATGCTGGACAGTGTCCAGACCTTGCCCATACGATCCGGGGTGCTCAGTGAGTCTTTTCAGGGTTCGGAGTTTAGGTTACGTTCCTCTCCCAGCATGAGAGAGTGGTTCATGGCTTTTCTGCTGGCCTTCTGTTCCTAGCCAGCATTTGTCAGGCCTCTCCTGGCTTTTTTAATTTTAAATAAAAAAAAAAAATATTTATTCAGCAGCTGAATCTTGTGCGCACCTGACCTGATCTCTGGGCTAGTCGTCTCAACTCTCTCTCTCTAGGCCATTGAAATGCCCACTGCCGACGCCCTGTTTGACCTCGAGTCACAAAATTTGGAGGCCAGGTCCCTCTGCTCATTATGAACAAATCTACCTCAAGTACCCATAAAGTCCGCCATACTGGATTTTCTGCCAATTAGCATTTTTGTAAAACACTTAAAATGCTACTCCTCCTACAAGATTTCACCAATTTGCATGAAACTTAGACCATGCTTCATAAAAGTACATATACAGAATATATACAGAATTTTGATATGTCACAAAATTACCGAATGATGAGCCAATAAATAAATCAGTGGGCGTGGCTTAGCACAAAAGTGCTAATAATTCCAAAACCGTTTGACAGAAAGTTATGAAACGTGGTAGGTAATTGAAAGTCACATAAAGACTGCAGCCCTTCAGTTTAACCCAATTGAGCCATGTGATGGCGCTATAGAAATCCAAAATATAAAATTTGTTTTTAAAGATTCATTAAAAATCGCAGTTTTTTTTTCAGAGATTTCAAACTTGCTTCAGTGACAAAAGCCCTGGTTTGGAGCATACCTGGGTTGGCGCCATCTTGAATTGGTTGCCAGTTTGTTTTACATTTACTCTTCTAATGTAAATTATGAATGAATGTAAATATTTCAGTGTTATTCCTTAACCCCTTGGCTGATTCCTCTGAGACTTGGCAGATAGTTAGAAGGTATCTTCCCACAAGCTCTCACCAAATAGGTGACAGTGTGATAGGGCACTTGGTGGCGATGTAGTGCTCGTGGCAAAATTTTGACATTGACATGCCCACTGCCGATGCCACGTTTGACCTAAAGTCACAAAATGTGTTGTATAGGTCCCACTTCTCATGACAAAGAAATTTGCCTCAGGTACCCATAAAGTCCGCCATATTCGATTTTCTGTGAATTTGCATTTTTACTACTTCTACGAAATTTGGTCAATTTGCACAAAGTTTGGTGTGCACGCTCTTTAGACCAAGCGTTTAAAAAATTATATACAGAATTTTGATATGTAAAAAGATGGATGAATAAAGAGCCAATAAATATCAATGTGGGCGTGGCTTATCACAAAAATGGTTATAATTCCAAAATCATTTGACGTAAAGTTCTGAAACTTGGTGGGGTGATTGAGAGTTAGATCAAAACTCCAGTTCCAAAGGCTTACCTCAATCAAATAACATGGCGCTCTAAAGATTTAAAAAATGCACTGTTCCTTTGCAGAGATTTCAAACTTGCAACAATGACAAAAGCCCTGATTAGAAACAGATATTTGCATTTTGGGTCAACCCTGTCTTGAATTGTCCACCATTTTGGAGTTTTTGTGTTTGACAAATGCTGCTTATGCTGCTCGCTCCCCGGGAATCGCTGCTTGACGATATTATTATTATTATTATTATTATTATTATTATTATGTTGTAGGTTGGTGGTTGGGATGGCTTGAATCACAGCCTCCACTTGCAACCCTACCTATACTGTACAAGATCATGATTTGTCATAATAAACAACTGGTTATTGGTTTATTACCAAAGCACATTCCTAGACATGAAACTTATTCCACATAATGTCAACCTAACCAGGCTCATAATACTATAAGGCTTAAGGCAGTGAGCCTGAGATGTGAAACTAGCAAGTCTGTGACTATTTCTCAGAGCCAAACAGTAGACAAATGTAGAAGACCTGCAAACTGCTGCATAAAAATGGATCAAATCTGAAGAGGCTTGTCACAAAAATATAACTTCATTTTTAAGTGCATAAAGTGCAAAGTGCTCAAAAAGAGACAAACGTTTTGGTCATGGACCTTTAACAGTGTCTCTGTGTGCAGAACAATGGTTCAATTAAAGCCACAAAAGGCCCAACAAAGAGGGTGGAGACAATTAATTAATGGGACACAGCTGGCACTAATAAGTTCAGGACATTCAATATACAATCAATGCAATCCAAACAGCAATAAATATACAAACAATTTATACAATGTATACAATGTCTGTGTAAATATGTTGAGCAATAGGATACACATATAAAAAAGTATGACAAATGTTTTATTACAAATACCAGATTTGAAAGATGAAAGATTATCATCCGGGATAGGTCATACATGTATGGGCCACCTTCAGTGACAAACAGTAGAATGGTGTATCTTTCATTAATGATAACTTGTAGTCTGTTATTGTCCAGTGCGGCTGATTTGCTGATTTAAACACACGCGAACTGCATCCTGTCACTGGGTACATCCCATAAAAATCACCTAACAACATAGAAGTCACTCAGACCTGTGATTGTAAGACCCTGCCTGCATTTGTGGAGCCTTTATGGACTCAGCGGCCTGGATGCCCTTGGGCCTCCTGTGACATGTGGCTTTCCTGATTCTGAGAGAGCAGTACACAGTGTACAGTACCTTCATGGTTCTGCGCTTCTCTCTGTTCTTTATCTCTCGGATTATTTATCTGATCTTTTCTCTGCCATGGTGTGAAAAGGCAAATGATTGTAATGGCATCGTTCAGAGTAGATTTCTTTTTTGGTAGCCTGTTGTCCTCTTTTAGATGAATATTCAACCAATCAATTTAGTTAATTCCTTCTTGTTTGCTGATTGTATTTAGTTGACTCCCCTCTAGCGGATCCCTGAACATTTATAAGAGGAGATTTATGATCTGATTATTGTATGGAATTCAGAGCCCACCTGCTTGATATCTGTTGAAGGCCAACAGCATCTCTTCCACTAGAGTGTGTGAAGTGCAGCGTGATTGCTAGTAGGTTGGTGATTGGCTGTCTCCTCCTCTCATTGCTCTACAGTGACTCCTCTGGCCAATCAGGGCATAGCGGTCAGCCTGTGGCAGCTGTGTAAGGAGCGCGGTCTGGGGCGGTGACCACGCAGCATATACGTAGCTGATGGACTGCAGAGTGGACAGAAGCAGAGGGTTGCTGCTTACATTACATAAAAGGCACATGCTAGTGTATACACCTCCAAATTAAAGCAGGGTTTCGCAATGATGGAACAGACAGGCCTGTGATTACATTTTGGCATTCCAAACAAAAGCATAGAAAACGGGACTTAAAAGTCGTTAGCAAGTCATTTAAAATATATAAGATATGAGAAGAGGGCGGAAAATACATTCAACAAGTGATTGCACTAGGTCCTTGACTATCACAAAGATTGGTGGGATTTAATAGCAGTGTTTGGTCTGCCTCACGTTCAGATCCTGAGCACGGCACGTTGTTCCTATCCTATGGCAATCGGGCGCTGCAGGTCCGCCCGCGGGGAACGGGAAGCGGTGTGCTCTTCGCCCCGCACCGCGGCCGGTGGTAAAAGGATCGTGCCGCTTAATAATTCAGCGCCCTAATGAATCTTGCAGGGGATATGCGGGCCCAATCCATTCCGATCGCGATATGATGAAGTCAGCCAGTGTTTAGTTTCCAGGGCTACGGCGGATTGACCGCTGTCATACAAAATGCATGGCCGTCAATGCAAGGGTCAGAGGTAGCGTTTCAGTCGACTGGCCCTCCGGTTTCTTCCTGGTTCCGGTCAAGTCGGGTTGGTGGGTCTGGACTGTAACCTGGGAGCCACCACTGTATCTGCACACTCCATTCCCCCCTACACACACACACACACACACACACACACACACACACACACACACACACACACACACACACACACACACACACACACACACACACACACACACACACACACACACACACACACACACACACACAGAGGTCTCCTTCTGGTGTAACAGTAGAAGAACTTGCCTCTGAACTCCTAGCTGTTCTGGCACATGCAAATAAGGTTACATGACCCATCTGTCAGAAATATTATCTGCGTAACTGGGGTATTATCGTACTTCATAAATTTTATAAGGTGGCTCTGCGGTAAACCGGGCTGGTATTGCGTGCTGTTTGGTGGAGAGGGCCAGGGCCGGCTGGACTTGTGGCGTCCGGGCCTCGCTCAGCACGTCTTTACTGGGAAGTGTGTGGATTCAGTGATTTGGCCTATTGTCTTACACCGGACCTGAAATAGACACACTGGTGCAAATGATTCATTAAACGGCAGGGGAACTTGAGAAAGTGGAATTAAGGCGGGCAAGCTTTTAAACTTGCAAAGCTACCCGATACTCACCTCTTTCAGATACACAGGGGCCCTTTTGTTTAAATGGTAACACGATGTTGAGGTTTAAGCTTTTTAAGGGGAAACGACAATTCCGTGAATTTGTGCTTCCACCTTGCAGACAGAGTTTGGTCTCCTGTGTCAGATTTTAAGAAACTGAATGGTTATTAACAAAGGAATTCAGTCCTCCTGATACTGAAGACGGTGTGCTTTAGTTTACAGCTTGAGTTTTTCAAGTACTTTTAGAATGACTGTAATGTAATACTGTAAGACCCGGGGTTGACAAGGTTCACAGCGAAGTAGCGACAGACAAAGCTCTTACTGACCGCTGCCATGAGAGTAGGTCAGCACTGTGAGGTTAGTGCACTGAGATTCTGTTCCCCACAGTTATCTGTTGAACAGTCAGAGGCAGGCCCACCAGACCCACCACACTGGGTGATGGACAATAAGGCACAGTCCAGTCTGATCTTCGCTGGGTAAAGGGAGAATGAGGTGTGGACCTATTCGGTAACGGCTGGGTAAAGGAGGGTTAAATGTGGTCGATTTTGGCGAGCACTAGGTAAAGGAGGGTCAAGTTTTGTTCAGGTTGGTCATGGCTGGTGTTGTGCTGTTCTAAATGGTAACAATACAAGTACTCAGATACAGAGTGGAGAGTGACGTTTACATACATTCATATCTAATAACAGGAGCATCCGAGAGCGGCATGAATTTACTGGAATTTACTGCCTTATATAATCTTTCAGTCAGTATTTATTTCTGTGTAACACCGTTTACGCACAAGTTGTCACACAGTGCTTCACGATCGGTATGTTTATTACAATGGTTCTCAAGCCATAGCGTCAGAACAACAGGACTCACGTAGGATAAATATTGAGAATGTACGCAAAGTGTGTTAAACGAGAGGCTAAAGGTCACTTTTGCATCTTAAAGCCCGATGCGATTTCTTCTAGGTCTTCCAAAAACACGGGAGCCCTGAATATGAACGCCACAGGTTTTAAGTCTTGAAATTCTAGTTACAGTTAGATCCTGTGATCGTAAAGTTCTGTTTTGATGATTTAAAAAAAAAAAGATCCCATCACCCACTTCTCTTATTTCTTATGTTAAACTGCACCATAGTTTTGCTGCATACACAGAAAAGGATGCCGTGCCACTTTGTACATAATTTAGCTTTTGGACACACAAGAGCTTTGCATTAGCTTGTCTCAGAGTTCAGGTTGGCTGATAATACATTTAAATATTGGAAATATATTCAGGTGCTGGTAAAGAAGTTAAATTACTTTCAAATGAATTGTAAAGCGGACAGGCAACCAATGCAATGACTTAAGTGCTGGAAAAATGAGCTCTCTTGGTACTCGTAAGAATTCTTGAAGCTACATTCTGTTCAAGTCGCAGCCGTTCTGATATTTCTTTTTGGAAGACCCGAGAAGAAAGCGTTGCAGTAATCTAACTGGTTAGTGATACAATAATATATTTGTTTTTCAGTGTTAGCCTGTGAAAAAAAGGTCTAACTTCAGGAAAGTTGTTGACTTTTTATTTCAATGCCCAAGTTGGCATTCTTAATAACCTAAAGATTAATCATATTTCATAACCTTCACAACTCAATAGCTCTTTAACCATAATTTCTAAATATTTTATTCCCAGACATTATTTATTTCCTGTTGTTAGTTGGTTAAGACGAATGGCTAATTATATATTATTATGTATTACTGAGTAGCAATCCACAGTTATTTAAGGCTTGATAAAATAACATTATCGAAGATAAGATATAATAATATAATAGCAAGTTATCGACTGTACCTCATTGAGTTGGCCAGTGGAGGTGATTTGAAAAGAGTTGTCGCTAGGCCTGGTCTTAGTAGGAGGACTGTTGGTCAACTGGAATTCAATATATGAACCAGAGTGCTAGCTTCTACATTGTCTCCATGTTCTGTACTTTCCCATGATAGGAGGTTCCCAGTTGGTAACAGGTTTTGGTGCCGTCTGTGTCACGACACTTAGCTATCGATGCTCTTCTATCCTGCCCAATGCCCATTGATAAACATTCACAATGAGCCAACATATTAGACATGGAAAACAACTGCAGATAAATAAATGTCATACATAGACTTGAGAGAAGGCTGTTTCAGTTTAGGTTTCGCTGTTCCGTCTCCTCTGATAATTCAATTCAGTCTCGCAATGATAGCGGTCGCATTTCTTCTCCCTCAGTAACTGAACTCCGTCAGTAACTGGCCGCTCGACGCAAGAGATACGATTAGCCAGCTGAGATACAGACTGATTGTCCCCTGCTCTCAGGGAACCAATCGTATTCTTATTGTTTGACAAGGGGTGACATCAAAGTTTGTAGACTTTCACATCTTAGCTCACTTCGCTACACCTTCCTGTTTCGTGCCAGGCCCAACTCTACGCTGACACGCCCTCTGCTGCTCCTCAGATCTTCTTCGTGCACGCCGCCCCCAACCCAGGTGTTCATCCGTGTGGACGGCGTGAAGCAGATAGACGTGCAGACGCTGACCGCTGCTTTCGGCCTCTTGGCCGCACTGCGGGTCCTCCAGCCCGAATCAGCCGTGAAACACATTGCGAGCGGCGGATGCGCGAGTGCGAATGCTGACTCCTCAGAGCAGCTTCTGGCAGCACAAGCTCTGCCACTGGACAGTCTAGATCTCGGTGCTGCTAAAAGTAACCTCCTGAAGGCCCAGGCTGACCCGGTTGGCACTTCAGACGAGGCGGATAGAGCAGACATCCAGATCAGTACAGAGGCCAATGAGGCTATTGTAAAGGCCCTTATGTAGTGTGCAGCCTAGCGGCAGAATATGGCGGACTGCATCTCTCGCTTTCCCTCCTCCTTCATGTCAGAACCCGAAAGACAACTTTGTGCTTGATGAAATTACCTTTACACTTCTTTGGAATTATCAAGAAATTACCTTTACACTTTTTTGGAATAATCAAAAAAAATTACCTTTACACTTCTTTGGAATAATAAAAAAAAAAGCTAAGAATATGAAGCTGACCATCTGGTTAGCATATAGACAACCAATGGTGCCCTGTGGTCGCGTGACAGGAAGTGTGATACACCACACCCATTCTCTCTCTTCCTGTAAGCCTCAGAAGGCTCTGGTCTATTGGGTGGACATCAGTGTTGTAGTCCTGCAAAGAGCACCAGTGTCACTCTAGAATGTCAGAAGCCCCTGAGGTATTATGAACACTTGGCATGGACATGTGGAAAAGGTTAGCCAATAGACGGCACAGCCAGCGAGGCTGAGCTCCAGACATTTAAACTTAAGGACCGAATCTGAAGACGTGGTCGGAAATAAAATGGCTGGATTAGGTCTTCATTTATGATTAGCCAGACTCCAGCCTCATATAACCTCTTAAATGATTATGTCGCCTCTTATGAACGTAGGATGTCATTATGTCCAGCAGCCCCGGAATTAAAGCCTTTCCTGGGGCCTGTAGGAAGAAAAAGAAAGTCCTGTATGGATCATAGACGCTAATATTGAAAGACAAGTTGGATGATGATCTAGACAGCTCTCCTGGGAATGTGGCTAACGTGGTTGCAGAGTAACAGTTTGCAGGTGAAACATACGCAGTATTTTCAGGATAGAGGCGGGTCGAATGCATTATTTGAAATGCTTCATTTCAAAGTATTTCAAATTAAGTATTTGACTTAGGTCTGTTTCAGGGTCAGGCTATTTGCTCCCCATTAAGCACATGGGCCCAGTGCACTGGTATTGAATCCAGACACATGCCGGTGCCAACTGCGGCCGGTAGCCTTGCAGGGGGAGTCATAATCGGCGCTATCGTCACGCTGGGAGAGAGGGATTCAGTGGGCCGGAATGTCAATATCTCATTTCGCATCAGCACCCCCCTGCTGGTCAATCAGAGGCATGGTTTGCGTGGCATCTTCCCCCAACTCATGTCTGTGCAAGCGCAGCTTGTCAGCTGTGACGCGAAAACGAAAAACGGCGATCACGTTGCGTGCTTTGGAGGAGACCACATGCTTGTTTTCAACCCCCCCCCCCGGACCGACGATGGAGGATGCAATGTGCGTTGGAGCGTGAACATGACTGGGCATTCCAAATCGGAAGAAAAATGAGGAAATGGCGTAAAAAGAACACTTTTGGAAGTTTGCGTTTGAACGTATCACATGTATCCAGGCCCGATTCCCAACCTGGCACTCCCAGTTGTCAGGCTTATTTCTTGCACTAATACATCTTGTCACCCATCTATAACTCTGGAGCTATGGGGTAAACCACTTTGATCAATGCCACAACATTGGAGTCCCCTCTGGGATTCTAGCCCATAACCATGTTTGACAGCATCTCCACAGCCGTGGTTCTAGAAAGCCACAAGTTGTGCTGGATTAAATCTTTACTGAGCACTTAACTGAGCATTTTTACTGAGCACTTAATACAGTTGAATAAACAGTTACCACCTCCTCACCTGGTTTTATTACTGATTTCTGACCATAAAATGTGAAAATAAAAACTGCCTAACAGCGCCTTTGACGAGGGTACATTAGGATATTTTCTCATTATATACAACTAATTGTTGTATTAATTAATTAATTAGTTAATCTTACATGTAGGTATGTAATGTACTGCATGTTTCTGTAATAACTGCACAAATGAAAATGGCAAAAAATGCATGAATGTGAGTGAGGTCAATATCTTTTCTGGAGAAAATCTAAGTGTACACAATTTAGCTCGTAGCTAACAGAGCTTGGCTAATGCAAGGTACAAAAGTGGCAGGTTCTGGTGGAGTGGAATTTTCTGCAGAAGCAGAGATGCTGCTCTTGACTCGGCTCTCTGGAACCCCTGCAGGAAGTTGCACCAGCAGTTTGAGGTGTACAAGGAGCAGGTGAAGAAGATGGGGGAGGAGTCACAGCTGACACTGGAGCTGAAGGGGGAGGCGCCCACTTGCGGAATCTGCCACAAGACCAAGTTTGCCGATGGCTGTGGTCACGTCTGTTCATATTGCCAAACGAAATTCTGTGCGCGATGCGGAGGTCGTGTGTCTCTGCGGTCAAATAAGGTAGGCACACTCGTACGCATGCACAAGCATGCATGTACCCACACACACACACACACACACACACAAGCACACAAACACACCATACACGGGCATGCACACACACACATACACCTGTCAATTGAGGTTCAGCCTCAAACCAAACTTTAATTTGCCCTGTTAAACTGTAATGACAAGCCCTTCAATATTGCATTCATTATTTCTTGACTTACCATATGACCAGGTACTTCCATTGAGCTAAAAAAATGTTTTAACCAAAACAGCGCCATCATATATAAGTTTCAAACCTATAGCCTCCTGCTTATAATTTGAGCAGCCAAAACTGTGCTGAACTACTGGCCTAATGTTTGGAGTTCGAATTAAGAAGTACTAAGCATTCGTCAAGAAGTGTGTCTTGCATGTCCAATCAAATACGTTCCCTGTGTTTAACATTCATATAGATGTCTGTGTGTGAATGTGTATGAGAGAGAGAGAGAGAGAGAGAGAGAGAGAGAGAGAGAGAGAGAGAGAGAGAGAGAGAGAGAGAGAGAGAGAGAGAGAGAGAGAGAGAGAGAGAGAGAAGCTTAAAATATATTTGCACTGAAGTTAGTAAATTTTTTGGTATAATTTCAACAGAAGATGCTTTGTTCATATTGTTACATGACCTATAGTGTGGATAATGGCAGCAGCTAGTTTCAGCCACTATAATTACTGATTCCACTCTACAGATAAAAATATCATGCTTTCAGAATTACCGGCTAATTAAATCACGCTTTACTATGCATACATAAACATCATACATTTTTAATTGAGTAAGATTACTAGACAAAGGTGATTCGTTGAGAGAGACCTTCTAATTTGAACGTGCCACAGATTTGCAACTTTGACGTAATGCAAGAGCGTCATTTTTTTTTGTCTTGAAATATATAAATAGCCTGAATATCTCTGCCGTTTTCATCATAAAATTGTGGGGTACGAAATGCGGGCCAAAGCAGGAACTGGGATTCAAGCCAGCGTCACGGTTCTTTGTAATGATTATGTCCATTTATTTATTTATTTATTTATTTATTTATCTGCGTGAATGTGAAAGATGTCTGGATTTTTAAAAAAACAATAAAAAAAAACCCACTACGTGCCTTCTTTACATGCCTTCTTTCCGGCTGCTTACTAGAATTGGACGAGATAAAAATGCAGTTTTATATTTGGTTCTCAGGGTAACCACAAGGGGGAGCCTGTCACCACAACTTTCATCTTTTCTCTACAAGTTTTCTGATTGTCGCACATACGGCGTGCCTTTGCTAAGGATTGAACTATTTACGGCGTTTTGGGACTACGCATAATTTAGTGCCTTGACCAATTTATTAGGCTCTCCATAGTCTATACTGCAGGTGTGTGGCGTACAAGACGGTGCTAATGGAATTAATGATCTCTGCTCTCTGCCCCTCTGTGCATGCTGCCAACCTGCATTCTGGGAATTGCAACAGGAGGAGAAAGTGGTTAGCATCTATTTATTTTTTCTTCTATTGACTATTTGTGACAAGCTTTGATGTAATATGCTCTTCACGCTGCATGCCCTGTAGAATTAATGGGACGCTCGCACCCTAATAGGTTCAGGGAGGTAAACGGTAAAGCGGTAAATGGTGCGATATTTTTGTGATAAACAGAGTAGTGGTGGGACCACTGTGCTCAGGGTGTAATCCGGTATTTCGGACACTGCGATACGCGGGCCCGTTTGGTAGGAGCACTGTGACTGAGGGGGACGCACGGTCAAAGTGCGCCCGTTGCTCCGTCTCCCCTGGGTGTCTGAACGTGAAAGCTGCGGGGTTCAGGGCTTGCCGCGGGCGTGTTTGGGTCAGAAGCCGCTGGAACGGCAGAGGATCCGCCCCCCCCGCCTGCCTGCCCACCCGAGCCTCTCTTTGTTGTTCGGAGGAGAATAGCGGAGGGGATCGTCTTTCAGAGTCCTGCAGGTGCTGTTGTGTAATAGAAACCTGCCGCTGTTTTACGATGCGCCCGGGCTGTCGTAGGCGGGACTTATAACGAGTTGTAGTCCGGAGACAGGACCAGAGAAGCCTTTTTGTCGTAGAGTAATGCGGAGTGACATCCTTTCCTTACTGTCACCTGTCAACAGCTGTGACCCCATCTTCCTGGGCTGGCTCTTGAGAGGTGGATAGGATTGTTTACTCTCTTGTGACTGGATGGGTTCTCAAACCCTGTCTTCATAGCTATGCAGCCATAAGTTACTCCTGGTGGGGGTACTTGTTCCTGCTGCCTGCTCTATTACACTTTTCCTAACTGTTCTCTCTCTTTCTTTTTCTACATTCCGCCGGCGGGGCTCATGCCCCGCATCTCGAGAGTTGCTGTCCAGCTTCCTGTCCGTCGCCGCTTGCCCCTCCCTCCCCACCACCGCTGCCAGCTGATCCTGCCGCCATCGGCACCCGGTTCCCACCATCATTGCCGCCACATCTGGACTTTCATCTAGCTGCTGCAATTTCTACTATCATGGATATTGGCAGTCAGTTTTGACCGTGCTGGTCATTAAGATCTAGACCCTGAGCCGACCTGAGGAGAATGGGTTTCCCCCTTGAGTCTGGTTCCTCCCAAGGTTTCTTCCTAGTTACCTCAGGGAGTTTTTCCTTGCCACTGTTGCCTCTGGCTTGCTCTTGTGGGGGTTTAGGCTGGGTTTTTTCTGTGAAGCGCATTGTGACAACTAGTTGTGAAATGCGCTATATAAATAAATATTGATTTGATTTGACTCCTCCCACCTCACCACCCTCCCCCCCCACCGGTTTCTCCCACTGATTTGCCCTCGAGGTGTGTCCTCCGAACTCGGTCTCTCCCAAGGATCACATTTAGCATATAGACGTGTGGCATCGCGGGAGACGCTCTGCATTCTTAATGAGCTGGAAGCAGCTCCTTGCGAGAGGCTCTTTGACCGATAGGCCGATCCTGGAAAACGGAGCCGTGCGCACGCGTCGTCTGACTCGACGTACAGTACGGCGCATGCAGTGACGTGCGCGCACCTCGCGCAAGCGGACGCCGAATCTACGGAACGGTTTAACACCTGCCGCGCCACTCTCCGTCCTTTCGTCCCTGGCGTATCCTGTCTGAACGGAGGCCGAAGGGCGTTTGGATGCCGGCAAGGCCAAACGCAGTGCGCCGTGGGGGTCTGAGTGAGGGAGTGAGGGAGTGAGGGAGTGAGGGAGTGAGGGAGTGAGGGAGTGAGGGAGTGAGAGAGAGAGGGAGAGAGAGAGAGAGAGAGAGGGAGAGAGAGGGAGAGAGAGAGGGAGAGAGAGGGAGAGAGAGGGAGAGAGAGGGAGAGAGGGAGAGAGAGAGAGAGAGAGAGGGAGAGAGAGAGGGAGAGAGAGAGCGAGAGGGAGAGAGAGAGGGAGAGGGAGAGAGAGAGGGAGAGAGAGAGAGAGAGAGAGAGAGAGAGAGAGAGAGAGAGAGAGAGAGAGAGAGAGAGAGAGAGAGAGAGAGAGAGAGAGAGAGACAGTAGTCCGGTCTGCGGCGGGGCCCTGTGTCTGATTGCGCAGCGGACGGCACGGATTGGGTTGCCCTGCAGTGCCGGGTGACCAGATTCTCTTTCAGCCCGGGGGCGTCTGACGTCACGACCCGTCCTGTCCCGTCCCGGTCCCGCGCCGCGCCCGCCTCCAAGGGCCACTGCGGCTCAAGGGCAGACGGACGAGAGCGGAGACGTGGGGGATGGGGTGAGGCTGCTCTTCCTCAACAGGGAGTCTGACAGTGTGAATTGGGCTGCTTAAGATGGGTTAAGACCAACAGTTCCACTGTCAACTGAGAGAGAGAGAGACCTTAGAGATAATTAGACCTTTCATTGTAATTATGTCCCAGTATCATGTCATCCAAAGCGATCATATACAGGCATGGGAACGTGGGCAACAGTAAAGAAGGGTACTACAGTGCTATCCATATGAAAGGGTCAGTGCTATACTGCGTGTACCCTTAAGCACAGGCCAGTCTGTGTCATCCCTCACTATGTATATTTATACATGTTTGCTGTCAAACACAACGAATGCATATTTTGCTGTGTTTGACAACAAATACATTGACATAACCAAAGACGTGATTTATGTTTGCGATTTATCGTAATGCTCTTTTGTGCACGCGTGTGCATGCATGCGCGCGCCATGCAAAGACAAAAATGGCTACTCTGGGTGCTCCTGCGTTTGATGAGGTATATTTTGTTAAGTCGAAAGCGCCCGGCTGTAAGCTTGCGTGTCAGTGAAAGAGTTAGTGGTGAAATCTGTTCTTTTCCATCAGCGTTTCCTCTCCGCTCGCACTGGTAGCTGTAGAGAGAGATCTTGTTCAGCGCTAAAGGCATCAATATTTACAAGTCTCCCCGTTTCAGCAAACGACAAATGTTAGACATCACACGTCAGAATTCAAGAAGATTTAAAAACAAAAACAAGGAGACTAGGTCGAATTCTGAACATTTTGTCTTAATAATCCGGGTTGAATGGACGTCGTTGGGCCATTTACTACAATAATGGAATGGAAATGACTGTATCCCACTGCTCGCTGTGTCACTGTACGGCGCTGTTAAGTATTGACAGTGAAACTTGAACAGAGGTGGAAATCCAGGGGACATAAAGTAAAAATTCTACCATGTGTTTCTTCCACCCATAGGCTCAGCCAGCTGATTTCACGAATTAGTTCTACCTCCTACCTGAAGAATTATGTTAATTAGCTAATCTAAGTGATTGGAGCAAAATACTGGGGAGGACTTTTACTTTATGTCCCCTGGATTTCCACCTCTGAACTTGAAGCTGGCAGCTGAATACATTTTGCTGATTTTATATGCCATGCAGGCTACGGAAATTCGAACAACTCTCAGTCTTTTTTTGACAGACAAATCTCCCAGTCTCAGTCTAGGAAATTACAGCACCAATATCTGGTTGCACGGTGTATTTTAAGACAAAGTATATTTTGCAACATGAAAGTACACCGTGGATGGAAGGCAGACATGAAGATGGGATGCACCAATTTCCAAAATTCCCAGGGCCAGCTTCTGTTCTCCTGTAAAGCACTTCACTCTGCATTAAAGCATTACTCTTTTGTCAGAAATAGAATATTCAAGAGTCTTGTTGATATGTCAGTGCTACAATCATGCTACTCTGGTTTTATTAGACAAAAAAGTTTTTTTTAAATATAAAAGTGCGCAGAACCATTTTACCACCTCATGTCAACATTACTCGTTATAGTGAGATGTTCCATTATCTGTGGGATGTACATTGAATGTGCTAGTGCTGACTGTGGCCGGTTAACCATTTGGCTCGCTGTAGGGTTTTAGAACAATCCTGCAGATCACTGAGAATTTTTCATGGACATGGTCTGAATCAAAAGGTACAATCGTACCAAAAAAGAAATGCACCTTCAATGTTGGTGAAATGTTTCTTCCACAGTTGTCAATAATCTGCAGAAATTTCACTGGTGTCTAAATGGTTAAAATATCCAAAATTAGTATTTGACCCAGATCTTCTGTGGGATAGGTCTGCAGGGCACTGTATTCCAAACTGGAATTAAAAAAGAAATAAAATGAAGGATATTAAAAACAATAAAAGAAACCTAGCTGCACAGACAATGTAGGCCTCTGTTTAAATCAACACCTGCTCCAAATATCCAACTCCTGGCGCTTATTTTCAACATTTAGTCGCGACTAGTCTCCACTGTAAAGAGCATTGGTTCCTAAATTTAATAACGTGGCGGCAATATCAGAAATAACCCGGTGGATTCTCTGTTAGAGTCCCAGGCGTGTAACGGCACACTTCAGCGACTTTGACCACAGTTGCGCCGTGTGGCATCGCGGGAGACGCTCTGCATTCTTAATGAGCTGGAAGCAGCTCCTATAGCTGGAGCCTCACGCTCGCATTTATTAATAATGAAGACATAACTACTAATAGAGTGATGGCAAGAAACACGATTACGCTCCGTCTTGCTCGCTCGATCACATCTACTTTTCCCCAAGCAAACACAGCAGTCCCACGGATTATCTGGTCGTGTTTACGTTTGGTTCTTTCTTTTTTTTTAACTACTTTATTTTTTATGTTTTGTCATTTGATTTTAAAACGGCGTTTCATGCGAGAAAATTTCGGTTGGATTATCCTGGTTGAATCTTAACTCTGGATGTTTTTGGGGGAACTACGACGCGTAATTGATTAGCGAGGATTGAGTTGGGTCAGTTGGTTCTTGTAAGAACAAGTTACGGCACCCGGCTGCAGTCAGTCTGAGCTTGAGCTGTCCGTGGTGCTGAATGCCTGACTCGCGCTTTTGGGGTCTCTTCCACATGGAACACGTGCTGTAGATTTTCACTTCAAAGAGGATTATAAAGTTTCTGCTCCTGGATCAAAGCGATGCTCAATATTTGCACCATGGGTAAGACGGCTACAATTGAGGATCTCTGTGCCGTGGGTCAATGGTCAATGATTATTTCTACTGCTCTCCCCTTTTAAATCAAAACTAAACTAACAATTCTCCACAATTGGGGGTGTGCTCTTCAGTGATGTTAATCAAATGCAGTCCTACTTTTGGAAATATTTTCCACACGAGGCTGCATGGAAAAAAGGAATATATGCATTCTGTGGGGTTAAATTCATATGTCGTATATCGAGCGTAATATCATATGAATGAACATATGAATGAAACAATTTTTCCTTTTTTTCTTGAATATAAAATTGTGTTTCTGTGTGTGTGTGTGTGAGAGAGAGAGAGAGAGAGAGAGAGAGAGAGAGAGAGGTTGATGGTGGGGCAACACAAAGACAGGAAGGGTAATGATGGGACAAGCTCAGATATTTACATAGAAAAACAAACGGCCCCTCTGTGGCTGAACAAATTAATAACAGCGGCGTCTCGGCGGTCCTGCGAAACTTCGCACAGCGTCTTCTGTACTGATGCGAATTCCCATTCTTTATTAGCACTACGTCTCAACACAGCCTCTCTTCCTTCTTCTTTGGAAAACGAAGAGGCATAAATATGCATTGGATCTATTATGAGCTACGGAACCCTAAAATTAGACGCTCATTAAATTGTAATGTTCCACGTGTGAGGCAGCCCTGAGGCATATGAGGGAGGCTCCGCGCCTCTCCTGAAATTCCCTCCAACAGACATAGTATTGCATACCGTAGAGTACATTTTTTTGTTTTGGGAGTTGTTGGCTACATATACCTTAAGATATAAAGATCCTCTTAAGACTGATATTAAACTATCTATGTAGACGGCTGGGCTTTAGATCATTAAGATGCGTTTTGTCTTTTGTGAGTTCTTGCCAGGTAGGCCTAATTGATTTATTAAATGAAGAGCAGGAAAAAATCGGTTATCTTTTTAAATTCTGCTGACATACGCCGATAATAACGTTTTCCTTTTTTCCAGTGTTTATTTATGGTCAAGGAGATCAACACAGAGATACGCAGACTCAATAATGGACACGCGTGCATATCAAATTGTGGCGGATTGTTTTGTCATATACCGGGCATGGTTATAGAAACACACGTATACTGTGTCAGTGCGCGACTGCCCTCTAGACACCCCTGAAACAATGGGTTTTTAATGAGCTCTTCAGTTCAGTTGGGGTAAGAGATGGAAGCATGCAATCTGATATGTGTGACAGTTCACTCATCATAACATGAATATTTGACTACCCAGATCTTTTCATTTACCTGGTCCTTCTGCACTTTTATGAGCAAACTGTCAAACAATGCTGCTACATCAATGCTTTTGTCTGAAATGGCTTTTAAAAAAATATATGCAATATTTTATGATATACAACCTCGGTAATGACTATTTCTCTTGGGAAATGAATCTCTTTTTTATCAAACAGGAATGAGAACAGTATTGTGAACTCCCCTGGCTTGGGGATAGAATATACATTTGTGTTTGGTAGTCTTATGGCCAGAGTGTCGTAGTATAAACTCTGTTCTCGCACTTTATGCCACACTGACTGGTTCTATGGCTATAGAGGTGCACTGAAAAACAATGGTTTTTCAAAACTGCAGGTATACGGCAGCGGTCATGTGTGTGGGAGGGTAAGCGGTGGATTGTGTGTTCCAATTATAGTTATAATTTTGCCGACTCAGCAGTTCTACACTTTCATTACGGTGCCCTTATTTCAAATGGAAATGCTTGAGAATGCAATCCACACGCAACATTTTTGTCGTTCCAGATGCTGGTCTCTGTAGAATTATCCTCGCACAGGTCTATAAATTGTGATCTCTTGCAATGATGTCATTTGCCCACCAGGTGGTGCTCAGTGACAGTGTGTCGCTGAATTAAAAGCGGTCCACTGGCAGCTTTGAAGTAAATTCACAAAAACTAAAATGACAGCTAAGCACAAAATGTCATAGCCAAATGGAACGTACACCTTAAGGGAGTCCTTTTCAAAGCCATTGGAAGTGTGTTTGGAAGATAAATAAGTATTCACCCATGGGCGTTTCAATCAACATTTATGACACACGTAGCCAACATCAAGCCGCTACATACATAAATGGGTCCTTAAACTGAAAATGACATATAACAGAAAATTAATTAGCACAACATTTTATGAAACCATAAAGTAACCAAATATGACTTTATTAGGCTGCCGCTTATCTGACCATGGAGCCTAGTGTGGGTACTGATGGCTGGATATGATGCTTGCATCTATTCCCTCCAATATACAAAAGATGCACACTCTGCCTATTCTCCTGAAATGTGCTGTAGCAGCGCTGTCTTGCTGGTCTTCCCCCTGTCATATATATACAGTATATACAGTCAAGCCGGAAAGTCTACACACCCCTTTCACCTTCTCCACGTTTTATTACGTTTCAGACTTATACTACAATAGATTGAGTTCATTTTTTGCCTCAAACATCTACACACAATAGCCAATAATGACGAAGTGAAAACAGGTTTTTAGAAAATATGCAATTTTATTTTACTGACAAAAATAGGTTATTTAGGGGTTACATATCTGTACACACCCTTAGCCTAATACTGGGTGCTGCACCTTTGGCAGCGATTACAGCTTCAAGGCGTCTTGAGAAAGAAGCTACGAGCTTGGCACACTTGTTTCTGGAAATTTTTTCCCATTCCTCTTGGCATATCCTTGCAAGCTCTGTCAGGTTGGATGGGGAGCGTCGGTACACAGCCATTTTCAGCTCTTTCCACAGATGTTCAATTGGATTCAGGTCTGGGCTCTGGTTGGGCCACTCAAAAACATGCACAGACTTTCCCTGAAGCCACTGCTTTGTTCTCTTGGCTGTGTGCTTCGGGTCGTTGTCATGTTGGAAGGTAAATCTTCGCCCCAGTCTGAGATCCAGAGCACTCTGGAGCAGGTTTTCTTCAAGGATCTCGGTGTACTTAGCTGCATTCATCATTCCCTCTATCAGGACTAGTCGCCCCGTTCCCGCTGCTGAAAAACATCTCCACATCATGATGCTGCCACCGCCATGCTTCACTGTAGGGATGGTATTAGCCAGGTGATGAGCGGTGCCTGGTTTCCTCCAGATGTGACGTTTAGTATTCAGGCCAAAAAGTTAAATTTTGGTTTCATAAGACCAGATAATCTTGATTATCATGGTTTGAGAGTCCTCTAGGTGCCTTTTGGAAAACTCCAAGCGGGCTGTAATGTGCCTTTTACTAAGGAGGGGCTTCCGTCTGGCCACTCTACCAGAAAGGCCTGATTGGTGGAGTGCTGCCTGGATGGTTGATCTTCTGAAAGGTTCTCTCATCTCCACAAGGATACGCTGGAGCTCTGTCAGAGTGACCAGATCTAGGAAGATTTTTGGCGGTTCCAAACTTCTTCCATTTACGAATGATGGTGGCCACTGTGCTCTTTGGGACCTGTAAAGCTGCAGAGATTTTTCCGTACCCTTTTCCAGATCTATGCCTTGACACAATCCTGTTTCTGAGGTCTGCAGATAATTCCTTTGACCCCATGGCTTGGAGTTTGCTCTGACATGCACTGTCAACTGTGGGACCTTATATCGGCAGGTGTTGGCAATCCCCAATCATGTCCAATCAATTGAATTTATCACAGGTGGACTCCAATTAAGTTGTAGAAACATCTCAAGCAGTATCAGTGGAAACAAAATGCAGCTCAGCTCACTTTTGGGTGTCATATCAAAGGGTGTGCACACTTGTGTACATATGATATTTTACATTTTGATTTTTAATAAATTAGCACAAATGTCTAAAAACCTGTTTTCACTTTGTCCTTATGGGCTATTTTGTGTAGAATTTTGAGGGAAAAAAATGAACTCAATCTATTGTCGAATATGTCTGTAACGTAATAAAACGTGGAGAAGGTGAAAGGGGTGTGCAGACTTTCCGGCTTGACTGTATATATACAGTGAGCACCATAATTAATTGAAGAGCGACACATTTTTTATTATTTTGGTTCTGTACTCTATCAATTTGAGTTTGAAAGGATACAATGATAATGATGTTGTGCAGATTGTCAGCTTTAATTTGAGGGTATTTTCATCCATATCAGATGAACTGTTTAAGAATTATAGAACCTTTAGTACATTAGTACATTGCCCCCCCTCCATTTTAGGGCATCAACAAATATTGGACAGTTTAACATAATGTAGAATAAAGTAATAATATTTGGTCGCAAAGCCTTCGCATGCCATGACTTTCTGATGTCTGTGACCCAACAATATAAAAAAACAATTGATATCTTATTTTCTGGTACTCTTACAAGCGATACTATAACCTCTCTGCATTTGAATGGATCTCTATGGGAATTTGGCAGTGGGACTAGATTTAGCTGTACACTGGAACAGTATGGAACACATGGTTGGCTAAAAGTCATCAAGGGTCTGATATATCAAACAAGCCTTAAACCATCACTCTGCTGCCAGACATGGAGTAAATATGGATGGATAACTTGAAGGGTTTCTTCTCCTGACTTATTTTTTCATAGAGTTCAATAGGAACATTTGTCAGGAGAAACAGGATCCATAGAGATCCATTCAAATGCAGAGAAGTTATAGAATTGCTTGTAAGAGCACCAGAAAATAAGATATCAAGAATCTTTTGATATTGTTGGGTCAAAGACATCCGGAAGGGGGGGTGTACAAAAGGTTCTATAATTTCTAAACGGTTCATCCGATATGGATGAATATACCCTCAAATTAAAGCTGACAGTCTGCACTTCAACCTCATTGTCATTGTATCCTTTCAAACTGTGCTAGAGTACAGAACCAAAATAACAATAAATGTGTCACTTTCCAACGAATCAATTAGTTATGGTGCTCCCTGTATAGTCATTGCATATCAACCCCCCTACAGTACCTTTACGGTCCCCTGCATTCAGCCTAAAAAGGGCAAGATGTGGGTAATATGGCAGACATGGTGCCTAGTAGTAAACAAATGACATGTTGATTTCAAGTAACCTCAGAGTTGGCCGTGGGCACAAACACTCTATGCAGTCATTTAGGGCCAAAAACAAGTGAGCTGTTAAGTTGTGGATGTGATTTATGTCAGAGCCCTTTGGGGACATGACAGCATTCTTGTTTAGGGACACCAAACCCCTTGGGCCGACTCTGAGTAGCCTATTACATTTGCAGCTTCAAGCAGAACTTTACAGCTGATTTCATGATAACGTTTCTAGCGACAATACAGGTGCAAACGATTAGCTTATGTGGTGGGAATAACAGTTACTCAAACCGGCGCTGTGGCTCCTGTCCTCAGACGTTAGCACGATACGCCTTTTCTCCGCTTTCCAAGAAGCCATGCTTTTAGGAGTGCTTATGCATTTCAGGCCTATCTTATATCATTAGATGCAACTTCATATGCAAAAACGCAGGGAGAAACGGTCGTATCTCGGATCAGCTGTGAAATGCAGAGGAGAGTCGCCAGGGACAGTTTGGCTGTAGCGATAGCGCATCTGGCCGTCGCAGCTGCCTTGCCTGATCTGCGCTAGTAGGCTACGTGCCGTTTTTTTGGGAGTATTACGAAGTGGGCATCTGGCCACCCTCGGGCAATGTTGCACCAGGGGAATAGACGCTGGCGACTTCTAGATGCCACCTAACATCACATAGCGCACAGACTTGGCGTACCGTTCCTCGTCGGTTGACAAACAGCACCCATCGATAATTGAACTGCTCGTTATAAATGCTAAGACACAGCGTATTTAAATTATTTTTTTTGTTTGTTGAATGGGTTTTTTTTCTGTCCGGTACAGGATTACTTTGGCTTCCTGTTTGCCACGGAACAGCCAGTATTCTAAGACAGTGATTAATGTGAGTCCTAACGAAAATGAAAGGAAAGATAAACTAGTATTCCTATCCTTGAGAATGCTGAGATAAGTCCAACTCAGTCAGTTCATAAGTCACAAAAGCTTAGATGGTATTATATGCCGATGATAGAAAATAAATGCATCCCTACTACCCAGAATTGAGACGGGTGTGTGCGGGTTGGACCCGTAATGCACGACTCAGAACACAAACTTTATAATAAATACCCGCAAGGGCTTTATTATGAGGAAATCCAAAAACGTAGTCACACAAGCAAAGTCCAAAAACCAATAAATCCAGCCAGACCAAAGATACAGTACCGAGGGAGAAGGCAGTCTCGAAGTCGGTATCCATGCAAGAGTTCGTTAACCAGAGTAGCTGTCAGCGGAGCAGAAGTACAAAACAGGGAAAAAGCAAAGTTCGTAGTCGTGGGGCGTAGCAGGAGTCAGACCGAAGTCCTATCCGCGGGGCAGAGGTACAAACAGACAGCAGGCAAAACTCGTGGTCAAAAACAGGCAGTGGAAACAATAGGCAGGCAGTAACGATGGTCAATAAACAGGCTAGATCAATAACGGTGGTCAAAACAATGGAAAAACGCTCAAGAGTGACAATAGTAAACTAAGGCAACAATTTTGCAACGAACAGACATGAACACTGAGCTTAAATGCAGGTGTAGACAGGTGCAAACATTTATCTTGAGAGCAGCAGGAAATTCACAACAGCTTGAGAAAATGAGACACGTAACAAGGCAATTAGTAAATCGTTAGTAGTTAGCCTATCCTGACCTAGCGTTAGTAAATTAGTAATCAACATGCACAAGAAACGTAAGGTAAACATGAACACATGGTTAGATAGTTAGTATTACCCAATCCTGATCTAATGTTAGTATATTAGAAACTAGACAAGGGAGAATGAAACAATTAGGGAAGCGTGAGTGACAGCAAGAGAAGAAACAGCATGAACGCAAGGCTGCGGAAAAACATGGAAATATGTATGCAAACAATGAACTGCATCGTAACATAAACAGAAAATAAACTGTGACAAACACGAAACGTGAAACATGGCATAAATATGACAGAAACGTAACAAGAATCCCACAAACGCAAATATGACTTCCACCGGCTGCCTTATTTCTTAATCTGTGCACTAGGGCATGTCTTCATTACATATTCCCAAAAAACTAAACCGATAGTTAACCAGACCTTTAACATACTGCTTTCTAGTAGTTCTATTTTGTGCTGTTAGACACACTCCTCTCTCCTGCATACAGGGCACCAATATAATTATGTATGAATTGATTTTGAGGTTTACAGTACTTCACTTGGGGTCATTTAGCCTCTTTACATTATCATACCATTTTTGAAATCCTAATATTTCATTAGGTGTCCGCCGATGAGATAAAAGCCCTAGTATGTGCTTAATTATCACTGGCAGCTCGCAGAAACACACTACACTGCGACTGACTTTATGCTAATTGTACTTGTATGGAGCCCACAAGTAGGTCAGACTGATGTACAACGTGTGTTCTTTCTGTGAAGGAACTGGGCTATGGAAAGGAAAGAATTGGGGTGGCGAGGAAAATGAAATGAAATGCTGCGGTTCTCACACCTGAAGGTAGAGCGTAGCCTCCGGCTTTGGGATGCGACCCTGGTTAAAGGCTTTCATTGCCCTCCGGCAAGAATATGTTTGTTTTCCCCGTTGGCCATTTTGTTTGTGAAATTGAGGCATCACGGTCTGATGGAACAGAATTGCATCATCCGCAGCTGGAAGTAAAAACGGGGCCGTTTTCAAATGTTGGTCAGGTGCATCAGTATTAAGCAAAAGTTCTGACTGAATTTTTCTTCCTAAACCAACTATAATTATGGGACCAACTTTCCTAGTATAACTAGTGATTCTATTGCGTCTCTTACTACCGCACCTGCTATATCAGCTATTATGTGGGGAAGTGTGGAACTGTGTGGACGTGCGGAACTTCTCTCCCCCACAAAGTAATAGAAAAAAAAACAAAAAAAAAGTTAGTATAATTCCAAAAGTGAATGCTCTCCTCATGTAACCCCCCCCCCCGTTACCCTATGTGCTGTTCGCCCTGTTTTGGGGACATGTGGACACAAGGGCTCAGAGGTACCGAATAAAAAGAGGTGAAAAGCTCTCAGTGCAAGAGAAAGGATAAAGGCGTGGTGATCCGTGGCAGTCACGCCCAGCCCCAATCGCTCCCCGCACCCCTCCCCTCCCCTGGGCCCGTCCTTACCGCTGATGTCCGAGCCAGCGGGCTGGCGGGGACAGGCCCCGCCCGTAGTAATCAGGGTAATGTAGTGAGTCAGCACGATGGCTGGCGGCGGAGGCAGGGCGGGGAGGGGAGGGGAGGGGAGGATGCTGGGTTTGGAGAGCTGGCCGCTGCACGGAGAGAGAGAGGGGGGAGGGCAGAGAGGGAAACGGGCTGTCACCTCCCATCAGGATCCTGAGACAGACGGGGAAAAGGATCTCAGGGCCGCCCGCGCATCCCGTCGGCTCCCAGGAACGGCCGCTTGGCAGGGCCAAGGCTTAACCTAGACGTCTCCTGCTCCTCCTCCACCTGCTTCTCCTCCTCGGTATTTTCTCCGCTTGTTGTCTTTGCAGCCACCTAGACCGTCAGCGACCGCCAAACCGCGTGAGCCAAACTGTAACTGTACACTCCTTTGAGTAGACTGACAGGAGGCATAACAGCTGTCAAACAGGTGGCCGTGGCGACGCGCGATAGGCATGTGTGGATTCGGCCGTCGCTGAGGCGGTTCAAATTCCTCTCGACCACAGCTGGAAAGCGCGTCGAGCTCGGCCAGTAGCTTTCTCCTCAGGTAAACGAGCGGGACGAGAGCGTCGTCCTCCAGTGTCCTTTTTTTCGACCGCCTTTCAGGTTCGCAGGGTAACGTGGACTCAGTTTGCAGCCGAAACGCCTGAAAGTGATGGCATTTTTTACTCTGTGTTTTGGATGTGACCAGAAGGATTTTTTTTTTACGTGAGTGTCAGTTTTGACTTTTTGTCCTCTGAGCACCCTGCTCCTTTGTGGCTGTGGAAACTTTCGCTGCCGTGGGTGGTGCTGATTGCGTTGTGGAGCCAAGCCACCAGTGCGGCACGGCGGCTTCTGCGCTTGATTAATCGGGGCTTCTGCAATTAATCATATTTATGTTGCTAACGTGTTGTGTTGCGAGGCACATGCAGGGAGAGCTGTGTGATCCTCCATAATATTTTCTTTCTCCCTGGTATCCGGGTTAGTCTGCTAACCGGTAAGTTCACTCGTAAGTGTGTTACATGGGCTGCCTCAAAGCAATCTTTTACTTCACAGCGGTGGCTTGGTGTTTTTGGTGTGATGAAGGCGGTATCAGCGGTATTCAGAGTCTGGCATTCCTTTTCCGGTTAACCTTTCAACAGGTGTTAATAATCACGTGAATACTGTGAATCCTCAAGCTCTCCGGGGGCTTGTTTTGCTAAAGTGCTCGTTTTCAGTGTGGGGACCAAACCAAAGGATGTTTATTGAGTCCTGACCATGCGCGGCAGTGCCAACTGTGGCTGGCAGCCCTGCAGGGCGGCATGTAATTGGCCATAGAGTCACCCATCCGGGTACAGTTTAGGGTTCTGAGGGCATGCGCGCTCCACAGTGTGATAATGGAATGACAGAAGACGATGCAAGAGAATAGGCAGTTAATATGTGATTGGCCATTCCAAATTTGTAGGAAAAATTAGTTTAAAAAAACTTTCCATCACTGCAGTGTAAAAACATGGTGCGTTTGAGCATATTTAATTTTTAGGATATAAAATTTTTCTTTGAGAATTATGTGTGAAATCTGTGACTTTACAAACAACAGCATTTAATGTTAGAAAATGTATGTGTACATGAGTAATAAGATAATATGTTTCCATTTTCTTTGTGCAGAGGTAATGCTAAAATGTCACGTTGTCAAATTTTCAGGATAAAGAGTAATCTTATAAAAAAATTAAAAAATTACCCAATGATGCCCTATCATTTAATTCTAGCGTCAGTGCCACGGTGTGACTGCGTATCTCCTGTGTGTGCAGGTAATGTGGGTATGCAACTTGTGCCGAAAACAACAAGAAATCCTCACAAAATCGGGAGACTGGTTCTACAGCGGCGGCCCACGGCAGCCGGGCGACTGTGAAGCCCACTGCGCCCGCCGCAACGAGGAGGCGCCTCGGGAGAAAAAGGCCAAACTGCAGGACCCGTACTATTACCCGGGAACCTCAGGGGACGTGCCCGCCGCGGACAGGAACTCACCTCACGGGTCCCTCAGAAACGGGTCGGGCCTGAGGTACTCGGACCCAGGCCACGCGCCCATCAACAGGTAAGGGGGGAGCCGGGCCACCGCTTTCGGTTTCTGCGGTTTGAGTTTTCACTCGCGAGGACGGGACGCGTGGCAAAAGGGGCGGCTTTGACCGCGGAAGCGCTGTATACCGTATGAAGTCGCGGAGGCGAGGGGTTAGGAGGTCTGATCGAGTCCACTCGTGAGAAACGTGAAAGGTTTAATAGTTTAAACCCGTAAAGTCGGGTTGTCAGGTTTCGCGCTCACAGCAAATTTCAGTGCCGTTTGCTCTTTTTTTTTTGATTATTTAAAATGATTAAACATTAAATTCTTTGTTAAACTAAGCTTATAGATATTTTTTTTGGGGTGAGTGCAGTTGTAAATATCTCGTACTGTTTCTCTTGCTCTTGGGAGAGGTTAGTGGGATGATAGAATTAGCTTTTCTGCCCTTGTGAATGCATCTTGTTGTTTTTATTGTTAGGTGGTATGGGATTTGTGATGAGCTTGTGAAATCAGTCATGACAGAACACAGCTACAATGTTTTGTTAAAGACAAGGAGCAGATTTTGGTTCTCTTTAGTATGCCATAGGAAGGAGGAAGCAAACTGAACATTGTGGGAAGTGAGGCCTGTCCATTCGTGGCTTCTTGATATCAGGTCCAAGATGACATAAGAGGATGTTACAGGTGTATTACCGCTCATGGCCACACGATGGCAATTTTCCCTCTCAAGCACATGAGAGGCCTGAAAACTAAAGAACTCAGAAAACCACCCTAGAGTCACGATTTTAGAAGCATCTTCGCTTCTGTGTGTCAACGGGGGTCCGACTAAGGTGCATCTCCCCCAGAGTTATTCCATGACGTGTCCTTTCGCGAGGAACAGATGTCTCCCTCAAGTAGCTTCCGCAGCGCGGGACACGGATCTCGCTTCGTGCTGGGAGGAGGGGATTGGCTGGCGATTTGTGCCGTCTGTGGCAACGTGGGCCTGCCGTGCCACCTGAATCCCTATAGAGGCCATTCTTTCCCCTTGCATGTCAGGGCAGCAGGGGAGGCCACTCACGGGCCCCCGTCCGTCCCCAAAGGTCGTCTGGTCTTCAGCGCGCTGGATTGTCGCCCTGTTACCTTGCCTGCCATTTATTTCACCGCTGACAGGTTGAGTACCGACGGTCAGCACTCTTTGCTTCAGCTGTGGGCAAATGGCAGGGCCTGCGGTTGGCTGCTCTGCGCTGCTGTCCCCCCCCCCCCCCCCCAAAATGGCGCTGGGTAATCAGCGTGCTGTGAACTGCATTTGCAGCAGAGGCCCAGCAGAATCGTTAGGACTGTTTAAGCGTGTGTACTGAGTCTGTGCTGGCTGAGCCGCGCTGGAGGCTAGTGCTCTGGTCCTCAGCATGCTACGCGTTTCTTCTGCTGTCAGAGGTAGATGCAGTGTTGTCGGGGGCAGTGATGAAGTGGAAATGCAGGGAAAACACGAAGCGTGACAAATGTGTGCGTGTGCATGCGAGTGTGTGTGCATGCGTGTACATGAGTTATTATGTGTGTGTGTGTCTACGTGTATGTATGCATGTGTGTGTGTGTGCGCATGTATGTGCACGCGTGCACATGAAATTTAGTGCTGGTGTGTGCACGAGTATGCGTGTGAGCTCACGTGCACGGTGAGTGCGTGTGAGTGCATGCGTGTGTGTATTTGTGTGAGTGCATGCGTGTGCGTATTTGTGTGTGTGTGTGTGTGTGTTTGTGTGTGTGCGTGCGTGCACATGTGTACATGAGTTTGTGTTTGTGTACACGCGTGTGTGTGAGTGTGCATTTTCAGCACGCCCTTTCCGTGTGCTTCCCCTTCATAGAGATAAAGGTGAGCCTTTTTGACGTGCTTACCATATGGCCAAATAAAACCTTGTCTGCTTTCATCAAGGTTCAGCAAAAAAAATGGTTACGTGACGCGTAATGCTCTAGAAAGAAATCGGAAAGCAATTCAAGTGGATTGGAAATTGTTTTGATGTGTGACACTTTATATCTTGAGACACTTTATATCTGATGCTATTTGAATTTGAACAGTAAACTGTGAGCTCTTGGAATTGGTCAGAGATAGTCTCTCACAAGCTGGGAGTTTCAGGATAAACCGGGTATTGGGAATATTGGGAAGATGGCCATCTGATGGCAGAAACATGGATTGCGCAAGACAAATGGACCATGACTCTCACTCTCCTTTTGGCTGTTATTCACCTCGTTTCTGGAATTCAATTCCAAGCCACATCAGAGGTGCAGCCAACATGGGCTCTTTTAAATCGGGTCTTAAGAGATACCTGTTTTAATTGATTTATTTCTGTAAGTTTTGACAAATCTATATGCCAACCTTTTCCCTATCTTTGGAAGTAATACTCTACAGCACATCATTAAATTATTGTTTTATAAAAACAAGTGAAACTAGGTAGTATCTGTGTATTCATGGATGGATTCCAGTTGGAAATGATTCTGACACCAATATGCCATTTCTCAAATTGTCTTTCTACATATACAGTATGTAATTGATTTACCAAACATAATGTACTCATCACATTGGAATTGGCTAGTTGACGATTTTCTAATTACAAACAACTTACTGACAGATATACTCTAAAAATATGTAGCAGTGACTCGTTTGTTTGCTTGATAGCCAGATAGTGCCGATTGAAATTTTAAAATCAATACGACCTTTCTTTTATATGAGCACACAGTTTGTCTTTATCGGATGGTGTTGTGACAAAAGGGAGAAGTTGCAGTGAACAATCACTGATTTGACTAAAGGCTGAGTTAAAAGTTGACATACTGTGTCTGGAAGTTGCCCATCAGAAATTTCTCGGGATAATACCAAAGACATGATTGATTGGGGAAGGCCCTCAAATAGAAGTCCTGCAACATAAACGCCAGGAGTCACTTTCATTAATCTTAAAGAATGTTTAAATTAACTCTGATTCTATTTCACTGGGAAAAAGCTGACAGCCTATTTATAACAAGAAATAACTTAGGAAAGAGTCTAATTTATCTTGGTCTCGGAGGTGCCGTTTGAGTGAACACACAGATACTGCAGGACAAGTCACTGATGAAGCTGATGAAAGAACAATCATTATGCTGGGAGTATCATTTCATTACTCGCTTGTCTTCAGAGGTCGAAATCCAGGGGACATAAAGTAAAAGTCCTACCATGTGTTTCTTCCACCCGTAGACTCAGCCAGCTGATTTCACTAATTAGTTCTACCTCCTGGCTGAATAATTATGTTAATTAGCAAATCCAGGTGATTGGAGCAAAATACTGAGGAGGACTTTTACTTTATGTCCCCTGGATTTTCACCTCTGCTTGTGTTTTCTGAGGTTTCACACTTTTATTCATTCAAACTTCATGCAGCCTTCCACCTCCTCCCCCAGCCCACCAACTCAATTGTTATGCTGTTTTATAGGAGCAACATTATTATTATTATTATTATTGCAAAACAAGCCATAAAACAATCCCACAGTTGTATTTAGTTTTGAAATATTTTTGTTATGCGAGGAATTATTGTGGGATGAATACGGTGTAAAATTCACAGGGGAAGTTGGAGGAGGGATAAAACATTTTGTGATATCAACTCTTCTGGCTATTTTCTTCTAATGTTCAAACGGAGTCATGATATCAAATATTTTTTTTTACTTTTGCATTCGGTTCAATGAGAGCCTTGGAAGCGGTGGATTACAGTACTTTATGAAATGTTCGATTTTGGTGACCGTAGAAAACAGAACACTGACTAAACTGCTTGTTTTATTGAGAGGCTTATGTCTGTATCGTCTCAGGCAGGAAGCTAAAAAGTGAGCAGATGCAATCAGACAGTGGAGTGGGAAAGCAATTAGAGGGATTATGTAACAGCAGAAATTGCACATTTAAGTGTTTTTCAGCAGAGGGGAGCTCCACTCCTCTGGGTGCCATTTGGGAAGATGGGCAGAGCTCACTGTTGAAAGAACATGTCAGGGATTTTGCATTCATGCACAACCTCTGTTTTGGATCTATTATCTTTAATTGCTCTTTATTTCTGGGTAAAGATATTGAAAAACAAGTACAGGGAACAAAAGTCTACTGAATTAGGTGTTAATTATACTGCATTGTGTTGTATATAGAAGTGCTTCTATTTATTGTTATTCTTCTTTTATCTCTTATATGGCTTGTGTTTGTAGTATACCTAATAACATGTCGTTGAGCTTGAGAAAGATGATATATCATAAAATGAATTGTCATTAGCCTACCATCATTGCTGCTTATTAAAATAACTGTTATTAAAATACAGATTAAAGAATGTGGTGGATATGCGTTGGTTTTGATTACTGGCCATGCTGCTGCTTTTATTACCTAAAAAAACATGTTTATGCCATAAATATGCAATGGTTAAAATATTGATTATTAGGTATGCAACGGCTATAGTGCAATTATTCTCATGTCTCCCTAGACTGCAAGCCACTGCGCTGTTTGTGCCCTCACGCCCGCCGCTACCTTTGTTTCTTCTTTTTGTTAAATTGCCTTGTGCTTTACTGCGACTGACTCCCATCTGTACGGTTGGATATTAGGAGACAACCCCCTGTCCTCCCACACAGAATGTGCTCCGGTGATTTGTGTGTAAACTGTCGGGGCCATTAGGTTTCATCCCAGCAGAAGTCCCGTCCTCCTGCCTCTCCCCCACCCTCAGCCACCGCTTTAATGGTATTAGGGTGCCTTGTCCACCTCCTTTATTACTTCTGAGAGTTGACGGTTGGCAGCCAGATGTGGCTAAAGTCCTGACGACAGCATCTCGCTTGCACCGTGCGCGTGTATCGGTGTGCGAGAGTGTGAGTGAGTGGGTGAGCCGGGGGTGTGCGCGAGTGAGTGTATATTTTTAATAAGCTTGGAGAAATGAGTTGTGTGTGTGAAAGCGGTCCCTGAAGCTCCGTACAGCGATGCCTGGGAAAGATGCCTCGCTGCTTTTTCCCGTTCGTTTACCCCCCTCCTCCGCTCTGAAGAAATCTTGCTACAGTCAGGCGAAAAGCTGTCCCCGTGCCTACATTTTTCTCAGGCCAAGTTCGGACCATAATGACTGAACGATTAACTGCCGACTGCTGCTCATTAATGCATACTTTTTACAAAGATCAGAAGAAATATGGAACTTGATTGGCGTCTTTTCGTTGAATGTTCCCGGGAGATATAGGGACTCCGGCGAGAGGACAGGTGGATGTGTTATTTCTGAAGGAAAAGGGCCGTACCGAGGATAACAGAAGAGGAGAAAAGGAAAATGCAGTTTGAGACATTGCGTCAGTTTTGTAGCTCTGTTCTATCTCATTTTAATGGGGCTTTCTCGCCGCCTCAGAATATTTTGCAGACAGAATTGCTTGAGCAGGCGCTAAGCAACATCGGGTGAGTGATGCCTTTGAAATACCGTGATATATGAAGGGTTTCCCCGTTGGCAGATCGGAGGTGTATCCGTGCCGAGGGGGGGGGGTCTCGCTTATTGATTACAAGCCTTTGTGAAGGCATATCGGGAAATTGCCGCTGAAAATGTCCTTCACTGAGCTACGGGGTGGATGGTGCTGTTTGCGCTGAAGGGGGCAGGGTTTTGAGACTGTATTCATCCTTAAAATAATCAGCTGTTAAATTGACGAGAACCCGAGATACTGTATATGTAGTACAGTGTGTTCCTGCCGCATGTGTCGCCTGCGCGGCAGTGTAGGTGCCTCTGAAACCAAGTAGCATTCCGTAACACCGCTCGTATTTACGACAACACTCTCTGCACAGCGTTAATTACGCCAAAACTGTATCTTGCCTTGCTTAGCTTATACTGTGTGTCGTTCTTTTCGGCAGTCCGCGAGGGCTTTGATGACTGCTGATAAATGTTAGGGGCGATTATATCAGTTTTGCCGTAATGCTATTTAATTAAAAGGTTGCATGCTGCGAATGCTTCAACTTCAGAGCCAGGCTCTACCATTTTAAAGACCCCCCATCCTTCGTGTGTTATCCAGAATGGGTTATTTGTGAAATGCGGGATTCTACTCGCGTGCTCTGCTTGTAACCTCCAGCCATAGCGTTTTAAACCAAGTCGTTCCCCCACCCCAACCTTTGCGCATCGTTTATAGACCAATGTTGTACAAAGTGGTGAGACACCTATGCAGTTTAAATGATAGACATACAACAACAACAACAGAAAACAATACATTTTGTCATATTATACCCTGCTGTGTTGAATATTCTGGTATTTATGGCTGCACTTAGACCTACAGTTGGCTACATTGCAATGTCTAACATTGTCTTAATGGGGTTATGTAAACTGTCTTGCTACTAACAGTTTCAAATGTATGTGCCTTCCTTCTGTAACCAATGCTGAAAAATGTTAAAACTCTGCAAATGATTGTGTGTGTGTGTGTGTGTGTGTGTGTGTGAGAGAGAGAGAGCACAGGGGGGAGAGGGGGCAGGGCTGCCACACTTTAAAAAGCGAAAAAGGGAAGCTTACGTTGTCACGATTCTTACAGAAAGTCAGTTGTGCAATCTCCGTATAAACTAGCCGAGCTGCCTGATAGCTAAAGTGACTTCAGAAACCTCTACGGTTATGTGGTTGTGGGTTTTCTACTCCTGGTCAGGTTTGTAAATGTGCTGTAATGCCGTTACATTTGTTCATCAGCAGTACAGGATGGGACAAACCGTTAGCTTGTTCTGTGGGGTTAATTCAGATGCCATCAGTGCCTGGACCTCCACACATATTTACAGCGCAGTGGGGACCACCCCCTGCATTTGCTGGCGTGGACAGCGTGGTTAGGAGTTACGAGCTGTGCACCCTGAGGATTGTGGGCTATTTTTCTCTCGCTCTCTTCTTCCCTCCCTTAGAAATAATTCACAGCGTCCCATCCTCCTCTGCCCCCTCACATTACATGGCCAATGGGCTGAGGGTGTGGGTTACACTGGAGCCGGTGCACCTACAGTATAATGTGATCAAATGCGAGTGGCTGAATTGCTGCTGTTCTGTGTACTCCCTCCTTTCTAAACATCAACTTCCCACATCAACAAAACATCTCTAAAATCACGTAAATATTATTATTTCTTTTGGCAGCAGGAAAATCCAACACCTAACGTTAAACTCTAAGCCAGATCCAAAGACATCCACAATTGAGGCAGGCGATAGTGGTTTATGAGGCAGATATACATGGAGCTGAAGTACTGCTAAGGTTTTGATGGGGCTGTAGTTTGTGCTCCTTTTTGTGATGTTAACTTGACCAGGCTGTGCAATGCATCATCTGAGCTGTGACATTGTAGTGCGAACACGGATATCCCACTGCAGACCCCAGCGGAGACTCAAGCGCCGGTTACACATACTGGGAGCAGACTTGGGTGCCGCTGGCCTCGTGCCAAAGAATCTGCATCTGTCGAAGAACAGAAACAGCTCGTTGAAATATTTGGATTGGCCCTGTTATGAAATAGGTGCAGCTTTATCACGTGCGCATCCCTGGGATGAGTCCCAGAGTCCAAACTCATTATCCTGTATTTATGCAAATTAAATGATTTTGCCTTACTCGTGATTTTTTTTCTATACTCTAAAGCCGTCCATATTTTGGTTAACAAAATACGATCTTTTCACAATGCTATCAAAATCATTATTTCTCATTTTCCTTGTATGAATCTCGAGACTTCGTTTCTCATTTTCTTGCACATATCGTTGTAAACTCCACTGGACTCATTGGTATTCAGTTGCCTGCGTGGATTACATGTCAGCTCATTGCGGAGTTGTCCAGTTGGCATAACCCATATGAATGCTTGAGCGTTGCTTCGATGCCTCAAGCAGAGAACTTGCCGTTACCGCCAATGTCAAAGGGGTTCGACCTTTGATCCACCTGACTGAAGAGGTGGATGATTTCATTGTCATCATTACTAGTGTTTGGCACCATTTGGTGAACGCTGTTATTGGGAGCAGCGTACAGTACAGTCTCACCATTGAAAGTGTGTGTCACTGGAGCAGCTGGAACAAGGGCAGGCTGTGTGTACAGTCGGCGTGCGGAAATAACCGCATGTGCTCCATTAAACATTAACGATCTCCCACACATCCGCACAAAGACTTAAAAACTAATATCCAACTCCTGCATAGCAGGGAAGCATTAGAAGAACAGTGAGCAGAAGGCAAAACAGCATTGATTGAAACAGAATAACCTCCCCCCCCCCCCGATATTTACTCTACCCAATCCTGGAACAGCCCCTCGAAGGAAGCGGGCCCTCCGCGGCAAATGGTGGGCTCAGGCAAGGGACGGGCTCGAGCGCCACGTTCAGCCTCCGTTCGATGGCAGAGGGTAGTCTGGGGCAGGGGATGAAATGAACCAGTGGCCAGAGTGGCTTGTGGATTTGAAAAATCATCAGCCATTTTCAACATTTTACCAGCTATGTTACCTTTTTACAACGTAACATAACCTGGTTGGTTACCTGCCAAAGTGGCTCCTAGAGTAGGAAATCTCACCAGCGTTTGCCTGGTGGCGGGTGTTAATTTCACACCCCGGTCTGGGGGTTGTGATTTCCGTCCTGTCCCGTCCCGTCCCGGTGCCCGCTCGGTTCGCGATGCCGGGTGTCGCCGGGGAGACGGAAGCGCTTTGAGGACAACGCCTGTGATGGATGTGCACGAGCACTCCGGAGTCTTAAACCGACCAGTTCCACTGCAGCCGCAGCGGCGTCCAGATGCGGTCGCCCCAAAATTGCATCGCATCCGATCCGATTCCATTGCTGAAAGAAGCCTTTAAATAACACACCTTTTTGACATTTAATCTCTATGGCAGTGGTTGAATTTCGGTTGGAATTCTCTTCATCGCAGTTATTAATTGCATAATGGACACAGAATACATTGAACACGAGGAAAATTCCATTCGCCTGATTCACAGTGATGTCTCTACTGCCACGTCGTTCACTGATAAATACTTTGTGACACAGAACTCAGGATGTTGACAATAACCATGAACAGAAGAGACATAATGTGCATTCAGGCTACACAGAATACGAAGAGATACTATATTTTCCTTTTTGACTCCAGTATGTTTAACATGTCTAGTGCTCTTTAGATCCTGGTCAGACAGATTGCTCTGACCGTAGGATTCACGGTCAAGCCCCTCTGTTAGCATACCGTATGTGTTTGGGGTCCTGCCAGAGGACCGGCTCTCTTCCGCCCCGCCATCCTCACAGGTTCACCCCCCGTATCGGTTCTAAGGCCCTGTTACCCAAATCACGGTCCTTGAGGGCCGAGAACCACTGGCTTTCCACTCTCCCTTTACCTGGGAGTCAGGTGTGAAGACAGTCTGGCCAATCAGTAGCACTAATTTTTCAGTTAATTACCTTGGAGAAAAAGAAAACCAGGGCCGGATTTGGATTCGAGGGCCAGAATCGAGCATCCATGTTCTAAGGGTCCCATTGGAGGACTCTGGAGGAGCGCTGAGCGCCACCGCGGTATGCTCTTACATGTGCTGGTGTCCTGGCCCTCTCTTGCTGGAGACACACTCTTTGTGTTGCTACACTAATGGGCTGTGCTTTTAAACACAGCACCATGCATTATGCATGCACTTCGGTGGAAGTCATAATGGGGTACGGGAGCTGTTCTTAGAAGTCCCGAACCTTACGGTACTGCACGCCGTGAGCTCCCCGTGCGTGCTCGCTCCAGGAACAGGGGTGACACTCTGCCCCCTCCGAAACAAATACAAGTTGCCCGGAGTGACGGAAAGGGGATTTCTGGTTATCGTTTTAAGGCTGAACAGAATCGGAGCTGAACTTTTAATAAAATAGCATGGAGGCAAAGGGAGGCTGCACTTACCCGTTCTGAATAGACTTTAGCCAGCGGCCATACCGTCCTGTCACTTGGTCAAGTGGGGCTGTGTTGGGCTAATACTGTACCGGGGAAGCTTTGTTGGAAAAGCTGTAGCATCGCAAAGCCAGTGGGGGGCAGTCTGCTCGATGACCAGAAAGAAAAAGCAGTTTCCCTGGCGCATTGAAGATGGTTGTTTGGATCAGATTTTAAAACGAGGTCCGGACTCACTGTGGGGTGCTAACCATGACATTCTGGTTAAATTCACAAACTGGTTTTCTCAGTCTGGCCACCTAATGATCTCCTTACAGATGATTGGCTCCAAAATCACCTGAATCTCCTACTTATGTTGGCTTTCTAAGTTGCTGCTTATTTCTCATAATAAGGCTGTATGTGGAGGGCGGGATTCAGCTGATGGGTGCCTCATCGCACTCCTGCGATCTCCTGTGGTCAGTCGGATACCTTCAGTCTGGTCAAGTATCCTCTTCCACCTCACTGTGTGAGTTGAACTGGCGGACTGGGGAGTGAAAAGGAGCGGTGACTGACTGACACCACACGTTCCACACATTCAAGGACAAAAGAACATGCTTAACTTTGCTCTCCCAAATTGACAAAGGAGTTTACAGAAATACCATATACAGTTCATTTAGATTAGTAACACAATTGGAAGAAAGAGGGTCAAAAATGAAAAGGCAGAAAATTATAAGAAAGAAATTCTCGTCTTTTTTGTCTTTGTTGTGTTGGCAGAAATGTGCAAATATGTCCAGAATAGTTTTAGTGATGCGATTGTCTTTTCGCTCTTGTGTGATTGGATAATGGATAATTATGAAGGTGTAATTACTGCGGAAAATGCTTAAAGTTGAATGGGCTGTGTGCGTGCGTGTGTGTCTGTGCGCGTGTGTACAAATAACAAGCTCATCATTTTACAAAAAGCACTGTACATGCATTTGACTCTTGCTGTTGTGTGTCTTTTAAATTTTGTATCTATTAACAAGCTTATAAAATGTGGGCTGTTGTGTTATCTGGGAAATTCCCATCTTTATAGTATACTTTTGAGTGCAGTCTAATGTACAGTTGCTGTGTTGCATAAAAATATGCTTGTATTGCACATTCAGAATCCCTGTTTGTGTAGACAACACGCTTTTCTACATTACTGGGGGGAAAAAACAGAAAACAAACGTCCAAGTTAGAAAATATATATTAATTAGGCTGAAAAGATGTCATTTAATTTGAGAAACCACATTTCTCAGTGTAATGTGGATACTGTATATAACATATTTAATCAAAGACTGGCTTTGTTATATATTAATGATGCCTAACATAAACACACCAATAAAACATATGCCACATTCTGTTATGAAATGTAGCCCTGAATTAGCTTTGTCTGCTCATTTATGTTTTGAATGGTTTACTTGCAGTATTCTGTATGTAGGTATTCATATGTTACTCAGTTTTTAAATGGTCCTGTGTCCTGCAGTAGGCTACATTATAATAATGTGCTGAATAGTGTTGCACGGTATATTGATACTAAAAAGGTATCGATACCCTGCCTTTTAAAAACTGTACAATACTCCATTGTATTAGTACCGATACTTTAAGAATAACAGTGTTTTAATAATTTCCTATGAGTTGTGTGGATGCGCAACCGTGGTCAGTGTGTGTACAGCGATTTGCTTCCACTTCCTGCATGCGTAGAGGGCGTGCCAACCGTCATTTTTGTTCCTCACACGCACGCCGCAGCTTTCATGGTGACACAACGAGAAGCTGCAAGTACAAGTGCTCTTGTCGACCGTCCACGGCTTGTTGACAAAACAGACGCACAGAGTGTAATATGGCAGTACGAAAACGGAAACAATCCAAACCGACGCAAACCGATCCAACGATCCGGAACACACACACAACCAAGCTATATCCGAATATCTGGTCCCGTTTAAAAAAACCGGGCGAACCGAGACCGACCGACCCGTACTTGAGTAAGCGGCCGCGCGGCGCGCGCGTGTGTTTGTTTACAAGCGTACAAGCGTCGGTTTTGTTGTTGTTGTGCGCTACTACATCTCTCTTGTTATAGTATTTTTTGCGTGTCACACATTTCGCTTGCAACGGACAAACGGCTTTAACGGACAACTGCTCCCCCCTATTAGTCCGTTGGATCGAGGTTCATCTGTATTTAGCTATTTAGTATTTAACATAGCTGAGAGTCAGGGCAAGCCCACGGACACCACAAAGCCCATCTGTAAAATATGTTTTAAACCCACGCAGACTAAGAAAGCCAACACATCAAACTTGGCAAAGCATCTCGCCGACAGACATGCCGACCTGTTCAAAGAATTCAAAGTTTAGCAAATGTGATAGATAACATAACTACATGCCCTCAAATATAAGTCAAACGAGTGAGATTTATGTTGTGACAAGCAAACTTTTTTCACCATCGGAGTTTGACAAGGCAGTGAAGGGCAATGATAACCGTTTAGTTTACCTATCTAACGTTAGCTAGCAAGCTAGTTAGGTAACTTATCGATGTGGCAAACATCTCGATATGCAAACGTGCACATGCGGCAAGTGTGTTCACAAGCATGCAGATCAACAACACCAGTTTTAAATGATCAATTTACAGTTGTATTAGTCTTCGTTTAGGTGGAAATATACAGTCAAGCCAGAAAGTCTGCACACCCCTTTCACCTTCTCCACGTTTTATTACATTACAGACTTATACTACAATAGATTGAGTTCATTTTTTGCCTCAAACATCTACACACAATAGCCAATAATGATGAAGTGAAAACAGGTTTTTAGAAAATATGCAATTTTATTTTACTGACAAAAATAGGTTATTTAGGGGTTACATATCTGTACACACCCTTAACCTAATACTTGGTTGCTGCACCTTTGGCAGCGATTACAGCTTCAAGGCGTCTTGGGAAAGAAGCTACGAGCTTGGCACACTTGTTTCTGGACATTTTTGCCCATTCCTCTTGGCATATCATTGCAAGCTCCGTCAGGTTGGATGGGGAGCGTCGGTACACAGCCATTTTCAGCTCTTTCCACAGATGTTCAATTGGATTCAGGTCTGGGCTCTGGCTGGGCAACTCAAGGACATGCACAGACTTTCTCCGAAGCCACTCCTTTGTTCTCTTGGCTGTGTGCTTCGGGTCGTTGTCATGTTAGAAGGTAAATCTTCGCCCCAGTCTGAGATCCAGAGCACTCTGGAGCAGGTTTTCTTCAAGGATCTCAGTGTACTTAGCTGCATTCATCATTCCCTCTATCAGGACTAGTCGCCCCGTTCCCGCTGCTGAAAAACATCCCCACATCATGATGCTGCCACTGCCATGCTTAACTGTAGGGATGGTATTAGCCAGGTGATGAGCGGTGCCTGGTTTCCTCCAGACGTGACGCTTGGTATTCAGGCCAAAAAGTTACATTTTGGTTTAATCAGACTAGAGAATCTTGATACTCATGGTTTGAGAGTCCTCTAGGTATGATGTGCCTTTTACTAAGGAGGGGCTTCCGTCTGGCCACTCTACCATAAAGGCCTGATTGGTGGAATGCTGCCTGGATGGTTGATCTTCTGAAAGGTTTTCCCATCTCTACAAGGATACGCTGGAGCTCTGTCAGAGTGACCCTCGGGTTCCTGCTCACCTCCCTGGCTAAGGCCCGTCTTTCCCGATTGCTCAGTTTGACCGGGCGGCCAGGTCTAGGAAGATGCTTGGTGGTCCAACTTCTTCCATTTACGAATGATGGTGGCCACTGTGCTCTTTGGGACCTGTAAAGCTGCAGAGATTTTTCCGTACCCTTCTCCAGATCTATGCCTTGACACAATCCTGTTTCTGAGGTCTACAGATAATTCCTTTGACCCCATGGCTTGGAGTTTGCTCTGACATTAGGCAGGTGTTGGCAATCCCCAATCATGTCCAATCAATTGAATTTATCACAGGTGGACTCCAATTAAGTTGTAGAAACATCTCAAGCAGTATCAGTGGAAACAAAATGCACCTCAGCTCACTTTTGGGTGTTATATCAAAGGGTTTGCACACTTGTGTACATATGATATTTTACATTTAGATTTTTAATAAATTAGCACAAATGTCTAAAAACCTGTTTTCAGAATTGTGTAGAATTTTGAGACAAAAAAATTAACTCAATCTATTGTAGAATATGTCTGTAACGTAATAAAACATGGAGAAGGTGAAAGGGGTGTGCAGACTTTCCGGCTTGTCTGTATATTTGTTTGACATAGATTTAAAATAGTCAAGTGCTTACTGGCCCTTAAAAATTAATACATTTATTAAGAGGCAATTATTTTCTCGACATTCTCCGATGGTAATCATAGCATATACATTTTTGTCAATAATTATTTATATTATTTTTTATTTAGTCAAATTAGATTTAAAAATAACAATTAATGAGAACAGGCTATCTCAAAAGTAGTTTATAATCTACATAGGCTACCATAAACTGAAAACTGCAATATTAAAATATTGAAACATTAGTGTAATTTATCCATCTCTTCTCCATGTTCTGGTTTTCACATGTTCTGTGACAAAAGTCTTTATATTGTGAACCAATATTTATTTTTTAAACATAGCTATATAGCTCAGCAACTGTTAACAGAATAATACATTTCTTTGTTAAAACATGTTCAATAGCTTTATAGCTCAGCAGCTGTGACAGAATATATTTTTATTTATTTTGATTATTTAAGTTTAAACGGTGTCAAAATATTTTCTGTAATTTTTTTTATTCATAAAAAAACAAGGAATTTTAAGTTCCATGTGCTGTCATCTACTATATTTTTCCATTATTTGTTCTCATGTTTTAGGTTTTTGCCATGGTATCATTTCAGTATCGGTATCGTGATACTTAAGTATCAGGTATCAGTATCAAAGTCATAATTTTGGTATCGTGACAACACTAGTGCTGAAAGCTTTGTACTCTCTTATGAGCACACAGACCTAATTGCAAAAGGCTGCTTACTGAGCATTCCTTCTGTTTCTTTTGCTTCTTTTGCACTTCTTGCCTTTGTCTCAGTCAGAGACGTAGATCCGGGCCTGCATTCATAAAACTGATCTAGGATAAGTTTTTCTTTTTGGCTTACAATGCATAAGGTCAGGATATGGACAAGGGAAGCCTGATCCTATATCAGTATTCCTGCACTTGAGGGGCTTTATAAAAAGGGGCTATATATAACGTTCAGAAAATCCTTCTATTACTGACACTGGTGGCCGTAAGTGAACTGCAGCCAGCAGCCTGCTGCTAGCGTGCTTCCTCACACTCGCGCGACGGGACCGAGCAACATTTGTGGCTGGATAACGTTATCCACTACCAGGCCTGGATCCGGTGTTGCTTGGTAACGTTAGCTAATGTTAGCTAAGGTAAAGTAATTTGTAAAAGGCAAGCTAGCCAACTGACGTTACCAGCCAGATCAGCCCCGGGTATTTTGCTAGTGATAACATTAGCCAGCTTGATGTAACTTACCTAGCTTAGCAATCAAGTAAACAACATCTCACACATTCCAAGCTAATGTCAGCATCAGGAACATCACAATATATTTAATATGCTTTGCAGTAGCGTTACCTGTCCAAGTGTCCAATAAGAAGAATGCCAGCTTGGGGTTGGTTTTGATCCCAAACAATAAATGTTCCGTTAGCTGGGCCGATGTTCACTCTTGTTTTTGCCCGATTTCGGTCAAACTGCCATTTGGCCAAACAAGCTTCGATTGATAAAACTTTTATCTTCGCCTTTGGTAGACTCGAACGGTCGTTTGCTTGTTGACTGATTTATTTCCCAGCAGCTAACTAGCTAGTGTTGTGTTACACTAGTGCAGTTCATTAGCCCTTATGTTGTGGTGTTGTCGGGGGCGGGCCAGCCAGAGAGAGGGAAGGCACTTGGGAGCGCACTTTGATGTCACATCGTCCATTTTCCCGGCAAATCCGACCTGCAGCCTTTACATAAAAGGCTCTTATACGCAACAGAGACAGTCATTACGAAGTTACGCAACAGTCTGTTCATACATTGGTAATTGAAAGCGATTCATGCATGTTAAAATCTTACATATAGCCCCTTTAATACACCCAAAGCTGGATTTTGCGACAGAGACTTTTTATGACACGGTAGGCACAGGGGTGTTGTCTGATAGGATGATGCATTGCTTTCTGGGTAATCCTGGTGTGAGCTGTGGCCTGGTGAGGGAGCCAGGGAGCGTGGGATATCCTCCCCTAATCACAAACCCACGTGGAGGTGGAGGCAAATTCTAAGCAGAAATTTTTTTTTAAATTACAATTGGATAAATCCAAGAACATTACGGTGTGCTCAACATGCTGCCAACAATTTAGAAGTTGGCAGGACAAGTAAGCAAGCAAGCAATTGACATTTTCAGGTTTGGGGTCAAAAAGTTAAAAATGACACCAAACTATTATAATTATAACTAGATTTAGCTGTAAATGACACTGGAACAGTATGGAACACATGGTTGGCTAAATTTCTCTAAGTCATCAAGGGTCTGAGGTATCAAACAAGCCTCAAACCATCACTCTACTGCCAGATATGCAGTAGATATGGATGGATCACTTTAAGGGTTGTTTCCCCGACACATTTTCCTATTGAACTCTATGGAAAAATAAGTCAGGAGAAGAAACCCTTCAAGTTAGCTTGTTTGATACATCAGACCCTTGATGACTTTGAGCCATTTAGCCAACCATGTGTTTCTGTACTGTTCTAGTGTAATTTACAGCTAAATCTAGTCCCACCCCCCAATTCCCATAGAGATCAATTCAAATGCAGAGATGTTATAGTATCGCTTGTAGGAGTACCAGAAAATAAGATTCATCTCGAGTCTTTTGATGCCCGAAAATGGGGGGGGGGGCACTATGTACAAAATTTCTAAACAATTTAATCCGATATGGATGAAAATACCCTCAAATTAAAGCTGACAGTCTGTACTTCAACCTCATTGTCATTGTATCTTTTCAAACTCAAATTGCTAGAGTACAGAACCAAAATAACAAAAAATGTGTCGCTGTCCAATGAATTATGGTGCTCACTGTATATATATATGTATACTGTATATATTTGACAGGGGGAAGACCAGCAAGACAGCGCTGCGACAGCACATTGCAGGAGAATAGGCAGAGTGTGCATCTTTGGTATATTGGAGGGAAGAGATGCAAGCATCATATCCAGCCATCAGTACCCACACTAGGCTCCATGGTCAGATAAGCGGCAGCCTAATATCCCGGGGCTCGCGGCATCTGAGCTACAGATTAAGATGAAATTGCCTCCCCTCTTCTGCTGGATGGCAGACGTCAATCTATTACCAGGATGCGTGAGCAGAGAGCGCAGAGCGATCTGCCCCGGGCCCTCGCAAGCAGCCGCTGCCTACGTACCGAACAAGCTTGTGCGTTTTCACTGTTGGAAAAGCACTCTAGGCTGTGAGGGGATGCACTGTAGAATGCACCGGCGGTAACCCCCACCCCCCCCCTCCTTTTTGATAATCGTGACATCTGGCCCTGTTGGTGCTCGCTCGCAAAGCAGAGCGAGTTTAAACAATGGAGGAAGCGCGTACAGTGTGTAGCTAATGGCAAAGAAGACTTCCGGCGATGGAAATTCCCCGCTAAACACTGGCCTTTTGTGGCCAGTGAAATAGTTCACTTTTACCCTCCGAGGTAAAGCCGCGTCTGACGCGGTCTGAATTCTCGAGACGCGTGACGACTGGGTGGAATCCCACTGGGCGGTGGTCTTTTCGGAAAGCCTGCACGCGTTTCAGCTGGGAGCCAGATGCCCCAAATGATTTATTTATTTATATGTTTTTGCCGTTTTAAACTCGACTGTTTTTTTTAGTTCATAAAAGAACCGCAGGGTCAGAGGCTTTTGCTCAATTTCGCTAATAGCTTCCCCTTTAAACGGTTCTTACCATGAGCTGATGCACCTGACAGTGTGATAGCAATAGAATACAGTTTGGGGTAACTTGAAAGTACCTCTCAATGTCAATGTTTTATTCATTTGTTAGCTTGTTTTTTCCTCAGTATGGTTGTCGTGTTCATCTCCCGCGCCATAACTCTTCCTCACATTGTACTCTTTCATGAAGGGCAACAAATAGCTAAAGATGTCCTGTGCATTATTATAATTATTCTACAGTCCATTGAATGTGCTGGTTTATCCTCCGATGTTTATTCTTTCCAGGCCGACTTGCCTGAAAACAGTCTCTTGTGCCAGCTCTTAAAAAAATTCAAACAAATCAATTAACAGCCAGACTGACTCTTGTGCTCCCCCAGACAGAAGCAGGCAGAGTCATTTACTGCTCTCACTCAAGAATATTTTAGTTATCTCTCCTTTTAAAAAGACCTTCTTTATCTCTTTGCCAACAGACCATTTGCAAAAGTTTATGTAATATGAAATCTGCCTTCAGAACTGTCATGTTTTTTTATTTTTTATGACTGCAGTATCTTTACAAATGAGATGTTGTGTGCCGTTTTATTGGCATGTTTTCTACAGCAATATCAAATAATTATTTACTGTAAATATGAAGCAGATTTGGAAAGAATAATTCAGCAATATGTACTCTAATTGTCTATTGAAGGATTCTCCCATTTGTTAGCCTCATTTTTCAGGCTCATAATCTTACAGTACTATAAGCCTGACTAAGTGGATGCTCGTGATGTGAAATATCATGATCTTATGTAGGTGGGGCTTCAACTGGAGGCAGCTATTCAAGCCAACTAAACCAATTGACCTATAATGTACGCTACTTAAGACGTGGTGGAATCGATCAGATTGCAGGAAACCAATCTCACAAACTGCATCTTCCCTTTACAGATATAATAGAGAGGGCCTGGGGTCAAGACTAGTGAGATGTTGACATGAGTCCAGTAGATGTAGAGGCGCACGCACGCACGCACGCACGCACGCACGCACGCACGCACGCACGCACGCACGCACGCACGCACGCACGCACGCACAGTTTGGAAGTGTTTGAGTACAAAATTCTCCTGAATAGCTCAGTCAGTAAAGGCATTCACCGCAATAACCTTGATATTGTTAGTTTGACACTATGGGTGACTATGAGTGTGAGACACCTGCAGCAGGGTAGGCTGGTCCTAACAGTTGCCCCTGAATACATGTCCCAAGCTACTCACTGAGAGACATGCCTTTTGGTCAGTAGTAGCTCTCCAGTAGCACCATATTCACTGCATTATGGGCCAGTGAAGCAGAGGAGTGCATGTGCTTCAGCTTCAGTGCTCCCTGTTCAGGTGTGGGTAGCACAGTGATTTCAAATGAGTGAAAAATGGGAACCCCCCCCCCCCACCCCCACCACACACACACACACACACACACACACACACACACACACACACACAACCACACAAACTAAGGTACCATGTAAGCCATAAAGGCCTTATGCAACTCTTTGGAAGATACAGAATGCAAATAACCCTAGTATTCTAGGGGCCCACTTTCAATTCCATAACACACACAGGCCTTCATTTATTAGTCAGAAAAATGAAAATGAAAAGTTCAATCCATCAATTTACATTAGGCTGCTTTCAACTGTTCCAGTCCTTGCATCTTGTAAGATTCTGATGTTATTTTTGAAGCTCTAGGAGACTAATTACTTACATATTTTGTCTGCTTGAGCCCTCTGCCTCCCTGTGTGTGTACAATTAACTCCGTTCATTTGTGTTGCAAATAAACATGGCCTTCTGGGTCCCCCCTCCACCCCCCCCCCCCCTCCATTTCTTTTAACAGCAGAGCAGTCCAAGTGAAAAGCGATCAAACGCTTGCATCCTGGCAGATGTAGAGTAAATATGGATAAGCACCAGTAGCTGTCTCTTGCTTTCCTGGCATTTTGAGAGACTTGTATCATTAATGAAATTCAACGTGATATTAATTTAATTCAGCATGTTTACTAGTTCATTAGGTTTTAAGATGCCAGTTGATTTAATCTCCAGGGGTGAAGGAAGTAGGCTTCCTAGAAGACTGGTGTTTTTTTAATAAAACTTTTAAAAAAGAATGTATTATAGCCTGCTGTTTTTCATAGAGAATTCTGAGGGAATCTGGCTAACGGATTGCTTTAGGATTGTTCTCCACACACCTACCTGCACGCTCAGCCAATTTGATCAAAGAACACTGCCCTCCCCGATCACCAGAGAGGAGCAGGATATCAAAGACATCTCAAGAGAGCATTTGTCAGAATTGAAAAGATAAAAAAGCATTCCCAAACAGCGTTTCTTCAAAGAGCGACTACCAGCTCCCTTGTCTCGGACTCCCTGTCACTTGGGATTACAATTGACCCCTGTGACTTGTATTTTTGGATGGACGAGAGGACAAAACTGATCTTCATGGAGTGCTGCAGACCACAGTGTTACTGCAGGGTCGTGGCTTAGAAACTGGGGACAGGACGTACCTTTTATAAATCACATTTCTGTGGAGGCCAACGGCCATGCCAGGCCAGGCCAGGCCAGGCCAGGCCAATAATGCTGCTGTGTCCCCTCCTACAACGAAGCAGGGGCAGTCCATGATTATCTGTGTTTGCCTGCATTGATTCTGTCACCTGCCACAGGTGACTCATTAAAATGACCTGAGCTGGGGGTTTCTGTGTCCTCTGGGTGAGAAGCTGTGGGCTGTTTTCCATAAAATAAGCTGAAAAGAACCTAAGGGCCTGATTTACTAAAACCTTTTAACACACAAAAAACGAACAACCCAACCAATGACTGGCGCAAAACAAATACCATGATCAATCATTGGTCATGTTATTGGTTTTGTGTGCGCTAAAAGATTTTGCACATGCTAAAGGTCTTAGTAAATCAGGGCCTAAATGTGTTAGCCTGTCAAACAGCGATTATTACACCATTTTTATAGGCCATGTTTTTGCTAGATTGGTTGATTCTTGCTTACTGTACGGTGAGAGTGAAATGAAATTATTTTAGAATTTTTATACGAAGGAACTTTTTGTTTTTGTGCATATAATGCACTGTGGCGAGTTGACACGACGCACGGTAAGTTACACCGAGAGAACTTTGTCAAGGCCTCATCTAAATTGATGGGGCTCATCGAAAGGAAGCTTCTCCGAGGCTCAGCCACGTGGGACCGACAGATTCCTCCTCTCGGTCGCGGCGGGAGGCTGCTCAGGGTTTTATTTTCCATTTCCAAGCCGCTGCCCAACTGCCAATCTGGCCTCATCCGACACGTGCCATGCAGACAAATGACAGATGCGAAATGCGTCGTAAACCCCTGCAGTGTGATACCCACTGAGTTTGACAGCGTTTAACATGTTAACAAAAAAAAATCCCCTCTAAAAGTAACATAGCATTCAAATTCTCCCAGTATCGGTTTACTTGCAGCTTCAGCAAACGTTTATCCCGTTCAATTCCAAAGCACTGCACTGCACGCAGTTAGACGTGCGCTTGCTGGAAAATCATTGCACGCAGAGTAGCGATAATTGCTGGAATAATTTCTTTTTCGGGGTGCCTTTTCATAATTGATAGGTTTTAAAAATAGATCTGGTAATGGTTATCTTGGACTGGGCAGAGTGCTCAGGGCAGTGCTCAATGCTTACTGGTGTGGAACAAAGCTAAATTCTGTGGTGAAGTAAGCAGATTGATGCTCTTTGCTTTCGCACGATTTCTCTGCAAACTCTGACCTCCAATCATCCAGGAGTCATCGTATTTTTTTCTTTCCGATTTTATGCTGGGTTACAGGGGAAGGCCATCGGTTTCCCACTATCCAGTTTGTTCTCCTTCACCGCACAAACCGGATAGTGGTAAGAAGCAGCAGTGTGCTGCTCTTCTTACCATTAAACGGGCATCCGCGCTTTTTACAACCAGGCCCCTTGCATTAGTTAGTGAAAGAGGGCTAGCTACACGGGCACGTCCTGTGTAGAAATGAGGTGAAAATTACTTTTGGCTGATACAAGGTGCAACTCAGCCTTCTACTCTCAGCCTGGCCCTTGTGGTTTTATGTATTTCTTATTATTCTGTGCTTTGAGGCCATTTAGATGGGTAAAAATGAAAAACAAGCGCTTTATTCCACCTCCTAAGCGTCTCGCCGCCTTGTTTTCTTCTTCTGTCCCTCGCTTGGGCCTGTTCCAGATTCGATAGCAGGCCCATGCCATGAGCGGGAACAAGGGCCTCTCATTCATTTACCCCGGCCCCCCCACTCCTACACTCCCATAATACAGGGAGGAGAGTGGGCTCTCAAGGCCAACCGGTTATTGGGCCCGGCATCGGCGGCATGTAACAGATTATTTATTCAGGAGCTTCGGAGGTGGGGCATCGAGCAAACGTTCCTAAAAAGGGGACGAGCGTTTGCGACGCATGTGTATCGGGGGGGTTGGATGCAATATGACGTGACGGAGCAGCATAGCCATCTTTGATCAGGCACAGCGGAGGATGCGGTCCCCACTAGGAGCTGTATACATGATTGCGCAACATTTATTTAATTTCCTTCTCATCTCTGTCGTGCTGTTTCGATGTTATTTCACACCTTTATTAGCATGCATCCTGCGGCAGTGAGAGCACATACCTAATTAACGGAAGTGGGCTGAACGTTGTTCAGCCGCACCGGGGGATTGCGCGCAGGGCGTTTCAGGTTAAGGCACAGGGGCTTGCACTGAAGAGGTCATTTAGTTAGGCTCAGTATGTCACATCTGAGCATCCTCATGTATAAAGCAGATCCACCATTACATATTTTTACTTTGTATTTACATACCAGAGATACAATGACAAGCACCAGCACTCCCCTGAGAAAAGCTTTACCGAAGCGTCAGGCTGTCTACTGGTCCATTGCACTACACTACACTGTTACTGTCTGTCAACTGCCAGCACTAGTAGCTAGGTGTCCACTATGAAACAAATGTACCCATCTGGGTCAGAAAAAAGAAATAAATAAGTTTTAAAAAGTAAGCTGCATGCATATAGACTATGCCTATGCATAGGCCCTGGACCTGGTGGAGGAGAGGCCGAGGGGTATGCTTTTTTTTTTTTTTTTTTTCATACAGCAATAACTACTTGACCAATGAACCCAGGTGAGGTGAGTTAACTTGTGTAATCAACTGCTTTTAATGATCAAATATAATGGCGCTAACAACAAAAAAAGCAGCAGACTGCGGGCTCTCCAGGACCAGGGTTGCCTACCCCTGGCATAGGCGGAGGGTGTGTAAGGCTGGGGAAGGCAATGCCTTCCTCTGGCCGGACATGGCAATTAAAATAATGTAGGCTATTAAATATAAATACAAATGCTAGCGATAGAGGATTTGAGGTTGAGTTAGCTCACTCGATCCACTCGGCTACTGCCGGAGGAGGTAACTAACCTGGTCGGCAGCATGTAGCCGATTGCTGCATGGTTCGACTACCTGTACTAAAGTTAGTTGGTTGGTTGGCAATATAAAAAAAATGCAGATATAAAAATAGGCTATCTTCGCTTAAATAATTGGCCTATCAATATGACGTGAAAATGTCTGGGGTGCTTTAATGCACAGGCTACTTGGGCTGAAGCAAAGGGCCTCGATTGGCCAGAATATAATGTTGTAGGCTAATTTGCCAGTGAGTGACTAATTCACTTGAAATAATGGTTTTGTGGTTGTCAGGTCAGATTCATTTTATCTATTAATTAATTTATCCATTAATTTATTAACAAAAAGCAAAAAACATACATATACATAGGCTACCGGTAGTTTGGTCAGATTCATGCAATGGGTTTGCAAAGTCATATTTAGGCTACGACTTTGGTGGCTATACGCCTATTTACACGTGCTGATTTTGCTTGTTATTGTCAGAAGCTAAAATATGGGAGTTACGAAAGCACGCCAGCGGATCACAAGAACGAAAAGAGAAAGAAGGAGTTGCTAAAAAAAATTCCCAAGCTAACTGGGTTTTTCAAACCTTCCATTCAACCAGTGCAAAAGGGAAACATAGAGACTGCTAGCAGCACGTTAGCAAAAGCCACCAACTGACAGCTAGTCGAGCAGCAGCTAACGTTAGCCCTTCTCCGTGAACTGGATTTTACGGACATAATCAAGGACTTCTCTGCCAGGAAAACAAGATGAAAGCACTTCTAAGAGTAAGACCATTGTTTATTTTTTGTTGACGCTCTTGCTTTATTTTATTAATTGTGCATTGGTTAGGCCCAATTGGAAATAGTTGTTTGATAGCCCAGTTGTTGCCCTGGTGGTTAATTCAGTTGAAATTAATCTATATTCTCTATCTATCTTTTACCAATGTGTAATGCTTAGACACGGCTTTTTGCATTGTCTGGTCGGGTTCGGTGGGTCGGTCCAGGCGAATACTACACAAATCCGAACCAAACCTAGAACCTAAAAGTTCTAGTTACCAACTTTTACCACTAGGTGCTGCTATAACAATAACGTTAACCGCAAAGTGTGAACTTATATATTTTTTTACTGACTATATTTTGTCATAGATACCATCTTTTATAAATGTATCATGGTAAAAAAAACACACACACACAAAAAACTGTTATTTTACGAAATTTCTCACAGAATTACGTTATAGATTTGTTGCTTGTCATTTTCGTGGATGATTTTATGTCTCCCGATACACAACTACTTTACAAGGGAAGTCTACATGGGTTGTTGTACTTGTACTATTTACGGTGAAATGAATGCAAAAGATTTTGCTGCTCACGCACGCAAAGGTGGATAATTTCCCTGTCCTAACCTAGCCTTACCCTACAGTTGGTCAGTTAATCTAAATATATTTCTATTGGTGCCAAATCTTGCTGGCTGGGGCTTGGGGGGTGGTTTTCAACCGAAACAGAGGGCCCCCAAAAACCTTGGGCCAGCACTGCCCGGCGAGCACGTACACGCAGTGGTGAAGACCCTTTACATATGCAAGACCTTTTAGCACACGCAAAAGAGTGACATGGTATTTATTTTGTGCCAATCATTGGTTGTGTTACTAGTTTTGCGTGTGCTAAAAGGTTTTGCACATGCTAAAGGTCTTAGTAAATCAAGCCCATAGTGTGCACTTGGCGCTGCTGAACACATCATCTGAGTGCTCCTTTATTCTCAATACAGATTGTTCGCAGGGCCAAAAACTACAGGTTTAGCAGAAGAAAGAGAGAGAAACTGGGATGGGAAACCGGCAGTGTGACTTCAAATGCTCCCCTCACGACACGCACTGTGGGAAGAAAACCGCGTTGTGTTTCTGCTTTGTTTTAGAATATCTTCACTAAGGAAGAGGTCTTGGCTTGGGCTTTCCTCAGGTTTCTGTTGCGTTTCTCCATGGGATTTAACTTTGCCTCATAGGGCCGGATTCAGAGATGGCCAACTTAAGTCATGTGCTTAAGTGCCTCTCCTGCGCAGATTTAACGCAAGCTGACTTACGCCGTATTCTAACTTGTGTTGCGCAGGCGCTTATCTCAAAATGAGGGTGGTACAGGGCACAATATTATAATGACCTGTTTCTTATACCCGCCCCCCGGGTTGCCAGGTATCTACTAAAAAAATGTTTGTGGGGTTATGCGTTTTCAACGTGTCAGTGTGACGGTGCCTTTAATAACCACATTTGCCTTTTGGAAAATCCTGCCTTTGAGCATCATAGTTGCTCTTGCGTGCCGGGGTATAAGCGTGCAGTGAACGTATACATCGCATTGATACAAGTATCGTAGCTTCTATTGATGACTGGGATATACCCATCACACAATCAAAATAAATTATCGCTGGACAGTGGTTGCACGCAATATTATTAGGTAAACAAATAAATTGTTGGATTTACTGAAAAATCTTTTTAAATTAATTAAAATATTAAAAAATCTAATCTTTTTTTAACGATTTACCTAATAAAGTCATGTAGCCTACGGTGGTTGAACACAATAGCCTATATGCAACGTCTTCAACTTAATAATTTTGTGCTGACACAAATCGTCTCTCCGTCAAAGCGAATATGATCCAGACACTGTCTATCAATGAATCCATCTAATATGTGTCTGGTATGATATACCAGATGGTCAATCATAGCCTACTTTTACATATTTTTCTTTTTATGACAGCTCTCTGATAATTGCAAGTTAGCTATGCAAAGGAACATACGACCAATATTATGTTTAAATAACCTGCACTCATTCTAATATCCATTTATGCGAAAGATGCTGTATTTTTCATAATAATTTATTGGCGGCGCTAGACATAAACAACCTTTTTTTTCTGAACTAAGTGACACGGAAAAAAATTATTAAGTGAACTCTGAATAAGCGTATCTTGAACAACTTGCAGACGCGCCTCATTTTCATCAAATCGCCAACCCGCGTGCGTAATGCTGCGTATCTACTGGAGCGACGCTTAAAACAGCTGATAAGTCAAATGTCTGAATCACTGTGCCTACCCCACCAAACGCACACACAAACACACATACAGTATATCACACTGTGCCTCCCCCATCAAATGCGCACACATACACACACGAACACACACACACATATCCTACACTGTGCCTCCCCCACCAAACGCACACACAAACACACATACAGTATATCACACTGTGCCTCCCCCATCAAATAGCTTAAGCTACGCAGAATTTCAGGAGTAAAGTCTCATTTGCGCGTGCTTATCTCAACTCTGAATCTGGCCCTTATAGTGTTGGCCTGTATGTATGTGTGTGTGTGTGTGTGTATGTGTGCGCATTTGATGGGGGAGGCACAGTGTGATATACTGTATGTGTGTGCGTGTGCATTTGTGTGCATATGTGTGTGTGTGTGTGTGTGTGCGCGTTTGGTGGGGGAGGCACAGTGTAGGATATGTGTGTGTGTGTGTGTTTGTGTGTGTGTATGTATATCACAGTGTGATATACTGTATGTGTGTTTGTGTGTGCGTTTGGTGGGAGAGGCACATGGCGAGATACTGTGTGTGTGTGTGTGTGTGTGTGTGCGTTTGGTGGGGTAGGGACAGTGTGAGATACTGTATGTGTGTGTGTGTGTGTGTTTGGTGGGAGAGGCACATGGTGAGATACTGTGTGTGTGTGTGTGTGTGTGTGCGTTTGGTGGGGTAGGGACAGTGTGAGATACTGTATGTGTGTGTGTTTGGTGGGAGAGGCACATGGTGAGATACTGTGTGTGTGTGTGTGTGTGCGTTTGGTGAGAGGGGCACAGTGTGAGATACTGTGTGGGTGTGTGCGTTCGGTGGGGGAGGCACAGCGTGAGATCAGCGGCTCTTTGTGATAAAGTAGGAACGGCAGTAGTCTCCTTTCTGAGCCACGAGTTCACGGGTCCAATCCTGCTTAAAGGCAGTTCTGGAGCTCAGCCAAGGGCCCTGCACAAGTGGTCAGCCATTACAGGCTAAGACTCTCAGTCGCAATATGGTCGAGTGGAGACTCTTCACCCAGTCTCTCTGAGAGAGGCTTTGTGTCCGCAGATATAACGCGCAAACAAACAAGACATGCAAACAAACGCGCGCAAATGCACAAATTACAATAAACACACGCAAATAAGCAAACTCAGAGAAACACGTTGAATAAACACAGGGATGTAAAAGCACAAGTAAACACATGTTAATAAACACGCGAGACTTGACATGTCTTATTCTAGCCGAGAGTATAGATTGGACAGACATGTCTGTGTTGTTTCCTCTTACAGGGAAACTGTGGTGTGAGAATCAGACCTGGATCTGTTCGGCCACAAATTGGTGGAAAATAGTGGCATTGTTTCTGCTTTTTTGATCACCCACAGTGACGGAGGTATTAAGCTGTTAAACTCTGGGTGAAGTCAATAACTATAATTATACAGTATTGCTTGTAAATGACCCTGGTGAGTAACATGCTTGCAGGTGGCTTTGTATGTGTGTGTGTGTGTGTGTGTGTGTGTGTGTGTGTGTGTGAATGCTTGTGTGCTTGCCTGTGCATAGGCATGTGTATCACTGAACATGAATTGCATTTGAATATACAAACTGATTTTACCTTTTTTAAAGCAAATTTAAGGAAATGTTGATGAAATTATATGGTCGACTGATAAATCGTCGTAGCAGATAAATCGGGCCGATATTGAACGTAACCTGCAACCTGGGCGATTATAGACAATTATAGTATAGTTTGTTTCGCAAGCACGTACTATTAATGAATACGTCTCCCTTACGCTGCGTGACTGTGGAGCATTTGAAGGCATTTGAAGGTCGTAGAAGGCACAGTACGCATGAAACCCCACTTAACATTTAATGTCTTTTGAATAATACAGGAAACATTAAACGTTGTAGGAATCCATTAATTGCAACCATGTAATCGATAAATGTACCAGCATCATATTCTTGACAAGCATTAGAAAACGACTGCTCTGCTAAACTTGTAAATGCTCGCTGTGTCTCTGACAGGTGTAGCCTATAGTTGACAAGCAAGCTTGCTTAGTTTAGTTGAACAAACTATCAAGTTAATTTCAGTGCAGCAAAAGTTAGTTAATATTAATTTGTTGCCATTCTGATAAAGCATTTGTTGGTTACTGAAGTTTGCATATCAACCTCAGTAATCATGATTAAATGGGACTTTTATGGGTCATTAAAAATTGTTTCTACTGATACTAATTTATTTAAACTTTTCTTCTGTTTCATTTTTCTGCTGTCTGGGTGAGTATTAGGCTGATTGCACTAATAGTGTAATAGTCACTGTCAGCCAAGGAAGTCATGCACCATTTTGCTGAAGACCCAATTTGTCTAATACAAGACAGTATTCGACCTGAGGATGACATTTAGCAGAATCCAGGGCCATTTAAGTACAATATTTGTTGTGTTTCTCACATGCAATTATGGCATTTTCAACATTTTTCACCAGGGGGAAAAAAACACATAATTATTAGGTATCAGTCCCTTTGCCTTGCTGCTGCCTTTAACACTGGCAGCATCAGCCTTGAAAATCTAGACATTATCGTATTTGAAATTAATTCATCCAGAGATTGAAGGAAATTAGGAAGCTCTCCTTAACGGACATGGGAATTCGGACTGGACTAACGGCACAACTGATTCTCTAGTCTGCTGGGGCATGACCTACATTCATGGCGAGCGTGTTTTTTTTATGACGAAGACGTACAGTAGCCGGCACTGGGGCGCTGTTCAACGGCAGGCGAGTAAATAGTGAATAAACACACAGGCCCACAGCTCTTCTGAAGCCTGGCTGGTGATGCGCTGTTTACTGGTTGACGATGGCCGCTGTGATAGATCTGGCATTGCTGTGATTTCTGCCTCCCCTGTATGGAAAACTCTGTACGCTGCCAGCTGCCCGAAGACTGAACCCTGGGCGTGACATTACATTACATTTATTTGGCAGACGCTTTTATCCAAAGCGACGTACAATTAGTGCATATTGAAGGTCATAGACACAATCTACAAAGCAAATCCAACAAAGCATAACTTTCTCACAACGTAGGAGCTATCGCTAGTAGTCAACAGAATACAGTCGGCTATACATTCTAAGCTATGAAATAGCAAAACAAAATAGAAAATAAACAGAAAGAACATACTATATATTTGGCCTTATATATGTAGTTAATCAAGGTGGAGTCTGAAAAAGTGTGTTTTCAGACCACGACGGAAAACAGACAGCGTTTCAGCAGAGCGCAACGGAGTGGGGAGTTCATTCCACCACTGGGGAGCTAGAGTGGAGAAGCTCCGCAGTCGGGACGAGCGAGTGCCGTTGACACGGAGGGAGGGAAGTGAAAGTCGCCCTGCACCAGCAGAGCGAAGTGGTCGAGCAGGAGTGTAGTGCTGGATCAAGTCCTGTAGGTAGGAGGGGCCTGACCTTTTGGCTGCAGTGTAGGCCAGGGTCAGAACTTTGAACCTGATCCTGGCCACGACTGGAAGCCAGTGGAGTGACCTCAGCAGGGGGGTGACGTGTGTGAACTTCGGGAGGTTGAACACAAGCCGAGCAGCCGCGTTCTGGACCAGTTGAAGGGGCAGAATGGCAGGCTGGCAGGCTTGCGAAAAGGGAGTTGCAGTAGTCCAGGCGTGAGGTGACCATGGTCTGGACAAGGAGCTGGGCAGAGTAGGTGGTCAGGTACGGCCGAATCCTCCTAATGTTGTACAGGAGGAACCTGCAGGACCGTGTCGTTGCCCTGATGTGCTCTCTGAAATCAAGCTGGTCATCCAGGACCACCCCCAGGTTTCTTGCAGAGCGGGAGTGACCAACTGCCATGCGTGTGCATGTGTCTGTCAGACTGAGCTTTTGTAGCCTAATTATTTGAAATATTTAACCTTTTAGACACCAGTATAATGCAGGTAAGGGATATTTAGATTTAAGAACAGATTTATTTTTTGTTTTAGATCATAATGTGTGTCATTGAAAATTCTCAGGGAACTGGGAGTGTTTTCATATTTTTCCAGCATCTATAAAGGATTAAAAGTAAATATTTGACCCGGTCTGGTATGTGTGTTTATGTAATATGTTTGTGTTTGTGTATGCAGTATATCCAATACATAAACACAAACAAAATACAATATATAATATGCATATATAGTAGTAATAATAGTTTATTTCAGTTTATATTATTATAATTATACATACATATTATATATTGTATGTGTTTATATATGAGTGTGTAAATATAATATGTCTGCATACGAATTAGTATGTCTGTGTTAGTATGCACGTGCGCACGTTTGTGTGTATGAATATGTGTAAATGGGCCTTCAGAAAACGTTCTTAAATATGCGCGTACATTTACGTACAAAACAAGTTAGTATGAAAAATTAGGCCGGATTCATCAAACCGTGTGGGAAAGGCAGATTTGTTAGTATTCCGTGCGTATGTTCATACATGCCGATTCATCGTAAAGCGTGACAAGCGTGTTCACCTTATTTTGCAATTAGCATAAATACACACCCATGCATTGCCTTATATGGAAGTTGTCACTTCCATTTAAAGGTACATACAAAGTCAAAATGTCCCAGCAATAGAAAAAATTATTCCGACGCTGAAAACAAAATTTTAGTAGCAGATGTTCAATCAAGGAAAAACAATTGTTTAGTATTGTCCATTCCAGTGTCATAAAGTAAATAGTAAAGTAGCCTACATGGTAAAGTAAAAAGACCTGGCAGGATATAACATGCAGGAAATGCAGAATCTCCCATCACCGTCACAAAAACTTTTAAGGTTCAAGCCTTTCTGCATCGGAAGAGCGCATTGCCTCCATCTGCAAAGCACTAGGCTAGGCTACGGTCTTTCTCGCAGCCTGGGAATAAATAAAATAATTGTTGGTGTTCTGTGTGTGAGAGGTGGTTTGATATCACCAATCCCCTTGTGATGGAAAGAGGTAGTTTGGAATCTATACTCTGACACAGTAAACAGCAATTTGACGTATACCAATAAGTCAGCCGTCTCTCACCGCAATGTTCTGCAAACGAGTGCCAACTGTTACTGAACTGGCTCGCAGAATTAAGCTGTCATGGGTCCCACCAGGCGTCTGTACCAGGACATTGAAAAATACATTTTGGATGGAGCCTTGATGCCACGTTTGTGCAGTAGGCTACAGTTATGGCACCAATAACATTGCTGGGCAGGTTGGCAATTTCATAAAAACACGAAACCGACTAACCAGCGATACATCACTCTCAGCCAACAAATAGCCTATGTGAAATCTCTCCTAAGGAGCCAACTCCTCCAACAGGAGGATAAACGTGTGTTTTAATTAGCATATTTAACGTCAGATAACATTTTTATTTAATAAATTCTGAAAAATAGTAGCCTACTGGGAGCATTAATTAATTATGGGTCTAATTAAATAAATTCATAGCCTGCAATTGATTAATAGGCTTAATCTAAATTGCTTGCTTTTTACAGTCATTATTATACGTAATTATTACGTTTACATTGTGCACTTCCAAAGCTACATTTAGGGCCCTATCTTATACCCGGCGCTAAGCGGTGCTAACGCCAATGCAAGTGTCTTTGCTATCCTACACCCGTCGCAGGAGTCATTATAGCGCCCAGCGCTCACGTTTAACCACCCAGTGATCTGGCGCCCATGGCAAGTCAACTGGGCGGGTTGGTCTTAAGATGAGGTGTGGCCAGGATAATTTTTGGCTAACTGATATCTTGAGCCAGCAGAAAGCGCTTGCGCTAAAACCACCACAAACCTGGTCTAAAGTCATGTCGCAGTTATTTCTGTTATTTTAACAGCGCAATATAAGTGTCTACATAGGCATGTGCACAACGCGCATACACCCTCCTGTCTGTTACTCACAGAGGCGCACACAAGCATGCATACAAGATATCAAGTTCACATTGTGAAATAGGGATTCATATTTTCCCGAAAAATAATATAGATTTTTTCCCCAATAGATGCAAGTTGTCTCTGAAATCCCGGGGAAATTGGCTTGTTTTAAAGCATTAACCAGCAAAAACACGTTGGTCATATTTTCATAAGCAGGACATTATAAAGGGAATTCAGGCATATTCAGGTTCACGCATACAGCTTTAGTGTATTTAGTGTATTTTTTATCTATAGGACCTCTCATGGTACTTGTTTCTTGTTTAACTGTTTGTTGAAGTTTATAATAGTATCTAGAATATAATTGTAGTATAGCTGATTTACCCACAGCTTACTGTGAACTACATTCAATGTTCATTGCTAGGGATAGCTGCTACGTTATGGGAAGGATGTGCTTTCTTATCTGTTCTGTAGTTACTTCAATGACGTTTCTGTATGCACATATTGTATGTCGCTTTGGATATTAGCGTCTGCTAAATGACTGTAATGTAAATGTAATGTAGTGTCGTCATTATGCAAAAATAACGCTAGTTACGTTATTATGAGAATGCACGTAATATGAATTCGGATGAAGCTTGAACTTCACTCGCTGAAATGCATTGTCTGTGATCTGCTGTGAGAACATGGAATTGATGTTTGACAATGCTTCATCGTATAATAAAAATTTGTAAAACAAGCAGGCTAATTTAGCATTTTCTAAGGTTAGACGGAAGACAAATTCTGTTTTCTTATTCTCATCGGTTGCAGGTGCTTTACATAACAGCACTGTCGGGAATTACCGGGAACTCGTGCCGGTGTTGAACCCTAATGTTAAAGATTATTATTGTGTATATCAAAACGCTCATAATGGTTAGTCCGAATAATATTGATCATACTAAGCCTATTACTTGCTCGCACTACACACGCACAAGCATTTCTGTTTCGCCGTCATATAAGCAATCCACCAAGGTGGAAAAGCAGGCTTTTAAAGAAAATGGGATATAACATTTTGATTGGTTTATTGCATATTACGCCAAAGACACACCTATAATTAATGAAGAGACTAAGTTCAACCCATTTCCACGCTGCACCGTACTTAGCTCTCAAAAAACACGCTGTCTAACTAGCAAAAGTGGACTTGGACACACCCTAAATGCACTTTGTGCCATGCGTTGACCAAGCACTAAGAACGTCAAGATAGAGCCCTTAGTCTTGTGAATTTAATTGAAAATAAAAATAAATCCATAGGTCTATTTTAATTACAAAATTGCTAATACGAACGTTTTATGTGCTATTTTGTTCTGCTCACGTTTCATGAATGAGGCCCTTTGTGTGCAGGTGTGTGTATATGTGATTGTGTACTGTATACTGTTTGAATATGTTTTTGTTTGTATGTATGTGTAAATATGTATGTACGTGTAGAAGAATGTGTGTGTGTGTGTGTGCATGTGTACAGTATATTATGTTTTATATTTGTCCACTCCTAGCAGCTCATTGAGGAATTGCCCTGATGTGAGACTGTTGCATCATTTGAATACATTTAATAGAGCTGTTTCATTAAATATACACCAGTCATCCCTGTAGCATATGGGTCCCATTTTCATTGTAGCACACGGATACATTAGACTGACATAAAACAAGCTTTATCACCATACTATAGAATGCGTGCAGCATCTGAAAGATACAGCCACACATCTGCTCAGCAAAACATTCACTTTTAACAGCCATTTAAAGTGGTTCTGTGCAAAAGTAAAACATAGGGATTGTCTAGTTGGGCATGCCAAACATTTATTTATCAACCTTTTTAGAACCATGGACTTTTGTGCTTTTATTCACCTAACTTAGAATTAATTAGTCAGAAATTAATTAATCTTTCAGAAACCTGAATTTTTTTAAAATGAACTTACAAACTGAAGTTCGATGACCCTATTAAACAATAATTGCTAGGTAAACTACTGGCGCAATTTAGCCTTTGATGCAGTTGGCTCTGTCTGCATTCCCTCTGTGTTCCGGAACTTTCCATAGAGATTGGAGTGCTCTCTCGCTGTGCTGGCGTCCTTCCTTGGCACTCTCCGTATGTAGCACAACAGGAAGTGCTGTGTCAACAGCGGGGGTGTGAACTGCTCTTTCTCCCCACACACAACAGTGCCAGTCATGTTCTCTCTGGTTCTTCCTGCTCCTCATTCAGGCTTCGCTTCGCCTGGTACTCTGCTCTGAGGGACATACTGGAGCTGAGGACAGACGCTCTCTCTCACTCTCTCTCTCTCTCGCTCTCTCATTCACTCTCTCTTGCTCTCTCTCTCTCTCTCTCGCTCTGCTTTTATGGTTCTTTCTCTGTCTTCCTCTTTCTCTCTCTCCCTCTGTTTCGCTCTCTCTCTCTCTCTGTCCCTCCTCCTCTGCTCTCACATGTAAAGCCGGCACTTTGTTGTGCTTCATCCCGCCATAATCTCACGTGTCCTAGCTGTCCCCTTGAAGAGCTTCCTGGAATCAGTATCAGTGCACCACATTCAAGTGCACCTTTTGCGATGAGGCTACGTGTCTTTATTAAAACATATATTAAGCAAAGACATGTTACAGCAGGAAAAAAAAACACTAAAATGCAATGATCTGCACAGCGATGCGCTAGAATAATTGCACAGTCAAATTTCACTGTGGGTTGCCAATTCCCCTGTAAAAAAAGGGCACACAGCATTTGTTTGGTCTGAGGATAATTATCTCAGGACACAATGCTACATGTGAACAGCCCAGCTCCCAGGACCTGCGTTTTGCAGGCAATAACCACCAGCCCGTAATCAGCTAAGTACCATAATCCTCCTTGCAGAGTAAAATCTTGCTTGACCTCCAGCTATATACAGCCGGTGATAACAGCATTAAACGGTAACACCGCTCCCGGCTCCCAGAAGCCTTTGCAGCAGGTCAACAGGCTTGGCGATTCCTCGGCTCCGGGTTTCGCAGAGCGTTCTTGTCGGCGCCGGCGAGCTGGAACGGGTGCGATGCCTGTGCGCAGGAGGGGCGAGAGCGGAGGACGACCCAGCGCCAGTGATCGCGGGAGCTGTTCTGAAGTCAAGCATCACCCAGGCGGGAGCTTTGCGGATGTGACTTTGCAGACGTGCTGAGGGATTTACAGGGACACGCCTTCCAGGAGAGGATTTGATGCATCCGCCTGCACGAGATGTTAGAAGCTACCCAGATGTGCAGTGGTTGATTGAGAGGTAAAGAAGCTACCGTTAGCGGCTAATGACAGTTTAGCGCAAGCGTTCCTGTTACTGCATTCGTGGCAGGGGGTTGGGGGGGTGTTTACCTTCGAAAACGGCTTGGAAACTTTGAAACTCGGCTTTAAATTTTCCAGTGCTAACTCATTTCAGCAAAGACAGCCTGACGATAAATTGTTATCATTAGAAGGTAAATTTGCTTTAATAAGAGAGCAGCAGTCATTTGTTTTCATTTCGCTTCTCTTCTTTATCTGCAGATTAGAGGTGGCACGGTCCCCATGGGAGCCGCCGCCTGCGTTTTCACCTCTACTGCTTCCCGCTTTTTTAAGTAACAACTTTCGGCAGCATTCGTTCTGGCGCGCCTGGTCCTAGAGAGAATGGAAGCTTACTCTGCTGCTGCAGGCAGCTTCAGAGAGAGGAACAAAAGTGCAAGTCCAAACACAATGACGATTTGGAGGTATATCGATTTGGAGGTATATATTGAAAACAAGGCTGGCGCCTGGGTGGTTTGAGTGGGTTGGAAAGTTCCATTTTAAAGTATTTCTATGCATGTGGAATAGAGAGCCAGGCACCTGGGCAAGTCATGTTGCAGATAGGGAGGAAACCTCCTGTGGCTCTCAGGGAGACGCGTCTGTTTCGCCTGTCGGGTAATCTTACGAGCCACCCGTCTTGCACAGAGGACCGGCAGCAACGGCAACGTGAACACACCAGTTGTTTTTCGAAACCGTGAACCAGGTCGACTTGTGTCTCGGAGAGAGAAAGACAGAGAAAGAAAGAAAAAAATGAGAGGAAGACGGTCTTCTGTCAAGCAAGTTGGACCCCCTCCTCGCTCCCCTCTATCGTGGAACCCCCTGCACCCCCACAGCCCCCCTTTAAAGTTACTTGCAGTGGTTTCAGAAGTGTGAGTGAAAGTGTGTCGGCCTGTGAGCTGCATGAACAGCAGGCTTCTCACCTGATTTTATATTTACACATTAGGCTGAGGAGTCCTCAGCCACAGCTGCTGACCTATTTTCTCCTGCACCTACACGGACGTGGAAAAACCTCTTTGTATTTTATGAATGTCTCTACGACTTTCCAAACAGCAGTGATTGGAAATAATGGCAATGATTTGATGGATGTTTTTGGCAGACAAAATGGTCGCGCGAATGTGTTTAGTCTGATGTGTCCCAAAATGGTCGCGTGAGTGTGTTTAGTCTGACGTGTCCCTGGAGACAAATTAGCTTTCAAAAAGCCCGTTGATGTGGCGTCACTCCGGCTGTGGACGCCAAATTAGGAACCTTGAAAAAGGAATGGGTATAACTGGGCATCTAGGACCTGGAAAATGCGACAAAGTGGTGGTCGTGGGTCCTGCGAACGTGTGTGCTGGTCTGCAGCTTGCATTTAAGTGATGGTTGGAATACACCAGTGCATTAGACAGAGTTGTGCGTTATGAACGCCCCGTCTTTATCATCACAGATGCACATCTACAGAAAGAAACACATACTTTCTGCACCATCACGTCCAGCCTTTTTGTTCCACGTACGCACGGAAAATGGACGGGGATCAGCCTCTAATGTAGTCCAAGAGGATGAAACATTTGTTAGGGGCTTAACAGAACGCAACATAGGATTTATATCTACTACACGTAAATTAGAAGAGAAAAGCCCTTGCCATTATAATTCTGAGAGGATTAAACTGTATCCAATATTAAGACCGCATGTTATTATTGAGATCCGAGTGATTTTAATTGATGGTACACAGAAAATGCTCACATCGCCCAACGCACAAAGCAGCATGCTGAGGGCCACAGCTTGTGAGATATGAACGTTGTGTACACGCACGCACACACACATACATATGCACACCTGTGCCCATACATACACACAAGCGTGAGATCATGACATGCTTGCACACACACATACACACACACACATACAATCCTTTCCCCTTTCAGGACTTTTTATATCAAGTCATTGCATTTCAGTGCAAATCCTATTATCATAAAACACGCAGTTAATTGGAGCTTAATGTTAATTAAACCCTCTTTATGCACAGTAAACATTATAAAAAATGTATCCAGGGGCAGTGCGCTGCCTCAATAACATGTTAATGTAATATTACATAACTTCACAGTTATAGTATAGCATGTTTATACTTCTATAATAATTACTTGATTTTATTCAATATTACGCGTAATTTTAGTAAGATGGATAGTTGCAGTAGAAAGTAAAAGGCACATTATTTGTGGGAAAATGAGTGTTTCCAGGGTATTTTGAGAGGGAATAGATCAATGAAGTGCATGCATTGTGTTCAGGTAACAAAGCAGCTACAAACGACTGCACAGGATCGAAGGGTAAAAGGTGTAAAAAGAAAGAAAGAAACCAAAAACACATGATGTAGGAGAAAAAGAAAATCAGCAAAATGACGTCCATTTTAACCAGCTTTGAGAACAAAGTTTTTTTGTTTCTCCCAATTTGAAATGCCCAGTCGCGTTTACTGGCCTGTCAAATGCTGCAGCGTCTTCAGTTTGTTTGGGAGAATGCAGACAAGCTAATGCTCTCTTCGGAAATGTGTGCTGGCAGCTGGCTCATCTTTTCACTCCTCAATCCACCAGCTGAGTTGCATAGTCATTGCTTCAAGGGAGTATATTTTGTGCGCAGCTGACATAGGAAGACTGCAGGTACCCAGTCATGGAGAGGAGCTGCTCTTGTGCTGTCAGGCTTCGATAATGCTGCTTGCCAAAACCCTCCCTCCCGCAGGGTATTTTATATACCGTCCTGTGTAGCTGCTGGCTATACTTTTGCATCATACTTGGCAGTAAGATGCATCCACACTTGATACTCATCTCTGGATGGCCTTTAGGGTTTTCTGGCATGATAGCTTGTCTCATAACCTTCCTACAGGTGTCCCCCAAGGCTCTGTACTTAGCCCCCTCCTGTTTTTGCTTTTAATATGAAATCTCTTGGGTCTGTCATCGCCTCCCATGGTTTCTCATAACGTTTGTATGAAGACAATACTCACCATTTTCTCACTTTCGCTCCCGCTGACACTCGGGTCTCACTTTGAATCTTAGCTTGTCTGAAGGATATCTTGTGCTGGATGGTGGATCCATCATCTTAAGCTCAACCTGTTGAAGTCTGAGATCCTCTCCACTGATTTGTCTCTCAGTCTACATGCTACAAGAGAGTTTGCTGTACTTTGTACTAGCCTATAGGGGAGTGAATGGAGCAGCTCCACCATTCCTCCAGTCAATGTTCAAAACCTAACAATCTGGCCAAATCGCTCTGTTCCGCAGCCTCGAGGTGACTGGCTATCCCTTCCCTGATTAGTCGCTTCTCCCAGTTACAATTAGGCTTGGGTATCGAAAAAGATGTCAGTCCTACCGAGTATCAAAAATGTTTTGAAAAAACGGTACAAAAATGTTGATACTTTACGGTACTTCTCGACATTAATTATATTTTTGCAGCCAGCAGACAAACCATTGCATCAAATGCAACCACACCAGTAAAACATTGGATATGGTAAAGTATTTTGATAGTCCAGTGCTGTTTTTTTTTACTGCTGACAATGATTGAATAACAGATACGGTTCTCGCAAACAGAACTTTTGGTTTGGATATTAACTATTGCCTTGTAATAACATTAGCGTAGCTGGCTAAGGTGAATGTTAGTTACATTAAACTAAAAAAGAGATGAATGGCACCGTGCTGTAACCCGCTTTATAGGCTAGTTAAGGGGTTGCATCCTTTCAATACTGTTGAATCTCCAAAAGAGAATGAAATTTGGAATTGCACTTTATTTTCTTCTGTTTCTATTCTATCATTCTACAAAATCGCATGATCGAAATTGCACTTTATTTTTTGATGTTGTGCTTATTCTGTCATTTTACAATGACATAATGTTTACACAATAATAGCCTACTTATCAGTCATTTTACAATGACATAATGTTTACAAGTAGTAAAGACATCACTTATAATTATTTATAGAAACATAGTTGGCCGATAAACATATAAAGTTTTCATGCATATAAAGTATCGGAAAAAGTACCGTATCAAATTAAAGGTATCTGTTTTGGTATCGGTATCGAAAAATTTCAAACGATACCCAACACTTGTGACAATGTCTATCTGTACTGCTCTCCCCTCCCCCCATCCAGTAGTGGAACAAACTTCTCACAGTGGTCAAGACAGCAGATTTGTTGGACGCAGACTGAATACCCACCTCTTCAGACTGTGTCTTTGTTCACCTCCAATCCCCACCCCACAGTACTACCACCTTTTCTTTTAATACAGCTTATGGCTTGAGATGGGTTTTGTCTGTATGTATTACAAATGTGTATTCATTCTTGGTTCAGCATAGTTCATTTACACTGGTTCTTTAGTGATGTTGCTAGCCAGGTCTGGGAATATTGTTAGCCAGGTCTGGCACTATTGCTCATATTAATCAGGTGAATGCACTTGCGTGTTCTATATTTTAAGTCGCTCTGGATAAGAGCATCTGCTAAATTAATTTGACATAATATAATGTTTTAGCAGGTTGAGCCAAAACTATGATTTTTTTAAAAGGATGAAGAAGATTCTGAAAATAGTGTTTTTCTTTGTTGATCTTTGCCAAAAGGAAAACAGTTCCTTAGAAATTTGGTTCATTCAAAATTGCTCCCCTGTCTTCAAATCTGGGTAGAGTAACCTTTGTGTAATCCGGGGTTTTTCCCCCAGCAGAAAACCCTACAGGCAGAAGATTACTGGCTGTCAAGATTCAAGGTTCTCCGAAAAGTAAGGGTAGCACGGGAATGTTGTGAACCCGCTAAAAACGTTACACACGATGGAGAAATTGTTTTGTTTCACGTTCACTATAGTGTTTGCACATTTATTGTTTGAAGCTACGTGAAAGCCAGGCTGTCAAGTTCATATTGTTTTTGTGTTCATCATGATAGTCACAACGTTTTTGGTAGAAACTTCAAGTGAAAGTTGGGCTGTCAAGTTTACATTGGTTGGTGTATACTCTAGTTTCGCAGCTTTATCGTTGGAAGTGCAGAGCTGCAGCGTAGGCGGACAGCTGTGGTTTTGTTCCTTGAAACTGATTATCTGTGGTGAGTCATCTAGTCACATCCATGGGCGAAATGGAATTTTGTTTTAAAAGTTTGCTGACACATGACACAGTTAAGACCCCGATGAATTCACCATACCAGAGTTTTTTTTTGAACTGGCCAGAAGTTAAATAAATAGAATTAAATAATACAGTACAGTATATACATAGCATGTGCATATGTTGTATATATATCTATATATCATGGTTATTTAGACATATGTTAAAGGGGATTATCCAGATTGAATGTGTTATACAGTAATTGGATAAATGCACGCATATGCAGCTAGAGCCAACGTGCAAAAAAACGCTAGCTTAGATTGCATAGAAGGGGAAAAAAAAGTACAATAACATGGCAGATTATATCACAGCCCGCATTTTCTATCTGGAAATATGTACGCTACTTCAAATTTGTTGAAGAAGGGAGAAAAAAAATTACAGTGCAATGCAGCTTGCGCCCACTAACCAGGGATTACATTTTCAGTACTACTACACATCTTTTAAAAGCACCCGTGCAGAAAACAATGCGATGGCATGTGATACAAATGCACTTAGTTTAGTCGCTAAAAACGAAGCTAATTGAAAATCACCTGCCCACACGTGCAAACACACCACATACACAGACACACAAAATAATGATCTTTGCTTTCTGTTAAACTTCAGAAGTTGCTGTTTCTATTTTGTGTACTGCATCTCGTAAAGAATATCAGTCAGTTTTGTTCACGTCCCATGTTTACTGCTGAAGGGTGGGAAATTGACAGTAGTTTAAACTCTGCCTTTAAAATTTTTATTTTATTTATTTCTAGCAATTTGGAATTGGCACTCGTATTCGGCCCGTAACACCCTGCCAAATGAAACCCTCCCACCCTGTGTGACTATGCCCTGCAGAGCTACAAGCCTCGGAAATGCCATGAGGGGCTTAGCACTGTGTCACAAAACAGGGCTAACAGGGAGAGCAGACTCAGTGAGAGGATGAGTAACAGGGAGAGCAGACTCAGTGTGAGGATGAGTAAGAGGGAGAGCAGACTCAGTGTGAGGATGAGTAAGAGGGAGAGCAGACTCAGTGTGAGGATGAGTAGCAGGAGAGCAGACTCAGTGTGAGGATGAGTAACAGGGGGAGCGGACTCAGTGAGAGGATGAGTAAGAGGGAGAGCAGACTCAGTGTGAGGATGAGTAAGAGGGAGAGCAGACTCAGTGAGAGGATGAGTAACAGGGAGAGCAGACTCAGTGAGAGGATGAGTAAGAGGGAGAGCAGACTCAGTGTGAGGATGAGTAAGAGGGAGAGCAGACTCAGTGAGAGGATGAGTAACAGGGGGAGCGGACTCAGTGAGAGGATGAGTAACAGGGAGAGCAGACTCAGTGAGAGGATGAGTAAGAGGGAGAGCAGACTCAGTGAGAGGATGAGTAAGAGGGAGAGCAGACTCAGTGAGAGGGTGAGTAACAGGAGGAGCAGACTCAGTGTGAGGATGAGTAACAGGGAGAGCAGACTCAGTGTGAGGATGAGTAGCAGGAGAGCAGACTCAGTGAGAGGATGAGTAAGAGGGAGAACAGACTCAGTGAGAGGATGAGTAACAGGGAGAGCAGACTCAGTGTGAGGATGAGTAAGAGGGAGAGCAGACTCAGTGTGAGGATGAGTAATAGGAGGAGCAGACTCAGTGTGAGGATGAGTAACAGGGAGAGCAGACTCAGTGTGAGGATGAGTAGCAGGAGAGCAGACTCAGTGTGAGGATGAGTAACAGGGAGAGCAGACTCAGTGAGAGGATGAGTAACAGGGGGAGCGGACTCAGTGAGAGGATGAGTAAGAGGGAGAGCAGACTCAGTGAGAGGGTGAGTAACAGGGGGAGCGGACTCAGTGAGAGGATGAGTAAGAGGGAGAGCAGACGCAGTGAGAGGATGAGTAAGAGGGAGAGCAGACTCAGTGAGAGGGTGAGTAACAGGGGGAGCAGACTCAGTGTGAGGATGAGTAACAGGGAGAGCAGACTCAGTGTGAGGATGAGTAGCAGGAGAGCAGACTCAGTGTGAGGATGAGTAACAGGGGGAGCAGACTCAGTGTGAGGATGAGTAAGAGGGAGAGCAGACTCAGTGAGAGGATGAGTAACAGGGAGAGCAGACTCAGTGAGAGGATGAGTAAGAGGGAGAGCAGACTCAGTGTGAGGATGAGTAATAGGAGGAGCAGACTCAGTGTGAGGATGAGTAACAGGGAGAACACACTCAGTGAGAGGATGAGTAACAGGGAGAACACACTCAGTGAGAGGATGAGTAAGAGGGAGAGCAGACTCAGTGAGAGGGTGAGTAACAGGGGGAGCAGACTCAGTGAGAGGGTGAGTAACAGGGGGAGCGGACTCAGTGAGAGGGTGAGTAACAGGGGGAGCGGACTCAGTGAGAGGATGAGTAAGAGGGAGAGCAGACTCAGTGAGAGGATGAGTAAGAGGGAGAGCAGACTCAGTGTGAGGATGAGTAAGAGGGAGAGCAGACTCAGTGTGAGGATGAGTAGCAGGAGAGCAGACTCAGTGAGAGGATGAGTAACAGGGGGAGCGGACTCAGTGAGAGGATGAGTAGCAGGAGAGCAGACTCAGTGAGAGGATGAGTAAGAGGGAGAGCAGACTCAGTGAGAGGGTGAGTAACAGGGGGAGCGGACTCAGTGAGAGGATGAGTAAGAGGGAGAGCAGACGCAGTGAGAGGGTGAGTAACAGGGGGAGCAGACTCAGTGAGAGGATGAGTAAGAGGGAGAGCAGACTCAGTGAGAGGATGAGTAAGAGGGAGAGCAGACTCAGTGAGAGGATGAGTAAGAGGGAGAGCAGACTCAGTGAGAGGGTGAGTAACAGGGGGAGCGGACTCAGTGAGAGGATGAGTAAGAGGGAGAGCAGACGCAGTGAGAGGGTGAGTAACAGGGGGAGCGGACTCAGTGAGAGGATGAGTAGCAGGAGAGCAGACTCAGTGAGAGGATGAGTAAGAGGGAGAGCAGACTCAGTGAGAGGATGAGTAACAGGGAGAGCAGACTCAGTGTGAGGATGAGTAACAGGGAGAGCAGACTCAGTGTGAGGATGAGTAAGAGGGAGAGCAGACTCAGTGTGAGGATGAGTAGCAGGAGAGCAGACTCAGTGTGAGGATGAGTAACAGGGAGAGCAGACTCAGTGTGAGGATGAGTAAGAGGGAGAGCAGACTCAGTGAGAGGATGAGTAACAGGGAGAGCAGACTCAGTGTGAGGATGAGTAAGAGGGAGAGCAGACTCAGTGAGAGGATGAGTAAGAGGGAGAGCAGACTCAGTGAGAGGATGAGTAAGAGGGAGAGCAGACTCAGTGTGAGGATGAGTAACAGGGAGAGCAGACTCAGTGTGAGGATGAGTAAGAGGGAGAGCAGACTCAGTGAGAGGATGAGTAAGAGGGAGAACACACTCAGTGAGAGGATGAGTAAGAGGGAGAGCAGACTCAGTGTGAGGATGAGTAACAGGGAGAGCAGACTCAGTGAGAGGATGAGTAAGAGGGAGAGCAGACTCAGTGTGAGGATGAGTAACAGGGAGAGCAGACTCAGTGTGAGGATGAGTAAGAGGGAGAGCAGACTCAGTGAGAGGATGAGTAACAGGGGGAGCGGACTCAGTGAGAGGATGAGTAACAGGGAGAGCAGACTCAGTGAGAGGATGAGTAAGAGGGAGAGCAGACTCAGTGTGAGGATGAGTAAGAGGGAGAGCAGACTCAGTGTGAGGATGAGTAACAGGGAGAGCAGACTCAGTGAGAGGATGAGTAAGAGGGAGAGCAGACTCAGTGAGAGGATGAGTAAGAGGGAGAGCAGACTCAGTGAGAGGATGAGTAAGAGGGAGAGCAGACTCAGTGAGAGGATGAGTAAGAGGGAGAGCAGACTCAGTGAGAGGATGAGTAAGAGGGAGAGCAGACTCAGTGTGAGGATGAGTAACAGGGAGAGCAGACTCAGTGTGAGGATGAGTAAGAGGGAGAGCAGACTCAGTGAGAGGATGAGTAAGAGGGAGAACACACTCAGTGAGAGGATGAGTAAGAGGGAGAGCAGACTCAGTGAGAGGATGAGTAACAGGGAGAGCAGACTCAGTGTGAGGATGAGTAAGAGGGAGAGCAGACTCAGTGTGAGGATGAGTAAGAGGGAGAGCAGACTCAGTGTGAGGATGAGTAAGAGGGAGAGCAGACTCAGTGAGAGGATGAGTAACAGGGGGAGCGGACTCAGTGAGAGGATGAGTAACAGGGAGAGCAGACTCAGTGTGAGGATGAGTAAGAGGGAGAGCAGACTCAGTGTGAGGATGAGTAAGAGGGAGAGCAGACTCAGTGAGAGGATGAGTAACAGGGAGATCAGACTCAGTGTGAGGATTAGCAGGGAGGATGGCTGTAAGTCTTATTTTCTTTAGTGAGAGAGGTTCTGTTTGATACAAACTTATAAAAGGTTCTGCTCTCACTGCTTGCTGCATGTTCAGAAGTGTAAATCACTCAGAGCTGGTGTGACGTACGCCTGATAACCTTTTTTATGATAACTGGAATCAGACTTCATTGATTTGTCACCACGGAGGCCTCTTCCTCCAGTTCCGGGAAACACTTAATCACAGACAGCTGTGCTGCAGCCCTAAAAAAAGCACTTTCCCAGTAGGCACCACTCCACATTTTAGCAGGTTTGAAGGAATGCAAACAATTCAGACACCGTGCCACCCACCGAGTTCCTGTGATTTTCACAAGATCGGGGTGCTAGATCCTTTCCGCCCGCTCTTCGCGTCTAATTTTTACTCTGTCAACAACACTAATAATAGCAGAAAGAATAGTGCAGACGCTGAAAATCATTTTGAGGATTAGCATATTGGACATGAACATATGTTGGTTCTGCTTTAAGTCATTAGACACTAGCTCAGAAGACAGCATGTGTGGGATTAGCTCCACTCCATCATCTGATGTAGTGATAGTTTACTGTGGCAGCATATGTGGGATAATGCAAGATGGCCCAGTTGCTGCTTCAATATCTTGAGTGCCTGAGGAGAAGTAGAGCCAAAACGCTCAAACTGCTCTTCTTCCACCAGGGTTGCCACAGTTCTGTGCCTGTAACTCTTCTGAAAACGGTGCACTGTGCAGTTGAAGTTTCAGACACGAGCAGCTGGCGGGTGGGGGTGGGGTTGAGGTTGAGGTGGCGGACATGAGTCAGAACCTCCCGTGAATAAATTGCCACAGATCTGCATCTGCATCTCCCGCTGCTGAGCTGCCAGGGTTCTCTTCCTGAACCGAGCGCAAGAAGACACGCTGGACTTGTAAAAACAGCGGTGGCCTGGTGATGGCAGAGCCAAAGCGGGCTGGCTCGTCCATCACATCTTGCAGCTCTGAAGGACCTGACCCACAGGCCGACGGAAACGGAGCCTTTCTCCATTTAGCGCCGACCTCCCCCGGCCTACAGGTCAAACGGCAGTGAAAATCAGACATACGCAAAAACGCTGAACAGGCGCTGGCACTGGTATCCCATTCAGGCCGTAAGCTACAGAGACATGGCGGGGTGGGCTGGGTTAGATGGCATGGCAGCGACGGGGGACAGACGGTTTAGTTTGACATTGACACACAGGGCTGGGATGCTATAATGTTCGTGTCAGCCAAGCAGGGCATGTGGGGGGGTTGTTTTTCCAGGGACGTTGAGAGCTTTTTACAGTGATTCAACGTGCAAATAACCTCCCTTGGAGGCTAGATCCCACCCTCTATCCGCTACCTGACCACCACGCCTGCCTTGACCTCCAGCACATCATTACTGACGCAGCCACACTGAGTTTCTCAATGAAGCCCTAGTTAATGTCCACCAGCCCATCAATTATGCATCACCCACATGCCTCGCCCGTGTAAAAGTCATTTGACGTTCCGGATATTGAGCGAGAGAACGATCGGAAAAGTTAAGAGGTGGGGTGTGGAGATTTTGGGGGGGGGGGGGATCTGGCTTTGTGATTGTTGTTGCCGATGATTTTACTGATGCTTTTTGAACACACACACACACACACTGTAAAAACAAATATTTCAGCTAATCTTTACTATTAATTGTCAGGACGTGTGGAAGGATTGCTCAGTGTTCATATGCAGGGCTAAATAAACAATTTGAGAACCAGCAGACCAAGGATAAGTGTACATACTAAGCCCACCCAAAGTTGACTATTTGCTACTATTTTAACTATGTAGTCACATTTCTTCAGTAAATATGAAAGATTAATTTCTCATTTGAAGTTTTATTACTTAAATTATAAACTTGTATGATTTTAGATGAAGAAATATGATGAAATATGTGAAGTCTGGACTGGGGTTAAAAGGCACCTGCTGCCAATGTGCCCATATGTGTTCCAAATGAGCCCACCTTGTGAATTATTCATAGGAAATCCAATTTTAAAAAAATATATTCCAACACCTGACATTGTTCCAGTTAATTTAAAAGCTTTAAGGACACTGTGAATATCAAATATAGAAAGTATTAACCTTTTTGAACCCCTTGACCCTTTTCCACATTTTATTGTGTTAGTGCCACACACCGGACTTTCAATCTCAGTTTTGCCAAAGCTTTGCGGTGGAAGGGATCTTTAGATAACATTTTCAGACATTTTCTTTTGTAAGTACTAACCTTTAATGTGAAATGAAGATGTCTTGATATTGGTACATGTTAGCATATTACTCATCAACAAACATTTTCATTTGTCAGATAAAAAGATGGATTTTCTCAGCTAGCAGTCACACCTCATGGTACAGCCAAAACACTAGTGACATGATTACCTCTCCTAATTGTTTTGCAGTTACATCTTTCATTCTTCCTGACTTTTCCTGACTTTCAGTGATTTCCTGTCCATTTCAAAATACTCTGATAGTGCAGTGAGGTTTATACTTGTGTCTATTTAAGAAACATTCCTTTAGCATGCTACAGCACTATGCAAGGTTAGTTTTGATGATATTTACATTTACATTTTGATGATGGTGTGTGGTGTTGTACCGATTAAACCCTTCTAAGATATTTAAAAAAAATAATAATAGTAATTTGTAAGTGGACTTAATAGATACATTGTTTTAATAGCTACACTTACCTTAATCCAGTAAGAGCAGTGGCAGATTCACGTCAATTTCTTGGTTGCTTCTGCTACATTATTTCTAATTGAAATATTTCAGAAATATAATAATTTATTAATGCTGTGTAGCAGTAGAAGCGGCAAACCTCATTGTTACAGAGCTGTGAATACATCTCTCCTCTTTAATGTGTTTCAAAATTCTGCTTGTTAGTGTGGAGAGAAGGAGATGTTTTTTGGGGCGTGGTTTGGACCCCTGGTCTGTGTAGTTTCAGCATGTCTGCACTCTCTGGCTGCTGGTGTTAGACAGCAATGTGTCCCCTTTGCGGAAGCTTCCTGAAGGGACGGGGGCAGAGAGGTACAGAGGCCGCTCCTGGGAGAGACTCAGTCACACGTTCACACAGGCCCAGCTGCGGCACGGAAGGCCCCTCAACCTTGACGGTGCTCCGTACTGGAACTGGACCAGTAGCCCAGAGGCAGTCTGAATTCTCTATAAACAACCGCATGCAGCCAGCCAATAATGTAACATTTCCAGCTGAAGCCAATGATACAAATACTCGATTGTACAAAATCTTGGCCAAATTGATACCTCTTTAGGTATCAATTTGGCTGATCAAAAACTTTGGTAACAAAGTAGCACAGTCCCTCATCAATAATGAAGTTTAGACAAAGGAAATGTGTTCTCCACACACAGACAGAGGCATCCCCTGCCCCTGATTACAGCTAGATATTGTCTTAGATGCAGCACATGCTATGGAGGATTATATGTTCCCTGACACGCCATTCTGGGACTGAAAATCACAGTTTTTCAAACAGACTGTGCTCTTTGTAGATATGGCAGGCGATGGTCTGACACAGTTTCACAATTCCAGTACACATTTGGAAGTACCCTGTTTTTAACAGCTAGTATATGTTCATTTTAGTTTAGCTTTTGTTTATTGTCTGTGCAGTATATAACAATGACATCAATATAAAATGCACAATGGCAAACAAAATATATGCACAGGTGGTGGAAAGAGATGCCTAGGGGTTTGTAATTAACTTTTATTTCCACAACATTTTTTCCCTTTATGACACCTGCCTGTATTGCTTTTATTGTTGATTTCATTTTCCATCCATTTCACCATCTTCTTTTACACTCTACATTGAATAATAATAATAATAATAATAATAATAAGAAGAAGTATTATTAGTATTATTCATTGCAATCATGATTATAATAATGACTATACTACATTTGTGTAATGATAATACGTGCCAGTCATCTGAACAAAACCTCACGAACATACTTACGCATGAATCAGTGATGTAGCAGACAGCTGTGCTGTATGCATCACACAGCCTTACTCGTGGTGAATATGAATAATAATGCACCTCCACACCACAACCACGCTTGTTCCCAGAGGCCCATTGGGGTGTGCCACGAAACTGTGGAGCCCTTTTATATGAAACAGGCACGCTTTTACTCGGGCTCTCTGATCGGGACACTGTTACATTACTGCGAGCCGCGGCGGACGGATGGCACGTCTTCAAAAGCTTGGCCGTCAGTCTTCTTTAAACCTTTCATTCTCGCGCCGCATTCTCGCTCTCGCAAACGCTTCTTCGGTATGAACAAACCTGATCTTGTTATGCTTGTTTGCAGGAATTGGAAATGCACTATGAGATCAGCAATGCAGTTGGGACTGCTGATGAAAAGTAGCTTGTTTGGTAAAATGGGTATAATGCGCCGTATGATTGGCACAAATGTTTAACATTTTACACTAGTTTTACCTTGTAAATAAGTAAGTGATGGGTTTAAAATGCTCGGCTGTGGTCGGACCCTCCTCTCATAGGCTCCTGATGAACATGCGCAGGCTGTAGGCAGCAGCGTGCTCCTGGGGGACCCGGCGGAGAGACCGAACTGGGGAAGCCTCCTCTTGTTTCCAGAAAGGGCTTATCGTAAATGAGCTCATCAATAACACTTTCTCCAACGTGCTGCTAGCTTTGGGGCCTCGTTTATAAACCGAAGGCCTCAAAAAAATCTCCCGTCCCACCTCAGGCAGCAGTTTGCGGCGTTGATGAGTGGGGATGTCGGTTGTCGTGGTCAACATGTTCAAACACACACGCATGTGCTTGCAGCTGACTTAGCGTGACATGTTTGCCGTTTGCTCTATGAATTTCGGGGGACGTAAGGATTAAAACTGTTTAACGGGCTGCATAGTAAAATGTTCAAATCAACAGTCCTATTGGACTCGTATGTATTCTGTTAGAGTTAACGCTGGACATTTTACTGTGGAGGTAAGCATTTTAGGGTAGACGTTGGTTCTTGGCTGATGGACAGGTTTTTGGTTTCATAAATGTTTTACCGTGAGCGTAGACGCATCTACTCCATGCTGCAGTACTGTACTTTGTATTTGTACCTTTGCCATAGCCTATCTTTCAGATCCCAATGTATGGGCTTGTACTCCTTCTACGCCTTTATATTCCTCTTGTACATGAACAGTATAGCTAATGGCCACCTACTTAACTTAATATTATTAATGGCGTAGATGTGGACATGCCTGAGCAGAATGCGACTGGATTTATCTCCAGTGAAAGCTGACATTTTGACCCTGTTTTGAGAACAGTGAAAAGTGTCCCAGTGGAATTGTTGTTACCATAGAAGCATGTGTATTGCAGTAAATGTTTTTGACTGGCTTTGCATGTTTTGACAGGAAGCTAGAAAGGCAGTATCATGTGGGACTTAAGGATATAAATAACAAATAACAAACCAATAACAAATCCTTCACTGGTTAACAATGTTTGTATCGCTGCATAGGTAGTAGGTGTACAACTTTCTGTATTTTTATGTCTTTGTCTTGTAACTCTGAGGTTAAAGGTTGGTCGCAGGCATTGTGTCTTGTATAGTCGCTTGTATTTGTCGCTTTGGATAAAAGCGTCTGCTAAATGACTAATGTAATGTAATGTATAGTTGTAATCTTGAGCAAGGTAATTGACCTGAATTGCTTCAGAAAAATATTCTGCTGTGTGAATGGGCAGCATGAGTAAAAATCATCTGTTCAGCAAATTAGCAAATAAATAGTGTAAAAAGTAAATATTCTTGTGTTTTAATATCGATAATCCATATTTAGCCTCTGTGACTAAATCATAAAGCATCACTATCAGCCAATTATTTCATCCCCTTCCCACGTCCCTCCACTGGCTCCACTGAACTCTCAGCCAGGATCCCAATTTGACTCTAGCATGAGGTGAGCATCACCGCATCAAGAACTCATGCAGTCATACACAGGCACAGCCCTGGTCCTAGAGAGCATTAAGGTCGGCTGGTATTGGTTTTCACCCCCAAGCAACTAATCAGCAACCAGTTTAGACCCAAGAAACCATGTGATATGAGATAACTGTGTAGTCCACTACTTTAATTGATCAGTTAAGCACAAGTAACAAAAAGACCAGTAGGCTACACCCTGTGGCTCTCCAGGACCAAGGTTCAGGACTCTTTAACTAGTGCTTTAGCTGGACGTGCTACCTGAAAGGCCAGCAAATCACAGAGACTGCTTTGTAGTGCTTTTCATATTTGAACACGAATCAGATGTGTACATTACTCGTTGTACATCCTGGAGGTAATCTGCTGTGTTTAAAGCCACATAATACTGGGAGAATGGTAAATGGTAAATGGACTGCACTTATATAGTGCCTTTATCCAAAGCGCTTTACAATGGCCTCTCACTCACCCGTTCACACACACATTCACACACCAATGGCGGCAGCTGCCATGCAAGGTTTTTGCAATTTGGGGTTCAGCGTCTTGCCCAAGGACACTTCGACATGTGGACAGGAGGAGCCGGGGATCGAACCGCCAACCCTGCGATCAGCGGACGCAGAATGCTGTAGTTTAGATTTTTTATAGGTCATTTTCAATGGCTGCATCCTCAGTGATATTATAAAGGACAACACATGTACATAGACCATGGTGAGCATAAGATTTGGGAGCTGGATAGACCTTCACATTGCTAACAGAGCATCCTTCCAGTATGATAAAGCCGTCTTTTGTTTGATAATATGTTTCGGAGGGGTGTATTTTTGTACCCTCAGATGTAATTCAAAACCTCAGCTTCCGGCTGTGACGACACGCACCTTTTTCAACAGCCTATTATTCCCGTCGACGCGGAAAGGAGCGCTAGTACCCAGCGCGCTGGGAGCCGAGCGATCCCAACACGCAGGGAGAACCGCAGAGGATGCGATGGAACTCCGCTTCCTCTGACACGGTCGTGTTTGTAGCGCCGGGGAAAACGCAGTGCACCGGAAATAGCTTTAAAAAGAGATCAGCCAGAGAGGCACCGGTTTCGTTTCGACGCCTTCAGAGAACGCTTTTTTTCCGCGCACTCACCAGAGCAGATTGCGGCATGATTTGAGATCACTTTTCCGACGTACGTTGCATAGTTTTTATGCGCCGCCCTAGTGACACAACGCTGTGGTGAAACGGATGCCCTTGCATTAACAATCATATATTCGGGCCAAAAATGTGAGATGGAAATAAATGGCTGTAAATATTCTGGCCGAAGAGCCAAAGATCGTAAATGCATGAAATATTAATTGAGGATATTTCTAATTGTAACTCTACTCAGAAGATACTGCGGATGCATCATTACATTACATTAAAATAATTTAGTAGATGCCCTTAAACAGACTTGAGTGAATTAAATTGTTCAGCTTATTAACCTAGAAAGACCAAAATGGGGAGACGCTAGAAAGGCAAAGAAATTGAACTGCTCAGATGCAGTTGAATTGGCATCAAAAATATTTGATTTTGGCGTTTTTTATGTGGTGAGAAAAAAGTTTTTACCTTTTAACTTAAAGAAAAACTGATCAGTCAATCCATCATAGTAATATTCCAGGTAGTGGATGATGGTACATAAAGTGAAGACAAAATGCAGTTTCAAATCAGACTGTGATTTATTGCACTGGTGGTGCCATTATAATCCCACTGACTATACATAATCTTCTTATTTGCACACTGCATACATGCATACCGTCACAATAGTCCCAAGCTCTTGCAGCTGAATATGTTGAAATAATAATAATGATAAAAAACATAATTTTGGTCACAACAATGAGAGGATATTGTAGTTTGCCTTCTTATACTTTCATTCTGTTATGGCATTTTATACATTTGAACTAAGGTTTACACCTTGATAATGAAAGCAGTGTGTCTGGTTTATGAAAGTGTACTTCTTTGCTGAGTTCCATGTTATGCTGTTAGTCATCATCGCCCGACACAAAGCACCTGCAGAGCCCCTGCATATTTCCCTCCCTCTTGACCCTGCCCTTCTTGCTGATTGGCTTGTTTTTTCTTTCATTGACAGGAAAAGAAGCCCATCAGCATCCAGGGATCCAAACCAAACGTACGACCAAAGGGAGGACAGGGGTGAGCGCTCGCAGTATGCGCCGGCAGACGACGGGATGCCCAGATCACCGTCCGACTATGGCGATCGGGACCCTCGCCGGGCGGCGCGGGGCCCGCGGATGTACGAGGACGACAATACAGCGCACGGCGAGTACCAGGACCAGCGGGGCCGCTGGCGCTCGCAGGACTACCCGCTGGACGAGGACCTAGACGGGCAGCCGAGCGAGTACGAGCTCCAGCGGCGGAGGGAGGAGGAGTACCAGGCCCGTTACCGCAGTGACCCCAACCTGGCCCGCTACCCGGTCAAGCCCCAGCCCTATGAGGAGCAGATGCGCATGCACGCCGAGGTGTCGCGGGTGCGGCACGAGCGTCGCCACAGCGACGTCTCGCTGGCCTACACCGAGCTGGACGACCCACACGGGCCCTCCTCGGCGCGCCTGTCCCGTGCCCACCCAGCCTCCGACCGCCGCTACCCGCCCGAGGGCCAACGCTCTTACTCCGTGGAGAGGACTTCCCCCGGCCTCGTCCGACGGGCCAACTGCAGCCCACCCACGCCACACCGGAGCCCTGTGCTGGACATGCGGCGGGGGCCCGGCGGGGGGGACCCCTCGTGCCGCCTCCCACCGCCCCAGCAGCACCACCTGGACCCCAGCTCGGCGGTGCGCAGGAGCAAGCGGGAGAAGATGGACACCATGCTGCGGAACGACTCGCTCAGCTCCGACCAGTCCGAGTCCGTCCGCCCACCGCCGCCCAAGCCCCACAAGACCAAGAGGCTCGGCAAGATGCGGCAGGTGTCGCTCAGCAGTTCGGAGGAGGAGCTGGCCACCACGCCCGAGTACACCAGCTGCGAGGACGTGGAGATCGAGAGCGAGTCCGTCAGCGAGAAAGGTAAGGCCCGCTCCCCCCTGCCCCGCCTACCATTTCCGGTCCCGGGAGATGCCTGTGTCGTCAGACCCTGTCGACGCTGCCTGAATTATTCATTTTAAATTAATTTGAGTATCTTCTATAGACGGTGGCACCTGCTGTTGCTGTTTTACAAGGTTTCGGACAAATGTTTGTGCTATTTGTTCAATCCATTAATAAGAATTTAAGTCTGGTCATTGTTGTATGTACGGTTACGTTAAAGAAACACTGTTAAAGAAATCAGTCTGTTGATGAAATATGCGCATTATGAATTATTAACCTTGCCCGAAGTGGTATTTGACATGGTGTGTCTGTCTGTCTGTCTGTCTGTCTGTGCACCTGTCTGTCTGTCTCCAAATCAGAGAGGTGTATTTTTGACGTTTCACCAGGTTGAGGCTGAATCGCTGGAGCAGGGTTGTGAACTCTGTTTGTTGAATGAGGAATGGTACATGTATGCATTCATGTTTTCTGTGTTTTATTTAGTTGTTTTCATGCTAAAGCATCTACAGGCTTTAATCCTTTCAAACATACTGTGTGTCCCTAATCTGAATTAGGATAACAGATGATGGAATGTGAAGGTTACAGTATGTGATATTGTACAGCGGGATAAAGTGATTGAAAAGCTGTTTTATTCTGGTGAAAAACTAACCTTTTCCCCCTAGTTGCACCTCATCCATGTCTGTGTTTATATGTGCTGGTCTGTTCCTCATGATGTGGCTCCTGCCTGCGGGTGGCTTAGGGGGAGCTGTGTCTCTGGTGCGCACTGTAGCCTCTATGTGCGTGATTCTCGGGGGAGCCACTTCTGTGTTGCGCAATGTAGCCTCTATGTGTGTGATTCTCAGGGGGAGGCATTTATGTGTTGTGCACTGTAGCCTCTGTGATTCACAGGGAGAGCTTTTCTCTATTGCATGCTGTAACCTCTATGTATGTGATTCTCAGGGGGGAGCCCTTTCTGTGTTGCGCACTTTGTCTCGCACTGTGTCTAGGTATGTGTCTCAAATGGAAAAAATGCTGCCTTCGAAGGCAGCATTTGAAGGCAGGAAGCCATCGCGGCGTGTCTCATTCGAAGGTTAGCATAAAATGCTGCCTTCTAAGGCACGAAAAGCTGACAGTCTGCACTTCAACCTCATTGTCATTGTATCCTTTCAAACTCAAATTGCTAGAGTACAGAACCAAAATAACAAAAATGTCTCACTGTCCAATGAATTATGGTGCTCACTGTATGTACGCCTGTAGTCTCTGTCTACAGCATTTGATGTCCCTTTAAATTTCTGTTTAGTTGGTTGACTAGCAAAGCCTGTCCTGACAGTGGAGGAGCTAGGCCTGACAGTGGAGGTCTGCAGGCATATCTTATTGGGTGGTAGTCAGGGGTGCAAAATGTTCAGAAGACTGCAGGTTTGATCCTCCTCTGTGATTCTTTCGGAAACTGGTGGAGGTTAGGAGCATGACGACGCGTGAGCGCAGTTGAAAGTGTCGTTAAAGACGCCGTCGAATGCATGTCTCGTCGTGTAGGCGGGAGGGAAAGAGGTGCCAGCCACTCCGTGGCACCGGGGGCCACCGCTGATGGTGCTCATTAATTTAGGCGGAGCGAATGCAATTAGCGCTTTTCAGAGGAAAGATGCTTTCCCTTGTGGGCCCCTGCGGCTGGAACGGCCAGTCTATGAACATTCCTCTGGGCGCCATGTTGTGCTTTTCACTCGCCGAATCCAGATGCCGAGAGCAGATTACCGTTTGTGTACAAAGGTTATCCGCTGTGCCGCGGTGCTCGCTAACTCGCTAACCGTGCTGATGATGTCATCGCCCCCTAAACCCCTAACAGACTACCTCAGAAAGCTTATACCTTGCGTGGCAAAGGCCGGCCGGCACGCAGCAGCGACTGCATTGAACGGAGCAGCGTCACATGTAATGCAATTATCAGATACCCTCTAAACATCCTCGAGGGCTCGCGGTTTGGTAACGCGTTTGAGCTGGCGCTTGACGGCCGTCGTGCGTTTTGGCCACTACATCTGCAGGAAAGTGAGTCGCCGCATGCTGTGTGCAATATGCTTCTCTGTTGGTGGCGCATTTGAGCTTTTGCGAGAAGCCTCTGCAGCACACTGAGTCATGCTACATTCTCCACAATGGTCACAGTGCATTACTACAGGCGCCCTGGGAGACGGCTGCCGTGCATCAGGACTGTTAGGAGACTGTAAAACCTCCACTGCTGTACATTTGCAGCGATGGTCCTCACAGCGGCTGTGTGAGTATTAGAGTGTGGAGGACATGCGCAGTGCTTCTGCATTCACTCGCTGTGTGGCGGTCACAGACAAGAGCGGAATTTTCATTGGAATACTGCAGAGAAGAAACTATCACATTTTATATACAGGAACACATGCACATACACTCACACACACACACACACACACACACACACACACACACACACAGAAATACACATTCACACATTCACAAGCACAATGCATGCATTTACACAGAGGCACACAAGCAAACTCACGAACACACTGAATTAAAACCCGTTTCCAGCTAAATTAACATCCAAATGGATCCTTCAAGCAGTTTGCCATTGACAGCTTAATGCCGCCGACAGTCGTAATTGCAAATTGATTTTGTTGTCAAAGCTGTAATTACGGGCCCCCACCTGGCTACGTCAAAACCGGCTGACAAAAGGGTAGGGGGTGGGGGGAGAGGCTGCGCCTGTGAGAGCCAGAGGAACACAGTCTCACATGAGGGAGCGAGGGAGAGAGGGAGCGGGGGAGCGAGCCTGGCCACCGCTGTTATGTAACCCACACTGTCCTCATGCGGGAGGAAACTGAATTTTAATTATTCATACCGAGGGCATTCCTGGGAAAATAAGTCAATTCTGAAGATGGGAGGTTTTCGATCTCAGAGGTCTGTTCAAAAGGCTTTCACGCATCCCAGAACCAAGGCCACGGGGTAGGAGGCGTGTCAGCAAAATCGAAAAGGCGGACCCACGGAGCTGGAGGCGGGTTTGTGGGATCACAGGCAGGCCCATGAGGCAGGAGGCAGGTCTGCGGTATTGGAGGTGGGCCCACGGGGCAGGAGGCGGGTCTGTGGGATCAGAGGCAGGCCGACGGGGCAGGAGGTGGGTCTGTGGGATCAGAGGCGGAAGCACAGGTCAAGAGGTGGGTTCATGGGTCAGGAGGTGGGACTGTGAGAGACGGCCCAGCAGAAAATGGCCTCTTAGTGGCACTGTGACATTAGCACAGGCCCGGCGACCTCCCGCTGACCCGCCACGAGAAGGGGACTGGTTCTCCATTTGTTTACAGACCAACCCTGAGCATTTCTATCCACGCAATCTACTGTCTGAGATCATCAGTTTAATCGAACTTGGCTGGCTCACAGCAGGGCCTCACGATTCTCTTTTCAGAGGGGGAACATGGCGAGACAAGTCCCCGCTCCCCCTCTACTTCTGCCCACCCCCCCAGCCTGGAAAGCAGGGCTAACATTTAAAATCAGGTTAGCCGCGCATCAGCTTGGCTCCCTGCCTGACTCCAGATCAGAGTAATCCAGCGCTATTGACTTGTGGCTTGCACTGTATTCCAGACCAGCACTTTGTACTGGGTCTTTAAATTATTTAAGCAGGCTTAATTATATAATGGGGAGCACACAGCGTGGCAGTAGAAAACTCTGGGCCTACCATTGCAAATGATTCGTTTTGTTCAAGGGTTGTGTGCTAATGCTATAGCAACAGTTGTCCGAGGAAGCAGCCGAGAGCACGACCTTGAAGTCTGTCGAGTCATAAACCACGTCTCAACAACAGCACTGCATTTATGCAACTGTGTTGTTGATATGAATTGTATTGCTGTACTACTGCTCCCAAAGCATTGGGAGCAAACATACATGCACACGTACTGCACACACGTCATGGATACTGGTGCACACACGCACACACAGTTTGTTTTGTTGTGTGGAGTATTCTGTTGAGGGGTCAGCATTAGTAATGCATGAGTTGACCTTGAGATGTCATGGAAATTGTATTGGCAGGGTGTCAGGTGTAGTTCCTTCAGGGATTATCACTCAAATAGATGTGGAAAGAGTTTGCAGTGTGAACATCATGTTGGCAAAAGGAAAAATGTCCACGCTTTAACAAGTGGTGGATGAGTTATGGAGTGAAAATGTTCTCTTTACCTTAAAAGTAACAGTTCCTATAATTGCTGCCTAAGTAAGTATCCATTTTTTACACCAAAACTTAAATTAAAGCTGGAGTAACAACAAACTCCATGTTTTAGCGTAATTATTACACAATTCGTACGGAGTTTCTAAATGTCACTATTGTCCCGTAGAAAGTCCATTTAACACACAACCCCCCACCCAGTCTCACCTGCAACTATACATACCCATGCATGACATAGTGGACAATAGTGTCTATGTGTGAGTTAATAAATATATTTCTTCATCGCATAAAATTTGTATTCCGTCATAGCAACAAGGTAAACCCAACAATAGCCCAATAGTATTTTCGCATTTTGAGTGCATTTCAGATACTGTAGTGTAAGCGTTCATAGTTGGCGCAGTCATGTTTTATGTTTGATTTGCCCTGAAGCTAGAATACTCTCCAGCATTTTCCTGATGGTGGAATATTATTTTATTGTAAACTTATCATACATAATATACACTACATGGCATAGTATCTCCCTGGGCAATACTTGTCACTCAGGGAATGGAAAATACTCAAATTTACTGTGTATATGTGCTGGATGAATGTAAAAAGATTTTCGGAGTGAGTATGATTGTGTACATGTTTTATAATGGACACAAAATTTTTTTTATTTTTTAATTAGGTTTTTTTAGGGTTTAGGTTAGATAGATCCCCCCCCCCTTGATGAAAAAAAAAAAAAAAAAAAAAAAAAAAAGTTTTTTTTTTGAAAAAAAAAAACATTTGTAGTGTTTTATATATATATTTTTTTTTGATTACAGCAGTGGACAATTTAGCCATTTGGAGACGCTAAGGGACAAGACTGTGGCGGAGTGTAAAAACTAACGTACATGTTTGAAATATCAGAGCAGTAATGTTAATACTTACATTTCGAAGAGGGAATGTCAATGTCCCTCTTGCATATTCTTCAGGCATATTCTCTGACACAATCAATGCTATGTTATCTTGGTAACTATGGTATCTTCTGTTCTGACCCACTCCCAAAATGTAAGCAGGTGAGGATTTTCTCTGCCTTGTTGACGAGATAGTAAATTAGTAAAAACTTGCGAAAATAACAGGAAACAACTATTATGCCTCGGCGAGCGAATGTACATTCTAAGTTGTTTGCATAGAACTAAATTAATTAATTTAATTAATTAGAACTAAACTAAAAAACTAGAAATTATGTTATGCCTGGCTGTAATTTATTGTTCAAAGCATCCCATAAGACATTGCAAACACCGTTGCTATGGCTATTATGTCCTATATTGGGTTAAAGAAACGTCAATGAAACCAAAAGGAACTGGAATGAATGAGATGGGTTTGCAGAGGGTGGGGGGTATTACGCATCAATGTTTAAAATAGTGTAATAGTGTTATAAAGTGTTGTTTATTTCTCACACAGATTGTCCCAGACAATAAATTACCACTGCATTTTTAAAGGGACATCTCTATGCGTAAAACCAATGATAGGATTGGACATTTATTTCATCTTTAGTAGCAGATATTGATAGGAGAATGACGTGGTATAATTACACAAGAATTTTACATGTTTATTTTGCATTTGAGTGAGCAGGGCTTTTGACAGCTTTTTTGGGGATACGATTGGGCTATTGTTGGGTTTATCTTGTTGCTACGACAAAATACAAATTTTATGTGATGAATAAATATATTTATGAACTCACACATAGACACTATTGTCCACTATGTCATGCATGGGTAGCTGTAGTTGCAGGTGAGACTGGATGGGGGGCTGCTTGTAAATAGGACTTGCTACGGGACAATAGTGATATTTAGAAACTTCGTATTCGGCAGAATTGTCACAAATTGTGTACTAATAAAGCTAAAATATGGAGTTTGTTGTTTTCATTCATAGTTTGGTTGCAGGAACAATGAAAGTCTGAGTTGAGCAAAATCTTGGCACCGGCGTCACAACTTGGCACCACCAAGTATCTGCACAAAGGGGTTCCTACCTAATTAAAACCATGTGAAGGGTTTCAGTTGGACATACCAATGAAGTGGCAAATTGACTTCTTACTTATTAGGTTCTTGGTGCATCTGAACACACTGACTGTCCAGGGTTACCAGGGTGGAACACAAGGTGGCTTTTGAGACTCTAGCCACAGATTTCGATAAATGTCCTATCCGATTTCCCTTGCCAGAGATCAGCTTTTAGTCTTTAGCGACTGCAAAAGGAGAACCGTGTTTGAAAGGCTCCTGCGTGAGGGATTCAGGCAGTGTGAGCCATGATGTTCCCTGGTTGGTGTATTTATAACAGTGCTGTAACAGGTAAATGTCTTGTGCCTACCGCTAAGTTTTGGCCGTCTGAGTTTGACTGATGTTTATTCCCCTCTCTCTCTGAAGTCGATCGCAGTGATGTATTGTGCATTACCTTAAGTATGGAGACGTTTTGAGGAGATGTCAAGGTTATAGGCCCAGATACCTTGTGCAAAGCTAGTGGAAGAAAACTGTGATCATGAAACTGTGTTTCTATGAAGGTAAGAAGGATATTCTATAGGCCCACTTCACCGTGGTCTCTGTTTTATCTGAAAACAATATGCTCTGTCGTTAATGTTGGGCAGCTCATTTAATGACGTTGTAGTTTTTGTCTCTACGTTCACATTTTCCATTCATGTCAGTGACCTCATAATGACGCAAAGAAGCTAAAAATATCAACACTCGCCTCAAATCTTTGCATCAATAAAGAGTTAAATTTGTAGTTAAATTCAATAGACCCCTCTGACTTTTAACGGTGAAGACGTCACAACGCAGCCCACTTAGGCAAGCAGTGGGGAGGTCTGGCCGGGTAGTGCGCTTTGTGATAGAAGAAGATGTTCTGTCACACCGAAGAAAAGAAGAGGATCTGCTGAAGTAGGGCGCTAATTCAAGCTTCGGCTGCAGGAAAACGGGAGTCAAAAGGGGAGGAGAAAGCACCTCTGGGCCACATGTGGCCTGTCAGCGAGTTGTGTTTTCATTGGGACCGGGGTGGTGGGAGGGGCAGAGTTGAATAAATGTACGTGTAAGGCTTCTTATTGTACTCTTTAACCCCAGTGCACCTGGGCAGGGGCGGGGGTGGGGGGGTAGGCTTAATGGGCTAGTCTTTCTACCATAAGGCCAGTAGACTGATTTAGTGTGACATCCCTCTCCCTTGCTTTCCCCCGTATCGATTCCCAGGCATGCGCTCTCATAATAGCGTGGGCAGGGCAAAAAGAGAGTTAGAGAGAGAGAAATGGGTTTGAGTCAAAGGGGCAGACGCAACGCGGTTTTAGCGCCGCGTTTATCCTCATTGTACGGCCTCGCGACATCCCTCCGCCTCGCGGTCCAATCCGTCAGGACGACGACTGCGGTCGGTTTGCCTGCCGCTCTCTGCCGCCCACACTGCACGTGCACACGCACGCGGGGCCGTGTTCGCGGTCCCAATTAATGCAGCAAACGCGAACTGGGCCATTTCTACGACAGCGGTCCAGTCAGAAGAACATGTCCCCGATTAAGATGGTGGACTCTTCATGGTGAGCTCCATTTTAAGCAGTCTGATAATAAAGACACATCGACAGAAGTCGTTTGACATGAACTGATGATTAACTGATTGATGTGTGGCTTGCTACAAGTAAAAGTGCTGAGGGTGGGGGGTGGGTGGGGCTAGACGGTGCATTTCGCCTGTGTTAGCAGAGGATCTGTGCGATGAGCGGGACATGTGGTTTTCAGCACTAAGGAGCTTGGCACATGGCAGAGAAAAGCTCCAGCCACACCTGGCCAAGGGGAGGAGAGGTTTTCGAGAGACGAAGGAGGCCCACATCCTGGCAGAACCCCAAAACCAGCGGCGGCGACACTGGACTTGCGGAGCGGGGGCATCAAAGAAACAGGGGAGAGATGTGCTGTTCGCTGCGACCGTGCAACACCGACGCTCGGCATTCTGTGCGACACGCTCATGAAAAGCGCAAGTCTCTAAATCCTTTATGGTCTTTATCATCTGACCTCGGTGTGAGAGACGCTATTGAGAAAGAGCAAAGATAACAACAGCATGTCCCTTCTCCAAAACCTTTTATTTCCACAGCATTAGTGACATTTATACAGTGAAGCACATGTGCGATAGACGTATGACAACTGAGTTCTAATGACGAGGCTTAGACATGTACTGTATATACCGTGTCCTTTCAGGGATGGGGTGGGGGCAGACAGTCTGTCCCCTCAAATCTCCACACAAAGCGGTCAGCGGTCGGGGGCGTGGGGACAGGTTGGGGGATTTTTCTCTTTCTGGCCCCGAATCGTAGTAAAAACAGCGTCAATAATTAATGATCCAATTAATAGTTTACACAGGTTTTTATTGAGTTGTCAGAGTGATGGAGAGCCTGCTGCCGGTGAACTCTCTCCCAGCCGCTGCCTTTCTCCGCCATCGGCCTGAATCAGCAGTTTGCCGGCGCGGGGCCCGACCCAAATGGGGTCGGGCCGCCTCAGACTGCTGATGCTCACAATTTATAGGCGCGATGAGTTTCCTGCTCCCGAAAACCGGGGGCGGTTAGCGCCACTGCCGGAGACGGTGTGGTTGGGTACGGGCCCAAAACTCAAGCTCTTCTGGATAGATTATGTGGGGCACAGTGGTTCAGCGAAGCATCCCAATAGTCTTCTGTGATGAGCTGCGTATTGTTCTTTAGTTCACGTCCATATCGACACCAATGCCTATTAATATACTGAACCATAGCTGTGGTTGTTTTAGTTTCCATTTACGGGCACCTGGAGCCATTCTGTGACAAATTATTAGCAGTTCACCTCAAGATTATCATTTAACATGTAGCCCTATCTCTGAGTGAGGTTTTCTGGGGAATGGAGAGAGGGAAAAAAACAGTCAATAAAGCATTTGAGAATTAACCTCAGGGAAAACATTTAGTCGGACGTGCAAAGCGCACGGCGAGCCAATGGGCCTTTCAAGACCAGAGCCATAAATCCTCAGAATAGCCAACCAAACACTTTCCGTAGGTTTTGTTCTGTCGTGGAAGCGCTCGGGTGCCTTTTTAACAAATTTTTACGGAATCGCTCCAGCAATGTACAGCCTCTGAACTGAAGTAACACTTTTTTATTTTCGATTCTCTTTTTTTGCCCCAACCGTGCAAACAGCCCTCTGGTGGAAAACGTTGGAACTTTCATCAAATGTTTTTTTCAGCTAGTTGCTTACAACAGAGAGGCGAGCTTCACGCTGTAAACATAGTAAACCTTACAATAAACCTTACAATACATCTCCAGTGCTGAAAAGAGACTCAAAGGTGCTAAATGCCTATAATGTAATGTAATGTAAAGGAACTGTAAGCATCTTGCTATGCTAATGCTATTGCAAGTATTTTGGTGCAGTATGAAGACCGCAAATATGTACAAATACTTTATTGCAGTGCAGTGCATTAACGGGTTGTTTTAAATTATCAGGAAATTATGCCAAAAACGAAAACGGAGAATGTTAATCTCCTTGAATTCCATATCGCGTTACACACATTTTAGAAGTAAACGTATCCTTTTGCGATTTGCAGCTGTCCTTCTGCGGCGGAAAAGGTTTTTGGAAAAGGGCTCAGCCGTGTAATTTCAACCTACCCTTCATTCTTCTGCTTCCTGTCTTCACACGGCACAGACTGCGCGCCAGCGGTCTTCTAGCAGAGCACCTGGAAAAAAGCAGGATTCAAAAATGTTTATGTTTGGTCTTTATGTTCCAGGTTTCCAGAACGGCAGGTTTCCTGCGGGCTGCCAATAGAAGGACTCCATATCTTTCATTGATTCAGGAAGATGGATCCTTAGCGAGGGCGGCTTTGTATTCACTCTTTAACATAGTTTCCTATAGGAGATCCCGGTAGAAGGGCATATCAGATCAATCAAGTGATACAATATCTGACGCCAAAACATCACTAACAAAGCAAGGTCATTTCGTGTTTGTGACTGATCGGGTCCTGTGTGCTGTTTCAGGTTCTGTAAACGTTGCGGAAACAAATCAGCACGGTTGATTTTGTCATCAGTTTTTTGGTTAATTAGTTCAAAAAAAAAGTATTGAGATCCGCAGCCATGAACCACAATGACTTCTTTAAAGGTTGTACAGCCTATGAGGAAAATGAACAAGAGGTTAATTAAAAGGTGATCCAAGATATCAATGAATGAACGCACGCTGAATGTTTGAGTAATCCCTAATTCGGTCTCATCCCTGATCAGGAAACCATGCAAAATGGCTTCTTAATCTTCCTGGGTGGGCAAGCCAGTGGGTGTAGCTGCGGATTGGCTTACCTTATCCTATTTTAATTAGCTTTTCTGATTTCCTGTTAGGCATTATGATGCAGCTCGTGTATAAAAAATACTTTTAGGTTTGTAGTTTTTATTGAACTGATATAAACAGCCCTCGGTGCCCTTCAGTCCTGGCAATTATAGAAAATTAGCATGGTGGAATCCCTGCATGTTTTTTACGGGTCCTGAAAACAAAACAAATCTGACCTAGAAACTGCCAGAGAGAGAGGGAGAGAGAATGAGGGAGAAGGAGAGAGGGTGAGGGAGAAGGAGAAGGTGAGAGAGAAGGAGAAGGTGAGAGCATGAGAGGGAGAGAGAGAGGGTGAGAGAGAGAGAGAGAGAGAGAGACCCCAACCCTGCAGGCTCTATTCCTTTTCTCCCTTCCTCTTTTTTCCTCACATTTTTCTGGTCTCCATCTCTCATTCCCCCGTTTCTGTCTTTTGTTTCATTCTATTCAGGAAGCTTTTTCTGTAGCTGAATAACATGCCCACTTACAAGGCTCCAAGGTCCCCCTCAAACGTGCATGTTTGCAGAAAGGACTTAAGAAGGGAGAAATTATGCGTGTGCCCAGGCATTGCATAAAGGCGGCAATTTTTCGATGACCTCACCTGCACCCAGCGCCGCGAGCACTGCTGGCATGGATGCGTACAGAGGGAGCGGTACCGCTTCGTGCTATGAGTAAAAATGGACTCTATGCTATTCGGATTGTATTTGTTACAAAACTACCTTCCTTTATGTTCACAAGGGCATACTCTATTATTATTGTTATTATTATTATTATGTAAACTATCTTTATGTATTATGTTGCTGTGCATCCATTAATATTCAACGTTCAGACCTGGCTTTGCCCAGAACACTTTGAGCGCTTATGCACGTGAAGGGAATCTTGAAGTTATTTATTTATTTTTATACCTCTAGTGACCTAAATAACAGCTCACTATGACCGTTCAACACCACCATCAAGTTTGTGCTTTATACAAACGAGGACTGCATCCGGTCAGAGCTTTAGAGATATCGATAAACCTTAACGAACGAGGCGAAGTGAAGCAGGCCCACCAGGACTGGACCCACGGGGCGTTTTCCCCAGGGAGAAATCTCACCCCACCTCCAAGTTCACATGTTGTCTGTCACTGCCTTAATTAGCTCAGTTGGGTAAGCCTCTTAACCCAGCTGCAAGGGTGGTCCTCACGTCCTCACTCAAATTAATTGGAGGAAAACCCGCCCTGTCAGTTCGCTGTCGCCGAGACACTCCGCAAGCTCTCATCCAAAAATGTCACCCTTGTTGAAAACATACTTAAATGCCGAATCACGTTCACCACTGCTTAAGGGGACTGTAATAGACTCAGAAGAGCTGAGGTAGGACTGACCCGAGGAATCTCAGAATCTCTCTCTTTCGCTCTTTTACCCTTTTCCCCTTTCATTCTGTTTGTCAACTCAAATCCTAATAAGATAAAATCAGCTTTACATCGGCACTGTCTGTACAAACGGTATATGTGTTCAGTTTTTAATGCTACGTTTCCTCTTCACCCACCACTCTCTTTTCTGCTTACTCTCTATTTAGCTCCAACTCGGCTGAGGCAATTTTAGTCTTAGCTTTCATGCCGTTAAAAGCAGGGCTGTTCGTTCCGAGCAGAATCCGAATTTTAACGTTTCTGTTATTTTGTTTCTACTGCAACATAAAGTTTTTGAACCGTTTAGAACAAAATAAAAAACTTCATTTTGTTCCTTTTGCCCTACCTCTCAAACATTTGAAACCAGCCTAGTAGCCTGTCTCAAAACGTATTATCTTTGTGAACGTGTTTTCCGAAAACGATAATAAACACGGGTAAAGTGAAGTTATTTTTTAGTTGTGCAGCAGTCATCTCTGATATGCTGATTGCTTTTGACTGTTGTATTAACAGCTCTAGAGTGGTTACTGAAGCTTACCGTCACACTGGTTTTTATTAGAACGTCTATTTACAAATAATGTACAATAAGGGTTTGGGTTAAACCGTGTTCTTTCTAGGCCTAAACACACTTATGTTCCACAAAAATGGCACTAAATAAACACTTAGAACACCGGTCTTTACGTCCACGATGTGAGAATTTAACGTCATTTGTTGCGGACATTCACACATTCCACACACTAAACCAACAGTTTAGACTATATTTAGAATATACTAGGCTATACGTAATGTTAGACTGCTAATCAAGCTGTCAAAATGAGCTAACTATGGGCAGACATAAATAATAATACATATAATAACGATCACAATATACAATGCGTCACATCAGGAGTAAACTCACTAGTGCTCAAAATAATTGACTAAACAAAACTTGAAAATAATCCCACAGCAGCCTAAGATTGTTTTGCAGCGCTACCATCTTTGTTTTTCCACATTCAACCAAAGGTAATTGGCTACATGATCATGATCCACTTGCAATAGAGGTCTTTGAAATGCATGCTTTAAACTGCACATGTCACATCCAATAATTAATTTAACATAAACGGATGGTCAACATTATCCACGTTGAGAGATAATAATGAGCATTGTTAACAATAACAAATCCACTGACAAGACGTGCACAGTAGCCAAACGTTAAAAATGAAACGATAGCCTACCGTTCGCTTTATAGTGACGCAATGGAGCAACGGCGGCTGATGCCTGAACTGTTGCAACAACGTGCACTGACTGGTCTATTCATATTCAGTAAGAAAACCAAAGGCATAGACAACGTATCGCCAATAATAGGAACTGCAAGGACAACCACCATGATATAAATAGCATGCATCTTACCTCAAACGTCTTCCCCGACTTGCACCTAGCAAAAGCGGTCACAATAGGCTATCATCCAGTTCCAGCTTTGTGAAAAGGTCTGACTTGGCTATCAAAGGTAGGCTAATAAAAAATAAAAAAACATTTGTTTGTCAATGGCTATAGTAAGTGCGCGCAGCAGTGGTGGTTTGGGTCCATGGGAAATTCCCCAGGGGTGTTTGGGACTCATTTTCATTTAGTATTTTTGCTAATTAATTACATTTAATTTGATGTGTGAATAACTTTTAAATACAACAATATGTTTAATTGATTTGTTTATAGGTTAGGGTTAGTTGGAGCAGTTATAGCAGGGAAACATAATGTAAGCATTTGTGAAATGAAGAAGAAAAAAAACCTTATTAACGGTTACCAAAATTTTCACGTGAAGTTTTTGCTCATGAAGAGTAATTTTGATTTCGTTTCTGGTTTTTGTTTCCGCTTCCCTTTCCGTTTCCAAGCCCTGGTTAAAAGTGAATGGTCCGTACCGTGTGTTATACACACACGTAGATTTTGAGCAGATTTCCCTCTCTTTCATTCCCCTCTCTCCCTCAGACTCTCCTCCCCCCTCCTTTTTCCCAGATTGCAGTGGTTGCAGGCACGGGATTTATGTCACTCCCCCGGGGTTCCATTGCTGTGACTTTGCAATGTCAGTTCAATGCTAGGGCCTGTGATTTCCGAGTTTCTGGGTCTCACGCAGACCCGCACTTTATCACGCCACGAGAAGGGGGTGGCGGGGTGGGGGAGAAGAAGGAGGAGGAGGAGGGGTGTCGTCGAGCACCTGAATTTTTTAGCGCCGCCTGTGACTTATAGTTTGGCCTCACTCCTCTCCTCTGCACTCGGTCCAATTTAAAGCCATCGCTCGGGGGGCTGCCTTCACCTTCACTTCAAGCCTTTTATCTGCTCGCCCAGAGCGGGGAGCTTACGCCTCCTTTAGCTCAGCCGAACGTCTCAAATACGCCCATAAACGCCCTCCACGTCTTTTCTGTTCGCTTCGCACTACAACCGTGACTACAGGTAGTTTGCAGGTAGACAGATACATTGGTATACCAGTTTTTATACTGGGAAAAAGTGCAATTACTATAGATACCTAATTTAAGAAAGATAAAAATCGTGATTGATTGCTCGACTCCAGAGATCGAGGTAGTCAATGGGGTAGACGGCGGCACGAGGCAATTAGGACGATTCCAAGCGCCCTGATTGCCAGGGGCCCCCCAAAAATATTAGAATATAGGATTAATTACTTTTTATTTGTCAGTTATTGGTATAACTGTTGATGGTGTCCAGTGTGAGATCTTGTTGTGAGGCCCAAAATCCCTGGCGGCCCCACTGGGGGGGGTGGCGCTGATCTGTGCTACAGGAATGACGGCCTATGGCGATGCAGGGATTGCGATGGGGATCACGGGGGGAGGGGTGTTAGAGCTGGCTTACAGGAGCAAAGTAAGCCCATTATTATAAGGCGTGGACTCCATCTCAGCCTGGCAATACAGGGGAGGGGTCTCAAACTTACATCATTGTCCCTGCTCATCAGGTTTGGCCCACACTCTCTGCAAGTTCCAACTGACAAATCATTCGGGGGGATAAGGCCTGGATTCAATCTGACTTGAAATTAAATACAACTGTAATTGGGTTTTTTTCTTTACAAGAATGCTGAAGCACTCACATTTAATTGTGAATCAAAATGGTGATTGAATCCAGGCCTGTCTGAGTGCCCAGATTAATACTAGGCGTTCATCCTTTGCTTTAGGTGAAGGGTTGAAGGATTGAAGAGGCATACACTTTCCCTGCATGACGTAGAAATTTGGAACGAATTGAACAAGTTGAACATGTTTCTGAGTGTGTTAAAGATGCAGTGCATTGCTGTTGTGAATCACATAAATTCAAAGTTGTTGTATTACTCACTGGCTTGCTTGCCATGATAAAACCGTTTTAAACATCCAATGCACTACGGTTCCAAACTTGTCCAAGATCACAGCTAGGCTGACGCAGTTTTCATAACATTAAGGAATGTTCAATAGCCAAATTTTAAATGTTTCCTAATCCTCTCCTTGGTTCTGTTATTCTGACTCCACCTGGACCCTGGAAGTACTGAGGTCCAATCCCCAGCTAAGTCATAACAGAGACATTACAAATGGTGCCTCTTGCCTAGCGCCCACCATCTGCAAAAATGGATTTGGTGTAGTGGCACTGGGGTAGACTTCTAAATCATTTGTGCGATGCAAAAAACATATGTCTTAAGTGTTTTAGTTTTGTAATGAGATTTTTTTTTAAATAATAATAATTTCTCTCAAGTAGAAAATATTAGCTTGTTTAAGTAAATTTTTGCTTGTCAAGTGAAATTGTCTTATTCCTTCATTGGCAAATCTGGAAATTAGTCAAACTGTCTCATTGGCAATATTTTTGTCTTATTTAGCAAAAAAGTATGTCTTATATTTAAGTCTAAATATAAGACAAAAATATTTGTTATTTTGGCAGTGTGCAAGCTCTGACCAAAATAAATCCTTATAATGCTGGGACAACATTTTGATGGATGAGAATGGAGTTCATGAATTTATTGGCTTTGTTGATTTTGCAACGATGGTGGCTTATGGTGCACTAAACAGTATAAAGTTAAAGTATTTTGTCATATTCCTCTGTCTATGTTCAATTCACATGTTGGTCTTTCCAGGTATTATTATAGCAGCTGTCATACATGATGCTGGTATATCAGGAGTACTGATAAACAGGCATCAGGCTCCTCCCCATTGTCTTCAGTGCAGGATTCAGCAGCTCCTCTGCTTGGCGAAGGGAATTCAGGAGTGTTTACAGCAGGCTGGTCAGGATTTCACTCCGAGACCTGGCCTCTATTGATCCTCCCCTCCGGCCACTGAAAGGGGGCAGGTTTATGGAGTGCACTGTGGGGAAAATGAACTCTCTCTCGCTCTCTCTCTCTCGATCTGGTCTCTGTCTCTCCCCCTCAACCTCCCTCGCATTCACTCTACACACTCTTTCTCTTTCACTCGATCTCGCTCTCATTCTGTCTACTCTCTCTCCCCTTCAGTCTTTCTCTCATTCACTCTGCTCTCTTTGTCTTTCTCGCTATTTTCCCTGAAAGAAGTCAGCTGCGTCTAGGCCGCTTCCTCCAGAAGGCCACACGCCGCACGCACCAGCCTTTACTGCCAACCACCTTGCCCAGCGTTCCTGGAGGCAGCAGGCAACGATGCCACGTGCAATCTTAAACAGCAATCTTAAACCCACCCCCCCCCACTGAATTTAAGATGGAGGCTAGGTAAGGCTTCAGTGGCGGGAGCAATTCGGCCCCCAGTTAAACATATTACTACACGGGGCCCAGCTTCCTCCTGATACAAGCTGATAAGATAAGGACCATGCTAATTTTGTTTTAGCATCTCAGGCTCCCAAGCCTGTGAATGCAGGTGAGGACTGAGAAAGCAAATTTCTGGCCAGATGGATTTTACCAAAAGGTGTAGGGATACAGTTAAGCCTAGTCTGAATTATTTATTAAAATGTGCCTGGTGTTTGTACGTATCTAATTCAACATCTTCTGCTGCTTCAAAGCCAACACTCCACAGCAGAAGGGTACCTAGCATGTGGAAAGTTAAAACATACAGATACTTTCAAAGATCCATTTATTTACTCTTGTTTATTGCTGCTACAGGGTGTCGCGTCACCGTGCCTCAGACAGTCTGATGACAATGTCCCTCATAGTGTTCCCTCAGCAACAGGACATGGTGTTTTACTTTCCCCTTCACTCTTCCCCCAACCCCCACAACAGTTGTCAATTTAAAAATAAAAAAAAGGTTAAAACCGTTTGACCTTTTATGGATGGGCACCTCTTTGTTTCTCGTCTGTGTGCTACTGTGTGTGTGTGTGTTCATGTGTTTTTGTTTGTGTTGAGTGTGCACACTCACATGTCAATAATGCAATCGTGACAGGTACCTCTTTGTTTCTAGTCTGTGTGCCACAACCTTTGTGTGAATGTGCACATCTATGGTGTGTATGAGTTTACGTGTTTTTGCGTACATGGCCGTGTGCATATTTTTATCCCCACGCCGGTGACAGAATCGATCTTCAGCACCTCTTCGGTTCTTGTCTGCGCGGTGGAATCTGTCCAAATGCGTGGGTCTGTGTGCGATTCTACTCGTGAGTTTGTCTGTGCGCGAATGTACCTGT